>JARYHS010013630.1:111386806-111717783 GCA_031002005.1 Vandiemenella viatica
GTATGTGAATTATTATCAAAAAGTATGTATTGTTACCTGTTGATATTTGTTGCAGTTGTTTTTTAGGCATATTTTTTCGAGAAGAAAACTGAATTTCATATCCATAATAACATGTAAGGAAGAAGTATCGGCATATTGAAATTTTCTGATGTACAACATTCAACAATTATAGCAGACCTTTTGTGCCGGAAACTGTTTCAATATCTACCAAATACAATATATGTGTGCAACATTAATACTCTAATGCGTTTCGTATAAAACCCAACTTATTACGATAGCAAGTCGACGCTTCTTGTGTTTCATTCACATATTCCATTTGTTTTAAAGTACAGCAGTCCAGAAAATGAATAACCAGAGTAAAAAATAAAACGGAATCGTAAGTTAAGTTTTTCTTGGAAGAACTGTGCATCTGAAATACAGCGTGATCCGTGGGCCTAGTGTTGTAAAAAACGGTTTTTTTCTGGCTTGAAAAAAAAAACATGAAAAAACTTTGGAAAAAAAAACATGTTTTTTTTTCTGGAACACATTTTTTTTCACAACTACTAAATCTCAAATTTGTAAGGCAGTTATCGTTTAAAATGACTGTTTTAGAGTTTATTCTAAGTGCTTATCTTAGTTTAAAATCTACTATATTTTCCTGGTTCAGTAGGAAAAAAAATTATGAAAATATTGGCAAAATTGACTGAAATTTTCTTTATGAACAGGGATTTCCCGAAGAGACTAGGTTGCTCGAGAAGGAATTCCCATTCCCCATTGTTTGGATTGATACTTGCTATTTGAAATAGTGCTGCCAGCCCTACAAAATTACCTACAGATCTTTTAAAAAAATTAGGAAGTTAAAATTTATCCACGGTTTTTTTTGCCTCTTTTTATTACTTATGGGCTTTCCTTACATTCGTATACTTGTTAACTCTCAGAGTATAGTGGTACTGACTCATTAAATTGTCAGTAAGGGAGCGTGCATAAACCACAAGCTCCATCATTTTGGCCTCTTGTGAACCCCCACGTAGCCCTACGTGGCTTTTGCCTCCCCCCCACCCACACGCTCACGTAGCACGTAGCTTTCTTCCGTTTTGATTCCAGAAGACATTTTGTACTGTTTTCTCTTGTCAGACTATTGTAAATTACATACGGATATAATTAACTAAGGGAAATAAATACTCACATGCTGTTGTGAGTTCAGTTCCTCATTTTAACTGTGAAAAATGTTACGAAAGGAAAGTTACGTGGCCTGGCTCGGAACCCCCCACGTAGCCCAGCGTAGCCTTCCAGCTAACCCCTCCTCCCTCTGGACCGAACTACGTAGTTTGTGCACGGTCCCTAATTATGAATCGTTTCCTTGCAACCGTTTGTGTAAACAAACGATTGAAAAGAAGTAAAGCTCCTATTTTGTATGATAATAGACTTTAATTCAAACTTAAAAGACTGTAACACAGAACTATCGGCACAGTCTTTATGCACAGTGTGTACTTTGCTCACAATTTAAAATTGCAATCTCAAAATATTTTGCGTACAATACAAGAACAACCAGTAAGGGATTGTGCACAAACTACGTGGCTCGGTCTAGGGGGGGGGGGGAGGGGTTGGCTGGAAGGCTACGTTGGGCTACGTGAGGGGAGGGGGGGTTTCGAGCCAGGCCACGTAGCTTTCCGTTCATATTATTTGCCATAGTTAAAAAGAGATTCAGGACACACAACAGCATGTAAATATTTATTACTGCCATTTAATTATCCCCGTATGTAATTTATGATAATCTGACAAGAGAAAACAGTACAAAATGTCTTCTGGAGTCAATCGGGAAAAAGGCTACGTGCTACGTGGGGGGGGGGGGGGGGTAGAGGCAAAAGCCATGTCGGACTACGTGGGGGGAGGGGGGGTACACAGGAGGCCAAAATGGAGCTACGTGGTTTATGCACGCTCCCTAAAAGAAAATTTAACTATTTCTGAAGTTATGGATCTAGAGGAGACAGAAGAAGAGACAGAAAATTCCGACACTGATCGAACTAGTGTTGGTAGTGCTGATACTAGTGAATGTGGTACTGACATAGAGGATGAATAAAATTATGTTACCTATATAGATACACTTACGAATCATTATATGAGACATTATATGATTCAGTAAGACTTAAAACACACTTGTAAAATGGAAGTTCCTTAAATAAAACTATAATTTATCAAATATATTGTTTTCTGAAAAAAAAAAATTAGAAAAAAAAAATTAAAAAAAAAACACGGTGCTAGGTTTTTTTTTCATGTTTTTTTTTTTCACAAAGCTGAATAAGAAAAACCTTTTTTTTCAGTTTGCAACACTATCCGTGGCCCATTTTTCCATCTAGAAATTATGTCAATATTTGCTCCGTCTCTTGGTACATGTAAGTCTTTAGCCATTTCCGCAGATTTTGATCTGGATCGTTAGGGAGCGTGCATAAACAATGTAGCTCCATTTTGGCCTCCTGTAAACCCCCCCCCCTCCCCCCTTACGTAGCTCTGCGTGGCTTTTGCCTCTACCCCCCCCCCCCCCCCACTTAGCATGTAGCTTTTTTCCCTTTTGATTCCAGAAAACATTTTTTGCTGTTTTCTCTTATCAGACGATTATAAATTACATACGGAGATAATTAAATGCAGGAAATAAATATTCACATGCTGTTGTGAGTTCTGTTTCTCATTTTAACTGTGAAAAATGTTATGAAAGGAAAGCTATGTGGCCTGGCTCGGCCTCCCCCCCCCCCCCCACGTAGCCAAATGTAGCATTCCAACCAACCCCTCCTCCCCCCCCCCCCCTTGGACCGAGCCACACTCCCTTACCTCTAAAAATTTGAAATCACCATCCAAATTGGTGTGGTAGTTTTTGCACGATACTGTTTCTTATCTCTGGCACGTGCAGCTTGCTTACAGATTTATAATTATATAGATTGTACTCAACACTCACCAAAGTTGAAGGGAAGAGGGCAACAGCATTAAAAAATATAATTAACAAATACGAAAAAAAAGAACACTGTATTATGGGTCATGCCCTTTTCAAGAAAATAGAAATATGAGACTGAGCTATGTGCCTATTGTAAACCCAACCAACCACTTGTAGGATGGAATTTTTTGTTGGGTGTAGTATATTATTACAGGCTGTATAGTTTGACTTTGGTGGTAGGCTAGTTGATGGAGAGCCTAATACGTAGCCACACCGGATATATTTGTGAGCAGGAAAATGGTTTGTAAATCAGCAACATGGACTTACAAGACTTAATTAATGTGAATCTAATTTGTGGGTACATGCAAGACATTTCAGATGAAATAAGTAGGTCACTTGATCCAGAACTGATTCTCTTCTAGGCATGTGAAAGTGTGGGTCATAAAATGGTGATAAATAAGGAAAAAAATCACGATGAATGAACATGACTTGCTGGAAAAAGGAAATCTTAAAATGTAGGACCAAAAGTGTTTGTGTAGAAAATTTGGTATCTAAAGAGGTGGAACTAAATAGAAGCTGCAAGGTAGTGTATTAGGAACTTTGTAGTTCATTATAATAGTGAATGATTGTGTTGATGGTTTACGGTCTGAATTTAGGTTGTTTATAGATGACATAATTCTATTTAATAGCATCAAACAGCTGTAAAGGGATCTATCAGCATAAATTAAATTAAACATTCAATTAGGTACATAGAGATAAAATAAAGATTTACTATGATGATTCAGATCAAATATCCAGAAGACCAGGCGAGATAAAACCATAAGCAAATAATTCCAACTCAAGTTTGTATTGTAAAGCATTATAGAAATCTTACGAGACTGGTTTGGTCACGGAATGGTTACATCTAGACTAAAGCATATATTGAAAACTTAGTAATTGGAAATAGACCAAAAGGAAGATGATGGTATAGTTTGATGAAGCAAGTACAAAAGGAGCTGGGCAATTGCAGTGCAGAGTGGAAAAAAGTGGTGGCAAGACAGAAGATTTTGCAAGAGGCTTGTTCATTATAACACCTGGTCTGTTGTAGTGGACAAGCGAAGATGGTGATTCATTCAAGGAGGAATTGTTTGCTAGTGAAAAAAAAGTAAATATCTTGATTTTTTTGGTTGATTATAAGCTCATCTGTACTAGACACAATGGTGTTAGGGAGAGTTTTCAAAGTATTGATCTGTTAAAAAGGGTGATAGGACAGTGTACTAGGTAAGTGATGGAGCTGTAACACAGCACATTAGTTAGACCTCACTGGAGTGGAATGGGATTAATTTTTTCAAATCATAAGATACAGGCACTGCAGGGGATACAAAGAACGCAACAAGATTTGTGTGTGGTCATTGCCATAGAACAGGTGATATATGAGTTGATAAACTAGTTTGACTGAGAGTCATTGGAAGACAGAAGTTGATAGAAGATGTTATTGCTTTAGGGCACATCAGTGACTAGGTAATTAATGCCCTAACAACAATCAATTTGACCATGCTTGAGAAAAGAGAATGTTTGTTGTGCCTATAGCATTTATTGGCAAAGACAGCTGCTAAGTTATTTAGAGAAGAATTAGTTGTAGTAAGTGGGAGAGAGAGATGATCATGACCATAAATGAGCTTTTAATTTTGGTTTTAAAAAAATAGGAAGGTTTTCAATTGTCTGTATGGTATTTGAGCACTGGAATAAATTATCAAGGGAGGTGCAGAAAAGTTTATTTCAAATAGTGATCATTTAAAATAAAAATTTCACCTTAAAACAGGTATGTACATAAATTGCCACTGGGACATAAGCTCCATTATAATTGACTAATTTCTCATGGACCTTTTATTTTGCTGCAAATTGTTCTAATTCTGCAATCTTCTTTGATGTAAGTATCTGACTCTAGCAGAAGGTAAATTGGATGTTTTGCATGTAACTTTTGTGTCTATTCCAGGCACTTGTGGAGCAGGAAAATAGGCCATGAAGCAATATTAATTATTATTATTACTCTGTGATTCACTAAAAGTGCCTTACAATGACCCAAACTGACACCATGAACCTTTAACTGGTACAGAATTTTTTCTGTTGAAATTTATATTCTCAAGATTGAACGGTATTTGTTTGCTACCTATATTTACCTGTGATTATTCACATTGTGTGCAAAAGTGTTAGTTATTTTGAGACTGAGTTTGAGAAAAAACTCAGTACTTCAGTTAGGTTCTCCATATGTTCCTACTAATTTTGAAATAGAGATACTACAAATTTCGGCCCCATAAAATTACAACTTGGTCTGACTAGCTGCATCTGTCCATTATTCCTTGTAAAGTGTTTTATAGAAGCTTTTGGTTCCTCAGTCATCCCCTCATGCTGCGCACAGACTGCAGTCGCTAATAAATTTGCTCTTTCTTCTCTCATTCTAATAATACTAATTCTTACATTGAGTAACTCATTCTTTTTTATATTTCTTCCCTGTGTGTCTACATATTTTGCTGCACATAAGATATTTAGACCTGCACTGTACCCTGGCTAGGGGCACCAACTTAACATTTCCTCCTGGCTCCATTTATTCTTAAAGGGCTATTATTTCTAAATCACTCTCCAAAGCTGTGCTTCCCCTAATAGATCCAGATGTTTATCGGGCGGGCAGTGAAACGTCTGCAATAAGTAAGGGATAGCTACAAAAACATTAGAGGACATGGAATGAGATGCCTGGTGTCATGGGTTAGAGTCACTCAGCTAACAAAAACATACTTAAAAGATGAAAAATGTGGTGGATAAAATTATATGTATAAAAAAGAACTGACTGCTGTTGCAATGTAATGCTAGTGATGTTGATTGTGTCAGAGCTGGATTAAAACAGTGTGGGGCCCCTAGCAAATGTGAAGAGGAGGCTCTCATGGTTTTTGCGGTCTGGGGCAGTGGTAGAGCAAAAACAAATTGCCCATCTGGCCTGAGGAGGAGGATGCCCCCTAGAAGGAGCGAGGCCACCAATAGGCACGAAGCCACCCTCCCCCTCCCCCCCCTGAAGGTGCGAGGCCTGTAGCATTTGCTATCTCTTGCTACATGCCTAATCCGGTACTGGGTTGTGTTCTCAAAACTGTTTCTTTAAAAAAGCCTATCGTGCCAAAAATGAAAATGGTGCTCATGGGTATGTACAAAATAAACTAATATACTTGTAGATGGCACATGTTGATGGCAGTCATAAATTTAAGCCACTTCATTATTTGAACATGTAAACAGCTATAATATATCAATCACTGGAAGGTGAGTGTGCTATCAGTTTACTGTCAAAATCAATGGAAAATGTATAAACTCTGAAATTCTCTCTGTTTTGACACCATGACAAATTTATACCATCTGCGAAAAAGGAGAAAAGAAAATGAAAGTTCCTCTAAATATAATCTTAATTTATAATTATCTGTCATTCTTCCAGTTGGTATGCAATGTCAGAAGATATATGAGCTTTGATACTTACATCCACTGACAGCACTCAACCAACTTACATATTAGGTAGTTTTGGAAACAAATGTTTCTGCCAATAATTTTCTTCTTACATTCTTGTTGATTTAATATGAAAACAGTTCCATAAAGAATTTGCAGATGACGTGACAGTCATCAATAAGCATGACTACTCAAAACAGTGCAACTATGAGATATTGTGGACAGTTCAATCATGCAGAAGCATTGTTTAAGAGTTTGGTTTTTGATTAACACCATTTTGAAGCCAGAATTAAATGACATTGATGGAACAGTAACCCAAAATCACCACTTCTTGTTGCTGATTACACTGACATGCTCTGCGTGTTTCCAGGAGGTGAAGCAGTTAGTGAAGATGTTGCTACTTGGCTGAATATGAGACCAAACCTAAGCAGATGACAAATTCATCAGTATGAGATAGAACAAAAATGTTATCGGAAGCAGGAAGAGGCATATAACATCGAAGATTTCTTACTTTTCTGGTACTGAAGATGCAGACATTTTTACAATATATAATGCAGCTTCTAAATGCATGTATTACTGACTTATACTAGTTAAGTTGTTTTGTGACGAGACAAACTTAACAAAATGATAAACTGAAATCTCAGTTTTCCTAAATACATGGGTATACTGCACTGTTTTTCATCTCATTGTTATGAATGAGTCAGCATAGTGTAAACTGATTGTATTACCTTTATCGTATATTATCACATCTTTTTATTGTTATTTTTTAAATCTATACTACATACATTAAATTGACCACAATAAACTCAAGAATTAAACAAATTATAATAACTGGATGCAGTTTTTCTCGGTGTTGTATATTTATGAATGTTTCTCAAGAAACAGAGTAATACTATTACTTACATTATTTTATATATATATATATTTGTTATTTATTATTTTTTTATTTTAAAATAATGGTACTACTCATGTAAGATCATAATCTTTCACGGCGTTGTATATTAATAAATTTCTCTCGGGCTTCCAGCCGTGTTAAGATGTTAAATTTGTGGGACGTTTCGAAGGTGTCCTTCTCTGTCTTCATTCTCAACCATTAATCAATGACATTTGGTTGAGAATGAAGGCAGAGAAGGACGCCTTCGAAACGTCCCACAAATTTAACATCTTAACACGGCTGGAAGCCCGAGAGAAATTTATTAATGGTACTACTCAGTTTGTTTTTTCTGAGAAACATTAATAAATTATAATTATTACTATGAACCACAAGATAGTTGCAGTTAGGGAAAATTGAACTCGTAATTTGTATAATGAAAGTGGTAGGTATGGCGATAATCCATTGTGAAGATGCATATTGAATTTGAGACTGTGTTTTCAGTTCTTATTTTTGAGAAACAACGATGTATACCGAATTGTAAATGGGCCAAAAAATTTTTGTAGATGCATTTAATTGCTGGCATTTAAAAATAAGTTATTGAATAAATTATTTGTGGCAAGAGGTATTGGTAGATCCATTGAAACTATGGCAACAATATTAAAGACATGCAGAACCATTTCTCTTTCTTTGCTCCAATTCTTATAAACCAACAAAGAAGATTTCCTGTATGTCCCTTTCCAATTTCAATCGGTTTGTGCTAAGTTATCGTTGACCAAAATCTGAGTTGAGATGACAGTATGTTTCTCATGAGGAAGAAGAAACCACAATTCTTATCCCCATTACTGTTTAGGTAGGGTGAACCACACTCCTTATTTTCTGAATCCCTTCTTGAAAATTGTTAATACCAACTGAAAAATGGGAAAATGTTGATTATCTGTCCAGATAAAAGCTATTAGGTAATGTATACCTTACAAAAAAGAAATTTAAGAGTAACTACAACCACAAATTGACACACCACACTTTTATTAGATATGTCATTTTCTCATATTTCTCTTAAAATGTCAGTAATTTCTGGAATATGTTATAATGGCCTGAAAACCAATTCAAAAATAATCTCTACATTATATTGGAGATGAAACAGATCCCTAAAGTTTGGAATAAATGGGAAGTTTCTTTTGGAACATTGTATTTTCAATGAAATTTGAAAAATGTTTATTTTGAGGACGGACGAAAACAAAATTATAGAAATCTCTGGGAGTGAGCCACTTTGGCTTTCCGTGTTCTGATCAAAAATGATAAATTTGAACGGAAAAAATCTCAGATCAAATGCACAACAGTGCACCCGCCTATTGGTTATATTTTGCACGTTTGCCCTTTATCTACCCCAAACCTGAAATCACTTACTGCCCAAACACATTTATATGCCACAGCTTTTCATTTTAAATGAAGCTTACCAAGTTTAATTACTCTGTTAAATGTTATTTCGTTACTCTCCTTACTTTATAAGAGTGAAATTGATCACAATTACATATGACTTCCCTTGGTGCAGAAACAGGTAATTTACTACACGTACGAGGGTGATTGAAAAAGTAAGGTCTCCTATTTTGTTTATATACAAAATCACAATTATTGACAACTTGAGATACATCATTCGAAAGTTTGAAGCTTTAGCTATTTTTCTGTGTAATCACCATCCCGTTTGATCCTGTCAATGAGCCAGACTCCCGCTGCGTCACGAAGAAATCGTGTTGTAACCTCCTCGTTACTTTTAAATTAATTTAGCAGGTGAATATACTTTCTAGTAATTCTTTTTAATCATATCTAAGATTCTTATTACACATACATTAAGTTTTTTGTTAACAATCTTCTTTTTCTTCTCTCCAATCTCTTTTTTTTCTTAACAACTAAACAATCAAAGATACTAATACTAATTAAAAGCTAAGACATTTATATTATTCTATCTACATAGAATTTATATATACCGTCTGTGGAATTATTCGTTAATATATTTTTTTTAAAAATGTACACAAATCATTAATTATTTCTTTACCATAATTATGTCAATTATAGAAAATAATAATTTATTAATTTATATAATAAAGTGGTGCATCATAAGAATGATGATATGTCACAATTTGCCCCCACATCGAGGCAAAATTAATGCTGTCAACTACTTTTCTATTACTGCAGCACAGCATTTATTTGCCGAGATGTACCAATATCACACTCCATTCTAATTTCTTTGCCAACATGTTCATTACACATTATTTTACAATGTGCTTGCACTGTAATAATGTTCAAACCATCAGCAAAATTATTCACCCACAACACACCATTCAGTAATACAACATAAAATAATTAATAATCTTAAATCTCACTGTCTTTTGTCAGGTAATTCATTACTAAAATTGTTTATCAGTTTATGCTGACCATTAAACACTCTCACTTCATTGCTCATTTATATTTATACAATTTTAGGTCCACTACATTCCTTAAAAAAAAGTCAGATAGTCCCCCGCTCAAAATTGTCTCTAAAATTTGCTTTCCCCCAAATTTTATGAAATACCTTTTTTTCTATATAATTCTCATGCTTTTATAAACTTGATTAATTTTTTACAGCACTCATTCATTCATTCATTTATTTTCACTAACGAAGATACAAAGAATCTTGTTGCTGTCAAATAAGTACATTATAATCAAAGAAAACAAGACTGAAAAAAAATTTAAAATATTTGCAATACGAGTGGACTATACATTTAGACCCCTTACCAAAAAATAAATCTCTACGTAGTACGAGGTAGCGAGTTCACTCGCCCCTCAAAATTAATGAAAATGCTTCTTTCTGCGTTTCCAATCTACCCTTGCAAACTCATATCCAAAAACCAACTGTCTTTTTGGAAATAAAAAGTCTTTGCTAGCACTAAATATGGTTACAATAATATAAACAAATCCTACCATTACCCTGAAAAGGCACAATTTCAATAATTGTTCTCTCCCATCCTTTAAAAATTTCATTTCAAATCGATGTTGGCTATCCGGCTTTGTGCCTTGGACCAAAAATTCCTTGGCCCCTCTTACCTTGTTGCATTCAAAATACGCCGCTAAGTTGATATTATCTTGCTTTGCAGATATGTTCATTTTACTATGGCTACCATTTATTATATCATCAAGTGTTCTTCTTTGAGATACACTTGCATTATTCATTTCTTCTTCGAAACATATTATATAAAATATTCTCACTTCATCTTCGTCATTTTCTTGATTTTCATCCTCATATTCTACACTATTGCTGCTTGACATATCTTCTTCAATTACGTAAACATCTAACGGTAACCCTGTACTGCTCCTTTCTAATTCTTCTTCTCTGAACATATCTTCTGCTAGAATGTTTTTCTCCGACGCTTGAATTTCTTTAAACACAACTTCTTCCTTTCTACAATTATCCTCACACAGATCGATTTTAGTCAACTCTGATATTTCGTCGTCTTTCCATTTGTTTAATTTAACTTCCACTAATTGCTTCCAACTCTCCTGAATTTTATTTAGTTCATCCCTCATGACTTGAAATACTTCTTCTGTCTTCTTTTGACTCAAAGCGATCTTCTGAATAGCTTTTTCTTGATTAGCCTGGTTCTGAATGGATTTTTCTAGATTTGACACAATTTCTGTTTTCATTTCTTGTTTATCTATTTTCATTTCTTGATTATATATTTTCATTTGCATTAAAAGGGATATTATTATTTGGGTATCACTACTACTTTCTCGAGTGTTTGATGTTTGACATAATTCTGGTGAGATCGTTCTATTTTCATAATTTTCTCTCCTCCCATTAATATTACCTTCGTTACTTGACCTGCTATTCTGGTCATTATTGTTAATACTGCTATTTTCAAAATATTCATCAACCTTTGATCGACATTAACATTGGGACTGCTAGTATTCTCAATCTGAACATGCCTATCATTGTCCGCATCCTCAATATTGAAACTAACAACACCCGTACTGTCCGTTTGCCAACCCGACATATTACTCGGATCTTCGAAATCACTTTGAATATTCATTCTAACTAAAGTGGTGCAATTGTTTGCCATATCTATTTTTTTTTAACGTAACCCGCACCAAAAAAAAATTTATAATGGGGAATTAATCAGTCCGCTAACACACTACAATGACTGCTCTATCAAAATGCACAAAAGACAGCAATGGTTAAAATCTGTTTGTAACGCCGTTAATACTTCAACATACTTCAACAAGAAAGACCAAGAACACCAAATTCATTTATTAATACTCTTTGAGAATTCTGTATTGCATACCAAAAATGCACAACAGAACAAACCCACTCGGAAACAGCGCTGAAATTAAATCAGACATGCACATACATATACAAGAAATCATAAATTTTATATAATTACTTGTAAAATAAATTTCCCCCTTTTTGTTTAATGCCTTTCTTTTACTTATTTTAAATTACGAGTTTTCCACAGACGCCTAATTCTACATTAGACATTTTACTGTAATTCTTTTACAATAATTCTATTTTTTATTATTATTATTATTTTACTATACTTCCATTACCATTTGACTTTAATTCAGTTTGAATCCACAAAACTCTCTGTTTCTTAATCAAAACAGAACTCAACAATTGAAATATAAGTTCAGTTTCTGTTTTTTAATTTCATTATAACAAACCTAACTATCAATAAACTGTCCACATTAGCTGCCAATCCTTCTATCAGTCGCCCGTTGATGCCCGGACCAAAACAAGGAACAAATTAGTACTTGCCTACTGCGTCGTTTTGTTCCGTAGTCGCTTCTTTGCTACGTACCCGAGTTGTCGTATCAGAAGTTCCGTTTACCTCCGTTTTCCGTTATTCCCGTAGTTGACATATGCAGTACTGCATACTGTTCATAGACTCTTCTCAACGATAACTAATTGCATCATCACATCAGAAGATTCCAGTAAGATTCTGGTAGCGGTAGCCAATTATGTAACCTCCTCGTTACTTTTAAATTAATATAGCAGGTGAATATACATTCTAGTAATTCTTTTTAATCATATCTAAGATTCTTATTACACATACATTAAGTTTTTTTTGTTAACAATCTTCTTTTTCTTCTCTCCAATCTCTTTTTTTTTTTCTTAACAACTAAACAATCAAAGATACTAATACTAATTAAAAGCTAAGACATTTATATTATTCTATCTACATACAATTTATATATACCGTCTGTGGAATTATTCGTTAATATAATTTTTTTAAAAAATGTACACAAATCATTAATTATTTCTTTACCATAATTATGTCAATTATAGAAAATAATAATTTATATAATAAAATGGTGCATCATAAGAATGACGATATGTCACAGTGTGACTGAGCCTGCACTTCCTCGTCTGGCCAGAACTTGTGCCTCCCAGGTGCTTTTTAAGCACGGAAACTCATGGTAGTTGCTTGGGGCAATGTCCGGTCTACAAGGGACGGGGGTTCAATGAAATCCCAGCCGAATTGTTCAACGAGGGAGGTCGTTTGATGTGAGACATTTGGACGCGTGTTGTCATGGTGCAGAGACTCTCTCTTTGTGAGCATTCCTCTTCTTTTTTCTTGATAGCCCACAGAAGTTTCATGAGAATAACACAGTAGCGGTTTATTGTTGGCATGAAATCCACCAAAAATAACCTCCATTAGCTCCACAAAAAAATGTCACCATAACCTTGCCGGCTGACTTTTATGTCTTGAACTTTTTGGGCTGAGTGACACCATTGTTTGAACTGCTCCTTCGTTTCATGAACATAATGATGCACCCAGGTTTTGTCCCCAGTCACTATTGAATCCAGGAAGTCTTCCCCATCAAACAAATTCTAAGGCACATTCCACACGCTTTCGTTTTGAGTTCATTGGTGAGCTGTATGAGGACTTACCTGGTGGACACCTTGCTGTATCCTAGAATTGTGTGTATGGAGATTTTGCCACACTCTCCATTAAGCCTCTCGGTTATCTCATCAAGAGTTATCCTTCGATTACTGGGCACCATTTCATCAATTTTGGTTACCGTTTCATCGACCACACTTGGTCTTCCAGGCCTCATCGTGGATGTTACTGCGGCCGGCAGAAAATTCCCGGCACCAATTTTGCACGTTTTTAATGTTCATACACTTTTCCCCGTACACTTCCACTAAATGACAGTGGATTTATATGGGTGTAACATTTTTGACGTCCAAAAATCGTATCACTGAGTGCATTTCACACCTGGCAGGTGGGCTAAGCGACAGTTCCATCATGGACGGCTGCCAGACAGCGACTAATCATCCAACCGAACTCTGAACAGTACCATTTGGTGGTGGAAAAACCAAGGAAGACCGTACTGTTGTCAGATTTTGCCTAGCACTGTTCATTTTGATGCAGTGTCGTTGGAGACTTTATTTTTTGAATCACCCTTGTATATCAGTTCACCCACACAATAGAAGAAAAGTAGTTTTACTTGTATTAATTCAATGGCAGTCAAAAATGTGAAACGTTTTGGTGTTTATCTGTTTGTTAATTGTTTTGTCTTGGATGAAGCCATATGTCTTAGATTTTTGTCATGTGTAGAGATCAAATTATTGTAGTTTTCAATTTTTGGTAAAGCATTTAACTGTATAAAGACAATAATACAGTCGTAGCATCACTCACCCAGTATAAATAAATGTATATCTGTATGTGCCTGAAAGTCAAATCAGCAATCGTTTGTATATCTTCCACTTCCAGATCGTCCCACTTGTGTTGTATGGTTGGTTGGTAATTTGTGTAACACGGCTTTAACTACAAATAACTCTAAGAAACAGTGTTACCAGACATTTAGGGAAACAAATTCTGTAGAATTTCCAGGCATGTTAAAATCAAGAAAAGGGGAAAATTTTGTACAGTTTGTGGGTGTGATATTAACATACCACATACTGGAAGAAATTATTTGGCCAATCATGTGAAGTGCAATAAAATAAAAGGAAGAGAACCACAAAATCAACCCTTTTTTTGCTGAGTGTGGAAATTCTGATGTAATTAAAGCCAAATATTCACTGCTGTTATAGTGGAAAACAATGTTGATCATTCGGGTGCCTTATTCAAGAGGATGTTCCCCTAATAAAAATTGGGTGAAAATATGGGTGTTGTTGCATGAAAACAACTTACATTTTAAAAGAAATGTCTGAAAATATAGCATCTGAAGTTGTGTAGTATCTTGAGGATATTCCATTCTCAATGGCAACAGAAGGAAGCAGTGATATGAAGTTATATCCCATTGTTATTACATTTTATAATGATGTACAACAAAAAATTGTATGTGCTGTGATATGCATACCAACATTGGAGAGGGACTCAGCAGGGTGTATCATTGAGATTGCCGCCATTAGCTGTAGGAGTAAGAAGAGAAAGCAAAAATTCTCCATCACATGGATGTAGCAGCTGCCTCTCTTCAAAATATGATTTGGCCCCCACCCCCTCCTCACCATAATGTTGCCACCCGGTACAGCAGCAGAACTAAAAAAAGGTCGCCGCCACATGCACATCAGTTTTTCATTTGCACCCGGTGCAAGTGCCCTGGATACAGCCCCCCCCCCCCCACACACACACAAATATCCCAGATTCAGGCCTGAACCCCATGTTGCAATTTGAACTTCACTGTATAGTAGTTGTGTATTCTATTCCAATATTGGAAATTGTGGAAGACAAAACCCAACATAGCTCAATGACGTACTACACTCTTCTGCTCGTTACCGAGATGAAACTGTTTCAGAATTTTAATAGCCATGTTCCAGGCCACACTGAGTTGATAACCAGCGTCCCTGTTAACTAATGAATTAGTTATTCTGCTTTCTACAGGTTCTGTAATAATGCTGGCCTAAAAATCTTTGTCTCTGGCTAAAATTTGAGTTTTTTCAAAATAAATGTGCACACTGTGTTCGACCACCGCAGATTTGTCTTCTTGCCCAACATTTCTCGTGTGTTCACCACATCGCTGCACAATACACCACTGTGTTTGTCCAATGTAGCCACGGCCACATTCACACAGTAAATAATATACACCAGGGGTTCGTAAACCTAGGTCATCTTTAATCCTGCCTCCCAATTTTTAGTTGTAGTGGGTGTCTGAAAATTGTGTTGACTCCGTGATGTGTCAAAGGAAGATTAACCGAGACCCTACGTCTAAGCTGACCAACTTGACTACGAAGCTGATCCACTCCTTAGAACTACCAGAAGATGTGAAGAGACGACTCCAACTCCGTGCTCCTGTTCCTCCTAGGTTGTGCAGTCTACCAAAAGTACATAAAGTAGGAGTACCAATGCGACCTGTTGTAAGTGCAATTGATAGCCCTATGTACTTTCTGGCTAAATACCTTACAGATATTCTGAAACCATTAGTAGGGAAGAGTCATCGCCAAATTCGAAACTCCAGTGAGTTTGTGGAAATCTTGGACAACATAAAGTTAGAACGGGGTGATTTAATGGTGAGCTTTGATGTGGTCTCCCTTTTTTACTCGTGTTCCGTTGGTCGACTAATTAGAACTTTTAAGGAGGCATTTTGATCAGAAAATGATTAATATTTTCCACCATGTGTTGACAACCACTTATTTTCGGTTTGAAGGAGAATATTAAAAGCAAGTGGATGGTGTAGCAATGGGCTCGCCGTAGTCTCCTGTCATTGCAAATTTCTTCATAGAGTTTTTTTTGAAGAAGAGGCACTAAACCATGCACCGCTTCAGCCAAAATGTTTCTTTAGGTATGTTGATGATACCTTTGTGATTTGGCCACATTGCAGAAACAGCCTTGACCAATTCCTAGCAGATTTCAATCCATGAAAATATTCAGTTTACCATGGAATTGGAGGACGACGGTTGGCTGCTGTTTCTAGATGTGTTTGTTAGAAAACGTGCCAACGGTTCACTGGGACACTCTGTTTATCGGAAGCCTACCCATACTGACTTATATTTAAACGCCAACAGCTGTCACCATCCGGCACAGCGCATCACTGTATTAACTCCTTGGTACACAGAGCATGAAGAATTTGTGACAAATATAGCCTTGCAGGTGAATTGGACTATCTCCGGAAAACGTTTTTAAATAATGGTTACAATTAGGGGCAGATTAGTCGTGTGTTTAAACAAAAGGAATATCGACAGAAAGATCATATTGATACCAAGGTACTTGCCTTCCTGCCATTTGTGGGTTCCCTAAGGTAGCCTGTTTACACAACATGGAGTCGACAATTTTCACATCACTTACTAAAATTAAAAACTTGGTAGGCAGCATTAAAGATGACCTAGGTTTACGAACCCTTGGTGTATATTATATCCCATGTGAATGTGGCTGTGGTTACATTGGACAAATGCAGTGGTGTATTGTGCAGCAATGTGTTGAACATGCAAGAAATGTTCGTCTTGGGCAAGAAGAGAAATCTACGGTGGCTAAACACAGTGTGCAAGGTGGTCATACATTTGATTTTGAAAAAACTACAATTTTAGCCCGGGTTAGAGATTTTTAGGCCAGCGTTATTACAGAAGCTGTAGAAATCAGAACAACTGATTCATCATTTAACACTGGTTTTCAACTCGGTACAGCCTGGAACCCGGTATTAAAATGCTGAAACAGTTTCGCCTCGGTAACGAGCAGGAGAGTGGATGATGTTATCGAGCTGTTTGTTTTTGTCTTCCACCATTTCCATGGCAGCAGCCAAACAAACAGTTAATCATTGACATTTTGTTGAAAACGAGGGCTGCGATATACGCCTTTGAAACGTCCCTCAAGTGAGGCATCTTTACACACCTGGAAGCCCAGGAAGAGTTTAATTATTGTTTGTGTTCAACACTTTATTAATTGAGCTGCTGGAAGTCTACCACTTGAAATTGGTGATATTCCTGTCAACATTTTTTTTATTATTATTTATGGAAGAGAGCAAAAAGAAAAGAATGCCTTAGAAAATTTCAAAACTTACACAATAAAGATTGTAAGAAAATTCTGTCCAATAGAAGTTTGTCTTGTTGGCTATGTTCGTCAACAAATAATACAAATTAAATAGAGGAGATTTTACTTAAATATGCTTTTACAAATTTCTGGGTGGTTAGTTCAAGGTTCATTAAATGTAAATGTTAAAAATTTTAAAAGTTGACAGTTATGATATTATAAGGGAACTAAGAAAGCTAAAATGGCATAAAGTATCTGGTGTGGATAATATTACTAAAACCATTGGAGTGGATGGAAAAGTAACTGGATGGAGGAATTCTTGAAAGATAGAAAGCAAAGAGTTAGGGTGGAAAATGAAGTAGCAGAAGAGCTGAAAGTAAATATGGGAATGCCATTGGACCATTGTTCATTCGTCCGATGAATGGTTGTGTTAATGGGTGGATGTTGGAAGTTAGATTGTAGATGTCATATGTTATAAAATCTGATTAAAACTGGAGAGGAGAGAAAACAGCTACTGAGGAAACTGAACAGGATATCTGGCTGGCTGATTAAACATGGATTGAAAATAAATGCCCAGAAGAATCAGCTTACTATATACACAGATAAAAAAGTAAGGATTTCCTCTGATTATACAATAGAGAAAGATTTGCTTGTTGAAGATCTTAAGTATCTTGCCATAAAGTTTGTCAGGTATCCTTCATTTATTGTACAGGGTGATTAGAGGATGTTGTGGGAAGTGAAGGAATTGGGTTACAAAATCTTGGTCGGACTACTGCTTCAATATGGTTGAATGGTGTAGGGCCCAAATTTTGGATATCAAATTCAGGAATTTGACAGGAATAAAAAAAAAAGAGCAGCATAATTTTGTTTATGGAAATTACAGCAAAAAGCAATCTGAAACTGATGTGATGAAAGAACTGACTTGGGAGTCATTGGAAGTCGTGGAAGGAAAGAGGTAATTAAGACCATAACTTAGCACTTGATTACAGGCAAAAGGGAATGGGAAAAATTTATTTTCTTGGTAAGTGAGTGGAATTGGTGAACAATTTAAAACTGGAATTTGTAAAGGGCACAAGTAGGTGGGTGGTGGAAAATGACATGGGAAAGTGAGGTTGCAGAGAGTGAATGATCGTTTGCAATTGAAATTAACTTTCTTCATCGATTACACCACTTTCGCCTTCTTTGGTGGAGATTCACAAGCGCAATGCCTTTATATTTATTTGGTACAGTACCAAATCAGTTTCTCTTGATATTAGTCGTAAATCATTTCCTTCATTGGTGCGACATATTCTTCAATCATCGTGCAGGAGAATCCTGCTGCGAGGATCGTTGTTTGGGAATTCTGTTTTGAATGAACTTCATGTTGAATATCAGGGAGAAGCACAGCTAAATGTGTTACAAAGATATTTGTTGATTTCCGTTGGTATATGATCTTTTCGTTGAGTATTTTATCACTACATTTTCAATATAGTGTGTCCAGATTATATTTACACTGCATTCAGAACATAGTAGTGATGCTACAAAAATAAATTGGAAGTGTTAATTTCTCTAATGTTAAGCATTATGTAGCCACTTAACAAATGGGCACATGCATTGAATAAAATTGATTGAAAGCTTTGTAAATCACCTGTCTGAAACAAAACCAGTCACAGTTACCTGTTATCTAATTATTGCTTTTTTGGATCAGGTATCGCCAGGCTAAAATTCGTACTGAGATTTTAATTATTCATTTGTGAAATAACAATTTGTATATACTTTCATTCATCATCATTTGAAAGATTTGATTACGATCCACGATTATGTTTACTGCTGTCTAAATCTGCGTCCTCCCTGCTTCAAATTGTATATTTTAATCAGAAAAGATACTGTCATTCATTACTGCTCAAACTACACGTTTTATTCACTCTTCTGTTTAGTTTTGTTGCTTGTTCTTGCTAACAACCAGGTAAAAAGTTTTGTCTCTATATGAATGTAATTTGTAGCCTATGTTAAAAGTCCTTTATGTGCGATACTTGAAGCTCTTTCTGCCGGAAACTCCTCAAGTGATAAGAAGTCCGTTGTAAACTAATCTTGCCTCACATTTCCTGTGAAATGTAGTGGGGTATAAATACTGCCTCCGTTAATGCAAATTGAATTTCTGCGTAATTGACTTCAGTAGTCATTTTTGGTTATAAGTCAGTTTATATGAACAAGATGAGGAAACATTGGTCTTGATGAGGAGATTCTTGGCAAAGAGGTAAATTGTACTTTGTCAGCAGCACCCATAATGTCCAAATGTTACTTGTCTGATTTCTGACCAGCATTAAATCATGATTGAAAGGTAAGTGCTAAACATAATCAGAGCTTGTTTGTATAGTGCTTCTGAAACCATATTAAGAAAGGATTTAAGGTGTGATCAAGCTTTTGAAGGATCATTGTGAAATTGTCGGAGTAAAAGAGGCCTTTTACAAGCAGTGGTATAAAGTAAACTTTATCAATTGTAAATTTTTTTCATAGTAAAAGTTGGAATAATTTTTAGGCAAACTTTATATGCACAGATTATTAATTCCATCTTAGAATTTTTGTTTAAAACTCAAATACTTGTTTGGGTCCTTTCAATAATGTAATGATAATTGTCTTATTTTACAGATGGTGCTTTTTACAACAGCTGAATTTCCACCTAGGGATTCTGGAGATGGAGACCAATTGTCCCATTCTAAAAGCAGTCAGACATGTGTTGATGCAGTTCAGTGGCACACACCTGTTACGACACAACAGACATTATTTGCAAGTTTCCTGGAACCTGGCCAGCAGTTTGCAAGTGCTTTACCTGGTGAACAGGTGTTATGGGAAGGGCAGACGTTTCCATTAAACCATAGCTGTGTTCCCGAACGCTCTACTTGTGCTCCCTCCGTTGAATCTGTAGAAATGGTAGAACAATCGAACACATCTGAACCTCCACTAAAGGTTAAGAAAAAGTCTGCAATAATGAGGATATCAGATTCGCAAGGTGCTAATAAACAAAGAACATTGCAAAAGCAGAAGAGAGTATCATCTGAATATGATGATATTAATCCTACATTACTGGAGGAAAATGCACAACAAGTAAAGGAAAGATTTGATAAAGGTTGTGAGTGTCAGGAAGAAAACTGTTTCAAAGGACTAAGCCCTGAATACGTTTATAGGCATAGGCTGAATATAGCAGAATTGACTAAAGGTGAACATGATATGTACCTTATGGGTGTAACAATGGCTGTTCTAGCAAATCCTGAAGAAACAGTGCGCCACAAAGAAAGGCAACGTCTCCGCGCACAATATGTGTTCCAAGGGCGAAGAGTTTGCTTAGCAGCATTCTTATATTTAGAAAATTGTACTCATTATCAATTGAAAAGGATACGTAAACATGTGATGACACATGGCGTTTCTCCTCGTGTGCATGGAAACCATGGGAAGAAACCCCACAACACTTTCCCTCTGGATAGTTACCGCCATGCGACATCATTTCTGCGTTATTTCATTGATAAGCATGCTCCTGGCTCTGATGCTTCTGTTAGTGGCACATCATCCAGCCCTGGTTCTATTAAGAATAAATCTAAAATTTCGGGAAAATCTGTTCCTATTTATCTTCCATCTGATATTACTAGGAAAACTATTCATAATGCTTACTGCGAGTACTGTGAACACTTTGAACCAAATATCAAAGTTATGGGTTATTCAACATTTAGGCATTTTATGAAGGAACAGTTTCCACACGTGAAGTTCTGCAAACCGGAAAATAGTTTGAACAAATCTTCAGTGTCTGCTCAAGTTCCAACTACCATTGGGAGTACATCTGTAAAGTCTCTAGATCCCCTGTCATCACAACGCATAAAGTTGGCTGGTGATGTAGTTAGTGTACAGGTTCATGATAACCAAGCCTCTTCCATTCTGAGACCTGGGCAAATAACTACCATACCTATCTTATTATCACAGTCTGACAGTCAACAAGAAGCAACAACAATTGCTTCAGGTGTCACACAGAATCAGCAACAAACAACTTTCATTGTGAAACCTGTTTCACAAATATTGCATACATCCTTAGATGCAACATCATTACCTATAAATAGTACTGGTACGTTCACCTCTTACCAGCTAACTACTGCTCATCCAACATATACTGCTCATGGAGGTCAAACAATAACAGTGGCATCTTTAGATGCCAACGCACAAGAAACTTTTGCATTTGCGTCTCTGTAAGTACAAATCTGTCCTGTCCTGGGAGCAAATGACTAAAAATATGGCTGTAATTGTGGACTAATGTGATAATTTGTTGCACATGCTTTTTGTGATATGTTGTCTAAAAGCTTTAAGTGCAAATAAAAGTAGTAGTTTTTGAGATTGTTATTGTACAGTGTTTTAATCAAATTTGTGATTTTAAAATTTTGTGGATTTGTCTATTGTAAATGCAGTAAAAAAAGTTGAATTCACAGAGTCTGAATTTTATTACAATTTCAGGTCAGATAATTTCATCCCTAATCCTTCTACTCCTTCCATTGCTATACCTGTTAGCTAGATTTCATTATTGAATAACTCTAAAAGTTAGCTGCTATGTATTTACAATTTCTGAAATATTATTTTGATGGGAAAGAAATTTTATTTCTGTTTAGTGGAAGCATTTATCAGTTTCATGCATTTGACAGCAACTCATGAAAATTGATATTTTATGTTGTCAACATTAAATCTTTTGATGTTTGTGCAATCTTCTCTGTTATTAGTGTTCAATGGACAAGTTATTTCGCTACTGCTAGAATTGTTTGCTCTATTTTAAAGTCATTCACAAGATTTGTTTTTCATGATAACAAGACTAGCTGTATGACACGTTCTATGACAAGGAAAATGTTCCAACTTACATTCCAGTTTTTGAGGCAATATCTTTGTATTGTTCTTGCAGAGCTTTTGATTTCACTGAATCCATGATTTTTGTCATTCCAGTGCAGGCTTCAAATTAGGTTGTATACGGTAAGATTGGAATAATAAACCACAATGAAGTATATTTGTAGGGAAACAAGTGAAGAACATTATTTTTATGCTGAATATTTAAATGACTACATTAATATCAATATTAGATGATAGGTGTGGTAATTAACTAATGTACTGTTATCACATTTGTGATTTTAAAGGTAATTTCCTTGCATAGATCACATTTTTTACCATAAGTATTGAGTTCATTTGGCCTTACTGTGCACTTGGAAGATATCATTCGTAAGGGTATCTTGAGGAATAATGACCAAAATAGATCATCCTTGTCTTTTTTTTATTTTTTATATAATACTGAAGAGGGGTCGTACATGTTGTGGATCTAATAAACCAGATTTTTAACACTTAAGAAATGCGCTTATCTTCCTAGATGGTGAATTGGTGATGACATTCAGGGGAGAGAGGTTCGATGCCTGGTTAGGCTGACTACAGTTAAGTTTTAAGTGGTTTGTTGAAATCACTAGGTGACTGTTAGTATGGCCATGTATCAGACAAGACCATGGCTAATTTTTTTTTTTTTTTTTGTGTGTTTCTTGTCCTCAGTCCTCTAACTGTTTTAATGTTCACTGCACCGAAAGCCCAGTAGTAATAATAATAATAATAATTTAAAAAAATCTTTATTGATAGAGGGTTAATAGTGCTACTTTTATCTGCTCTTTTTGTGCGTGATATTTGTCAAAATATTCATCGCTATTGATTATAGAGACTGCAGCCATTAAAGTGTAACTAATCCATATGTTCTTTACTAATTTGTCATAATTATCCGCCAGTGTGGCTCGGAGTGCTGAGGTGCCGCATACTGAGTCTAGGAGGAACAATGAAGCCTGGCATAATAGTCGTTCTGACTGCTGGTTTTCCGCAGCCATAAATCTTCGGCCCCCAATCTCCGTCTCATGAACTATACAATTCATAAACAAAAAATACACTTATCACTCAATGAACATAATTCATATTTCGCAGGCAGATGGCAACACATCAGCTTCCCCATTAATATGTTATACGACCTGGCAGTAAACAAAATCGTTGGTGTCAGCAAGGGCATACTGTTGCAAAATCTGAAGTTCCAAATTTGACTGTGCAAATGATAAGTAAAACTCAAAGGCGGGCGACTCCTAATGGAAAAGTTCATGCAGAAGAAGATGATTTGATGTGTCATTATTACTGTTGATCGGTGTGTTTTTTACGATAGTTGTATGAACACCGACTATAGACTGTTGATATTTGGAATTATGTTGATAAGTTCCTTGACCTTATATCGATATATATTGTTATATTTATGTATCTCATGCAGTGGTGTAGCTAGGTCAAGAAGGGCCCCGGTGCAAAAAATTTATTTTGGGCCCTCGGGCCAGACGGGCGACCTTTTTTTTGCTTTGTGTAGTGGTAGGGGCCCCCTGAACTGAGGATGGCGGCCCTTGAATTGTTCTTTAGGGGCCCCCCTGAGCAGCGAGGGCCCTTAGTGAGGGGCTCCTGTGTTCTCAGGGGCCCCTTAGACGACGGTAGAGCTAGAAAAAAAAAAAGGTCGCCAGTTTGCCGTGAAGGCTCGTGGGCCCTCTAAACTGCGCTTGAGGGCCCCTAGAGGTGCACTTAGGGGCCCCTTGAGCAGGGGCGTAGCTACTATGGGGCTAGGCGGTGCAGTGCACCGGGGCCCCTACACTCAGGGGACCCCAAGCATACCTCAAGGGGCCCCAAAGCGCATCTCTGGGGGCCCCTCGGCAAACTGGCTACTTTTTTTTTTAGCTCTACCGTCGTCTAAAGGGGCCCCTGAGACACAGGAAGACTCCCACTAAGGGCCCTCGCTGCTCAGGGGAGCTCCCAACCACTGCTCACGGGGCCCCTAAGGACAACTCAAGGGCCCCCGTCCTCAGCTCAGGGGGCCTATATCAGCACACGAAGCAAAAAAAGGTCTGAGGGCCCAAAATAATTTTTTTTGCACCGGGGCCCTTGTTGACCTAGCTACTATGCCACTGCCCTTGAGGTATGCTTTGGGGCCCCCTGAGCGTTAGGGCCCCAGTGCACTGCACCGCCTAGCTCCATAGTAGCTACGCCCCTGATCTCATGTTCTGTAAAGCAAGGTTCTTCGGTGTGTAGTTCGTAGTTTGGTTACTGAATAGTTTAAGTTGGTAGAATACGATTTTAATGTTAGCATTTCGTAATACTGCCTCAGTTGTAGTAAACGCTAGGGATGTTCATCCAGAAAATACGTCGATGTTTTTTTCGATGTGATGCATCGAAACGTTGCATCAAAATGCTGTTCCAGTAGAGACAGAGTTTCAGTGAGAGGGACCCTAGTGAACAGTGACACCACATCGAAACTCACCAATAAATCATGTTGCTGCAGGTGGAGTTCTTTGATGACGTCTATAAATCTTGCAGAGTTGGTCACGCGATGAGGACCTTACCCACTAATGGTGTCAGCAGCCCAGTTAGATATCGGGCAAGCAAATATGTAGCTGATCTGATGGTACTTACTATTGGCCGCAATGGGGTACCCTCTTTATGGATCTTGGGGAGTCCATAGAGCCTTGGAGGAACAGCAGCCCGGGGTAGTAGCTGTTTAACTGTGTCTTCTGGCAGCCCTGAGTTCTTAAGAAGAGCTGTCGTTTTTCTCACCACGGCGTTGGTAGGATCCCGTGCAATCTTGCGATAGGATGCGTCTTTCAGGAGCCTGCCATAGTGGAGTTATTCCGACACACACACCAATCGTGGTATTTCTTGTATGACGGGGAGTATTACGAACAGGTTGATGGAGTGGCCGTGGGCAGTCCTTTATCGCCAGTTATTGCTGATTTCTTCATGGAGAACTTTGAAGACAAGGCACTAGCAAGCGCTCCTATGAAGCCCAGTGCTTTCTTCCGATACGTAGATGATACCTTTGTGGTCTGGCAACACGGCAGAGACAACCTGGAAGCTTTTCTCCATCATCTTAACAGCAGAAACGAAAACATCAAGTTTACGATGGAGGTGGAAGAAGAAGTTCGGCTGCCTTTCTTAGACATTCTAATAGAAAGGAAACCTGACGGGTCTCTAGGACATTCTGTGTACAGAAAACCGACGCACACAGACCTATACCTGAACGCGCAAGACGGTACTCAGCACGCTTGTACATAGGGTGCGAGCGATATGCGATGCGGACAGTCTACCCGGTGAATTGAGTCATCCGCGTCAGACCTTTCGACGCATCGGGTACACTGATTATCAGATAAGACAGGCATTCCGAGAGCCGACACGTAGTCTCAACTACATCAAGAAAGAGCCACCTGATCGTCTCGCCTTCTTGCCGTACTCTGGCACCACAACGTCCAAGATAGGACGGATTCTAGCAAAAAGTGGAATCAAAACCGTTTTCCTGCCACCACCGAAGGTGAAGAACATCTTGCGCTCCCCCAAGGATGACCATATTTTGCGGACACCTGGGGTATATAGCATTAGTTGTGAGTGTGGAAAGAGCTACATTGGCCAAACGGTGCGGTGTGTTCACCAACGTTGTCTAGAACATGCACGACACGTTCGTCTGGGGCAGAAAGACAAGTCTGCGGTGGCGGAACACAGTCTCGAACATGGCCATGGTTTGATACTGGGAGCTTCTGGAATAGCATCCTTACAGAAGCAGTAGAAATTCGTCTCGCGTCTAACCTCGTCAACCGCGACAGCGGGTACCAGCTGAGTGAAGCCTGGACGCCAATCATCAATACTATTCGTCGATAGCGCGATCGAGACGCATTACACGGCGCGTCCAGATCAACGGGAAGTTCGGTAGTAACATAAGCGAGCAATTTGTTGCTCAGGCATTAATGATCAGCTTATGGGTAAGTTTTTGCCTTCTGACTTTTCCTTCTACCGAACGATGAGTTACTACGAGGCAGGACCCCGGCTACCATTGGTTACAAATCTGACCAATCATGTGGCAGCATGGCTCAATATGAGGCCCGCAACGGATTCGTGTTGACCCATCAGTTGGACAAACAATTTATGGTGAAGGCTTTGTTTTCGGATATCTTCTTCGAAGGAGCGGTGATTTTAAGCCCGTCCGCTATATGTCATGTGAAAAAGGACATCAAATCTAGCCGTAACTCTACCTTGGCATCGATTCAAGCCGCAACGAGATTTGACACCTGCTACGACTGGTTCCACCGCCGACCAATCGGAGGTTAGCAGCGGGAATCTGGTCTAACTCAGCAGCTGTTGCATTTCTTCTCTTAGAAAAGCACACTAATGCTCGCGGATGGTGGGATTTATACATTTACGAAAATGTTTGAAACAGCAAATTCTGCTGACGCGGTCGCCAGTGATTCAGCTTATTAAGAATCACATAAAAAAAACGAATAACAAAATTAAATTTCCAAGTTTAATAGCGTTCATATCTTAACCCACACCAGTCGTGAACATATATTACATCGGACTTCTAGATATATATATGTACCCGAAGATTGCAGAATCCTCAGTTAAAAACGGTTCACATTAGCAATACTTTATAAATTACACTCGCATTTTCACAACTAGAGTTCAACATTAAAAAAGAGAGTTCGGGAAAAACTCGCACATGGGTGGCGTGCCCGATGAGCTCGGCTGCCCCAGGAAGACTAGCCGGTACCACAAGTTGGGTTCGCGGGCGTTTTTAATTGTCTTCCGGTAGCCGGCATGCACTCCGGGGTCTTCCACGGTACTCCCACGGACCGGCGGGAAATTTAACATCAACTCGGCTGTATTCCAAATAGCACAGCCGGTTTTCGATCTCCCGGGCCACCGAATTTTGGAAGCAGCCTCTATCATATGGCTATGCTACAGCCCCCTCAAGTTTAACATAAGATTTTGGATATTCAGACAAAATGGCCATGATGAACTTCTTCAATGGACTAATGCTCCCCAAGATTAATTACAAACTTCACTCCACATTCACTCACATACAAATTGCAACCTTGGGTTCCTATCCTAAATACCATACATAATATCCCTTTACTGGTGTGGGGCTTCAATACATATTTCCAAACACGTCCTTATTAAAATTTACACAGAAAATAATTTATAAGTAACAGTAAACATCAAAATAGCTTCACAAGTAGACAGAGAAACACATCAAGATTATATCAAAGAGACCACACAATATATTATTATCTGAATTGCATCATTTGGGGTGCGATGATTGTTCTAGACCATAGTTTTAACCGTCCATGCCAAATGTCTATTGTCACTTTTACTAAAGTATCACTTCCCTCTAAGAAAATTCTGTAAACTGAATATTACCATATTTAGAGAGAAAGAACAAAGATACAACGGTAATCTGCTTATGCTAAATCACAAAATGCACAATACAAAATCATTTATATTCATCCAAATAAACTTAACACGAATTGTACTCCAGAGCCGTCACGGAATTTCATGTTACAATTAATATTCATGGAGTCCTTCATCAGCAACAATGGAGCAAATAACACTAATAATAATAATGATAAAAACCACTTCCTGATGCACATCCAGAACACTTATTACTCATGATTGATGTCTTCTTTGTCTTGGACGATGCTCCAGGTATATTCTTTGTGGATTGTTGACTCTCATGTTAACATACCACCTTTTACTCCCTCAGCACTACTTCAAGTCAGGAACGCAGCAACATACACCGGTTTATTACTCCACTTTCATTAACTCATTTGGGAGAAAACTTTATATTGGAACACCACCGTAGGTCACATTAACTGTCTTGAAAGGCTTTAGTGCCACCACATTATAATTTCCTTTAACTTTACCATGTTTAGGGTGAGCCAAAGTATAGCAGTTTCCCTTGGTTCGAGAAACGACTTCATAAGGTCCCTCGTACAACAGTTTAAACTTTTTAATTTCATTGTCTATAGATGATGATTTAAAATGTGTCTTTAACAGAACTAGGTCACCTATCCCATATGCTGTGGGTTTGAGGTTCCTATCATGGGCCTCCTTTCTTCTTAAGGCACACTTCTTCAACTCTTCCAAAGCTATCTTAATCTTGTCAGGATAATCACTATCCCTCATCGGAATGTGGAGGAGCTCATAAACAATTCGGGGAGGTTCCCTCTTAAACATGATTTCATATGGTGTTAGTGAGGTGGAAGCATGGGGGATAGTATTGATAACTCCTTCAATTTCACTTAATTCGTATGCCCACTTCTTATGGTTGTCCTCACAGTATGTCCTGAACCACCTACCAAGCTCTCTCATTACTTGTTCTATTCTTTGCCTGACATTTACTTCAAGGCATTCAATTTGTTTCTGTGTCTTCTGTCTAACAACTTGGCATGACTGTTTACACTTTTCTATATCACTGCAGACTTCATCAAGTTTCTGTGTCACCCCTTTTAATTCCTCCTTTATTTTACCCTCTAACTTTAACTCCAGAGCTGCTAGTCCATTACTGAAACTTTTATGGACATCTTCAGCATGACTTTTGAATTTATTTTGTATTTCAGTTGATTGTATTTCAAACTTAGTTTGGATATCAGTTGATAAATTTGATAACATTGTGAAAATCTTAACTATCAGGTTTGGATTATCCTTCTCAGGATCTGCTGGACCTTCAAATGCTTCAAATATTGATGCATTTGTAGTGAGTATGGGAGAGCAAGTTTCAGAGTTTGGTGGACTGCTTTCAGGAGCTGGTGACAAACTTTCATTGATTGGTATCTCGGTGTTTAAAAATACTAACAAAGGTTCCTGGCTTGGGGGATCTTCTTTACTAGCTTCCCCCCCATTTTCAAAACTGCTTTCCTTATTCATGGTGAAAATTTAAAAAGAGGAGAGAAAAAAAAAAATCGCCTATAATGGGTTTCCCTTTAACTGTTCAATTTTATCTGCACTGCACTTATCTTTCGATGTTCTGCGCCGCTTGTGAGCCCTCCAATCAGTTGTTAGTTGTTATCCCGAATTATCGCTGCCGGGTCTTCCTCTGTTGTTGCGGCCGCGTAAAATATCTCCGCTCCTCGTCTTCTTTGGTTTTGGATCTTCTGGCGCACTGCTATCACTTCACAAGTTTGTTGATGTACCGTTTTAACTTTTTTCTCGTCGGTTTACTTAATAAATCACTTTATTCGTAGGTCGCGAGAGTCCTGTCCATAGGTAGCCATGTTGCATTTCTTCTCTTAGAAAAGCACACTAATGCTCGCGGATGGTGGGATTTATACATTTACGAAAATGTTTGAAACAGCAAATTCTGCTGACGCGGTCGCCAGTGATTCAGCTTATTAAGAATCACATAAAAAAAAACGAATAACAAAATTAAATTTCCAAGTTTAATAGCGTTCATATCTTAACCCACACCAGTCGTGAACATATATTACATCGGACTTCTAGATATATATATGTACCCGAAGATTGCAGAATCCTCAGTTAAAAACGGTTCACATTAGCAATACTTTATAAATTACACTCGCATTTTCACAACTAGAGTTCAACATTAAAAAAGAGAGTTCGGGAAAAACTCGCACATGGGTGGCGTGCCCGATGAGCTCGGCTGCCCCAGGAAGACTAGCCGGTACCACAAGTTGGGTTCGCGGGCGTTTTTAATTGTCTTCCGGTAGCCGGCATGCACTCCGGGGTCTTCCACGGTACTCCCACGGATCGGCGGGAAATTTAACATCAACTCGGCTGTATTCCAAATAGCACAGCCGGTTTTCGATCTCCCGGGCCACCGAATTTTGGAAGCAGCCTCTATCATATGGCTATGCTACACAGCTTCGCATGTTCCTGACCTCACTTCACCGGAAGATGGCGCCGAAATATTGTGTGATTATTATAACACTTCTATAACTCGGCTAGTCACCCGAGAGCATTATTTGCATATTATTACACTTTTCTTCGTATTTTTTATTATAATCTTATATACTTTGCGCTGCATTCATTTCCGTCTATTTTTACGAATTTTAATTTCGTCAGCGTTTTGATAAATTATTCATATTAGTAACTTACTCCAATCCCTCACACCCTTAACCACCTTTCACAATGCACTAGTTTCTTCCTCCTCCCTCCCTCTAGTTTACGGACGGGTGCCTAATGGGACTCTCAAATACTTACAATTCAAAAAAAAAAAAAAAAAGAAATTATGGAATGTTAAACTCGAAACGCACGAACCTGCCACGTGGGGAGAAATGGACAGCAAAACTATATTTACAGCGCTATTTCCTACAAGCAACTCTAAACGGAAGTGGTTTCCATTCACTTACCGAGCATGGTGGGTGAGTGGTTTACACTCTGGCTTCCCATTCGGGAGGACGTCGCGGTGGTTCGAATCCCCGTCCAGACTTTGGGTTTTCCACGGTTTCCCCAAATCACTCCAGGCGAATGACTGCATGCTTCCTTCAAAAGGTCATGGCCGAATTCATTCCCGTTCCCTGTCCCCAGCCCCATCCCGCCTGTAATTACCTCAATGTTGACGAGGTGTAAAGCCATAAGTAAAATAATAATAATCCATTCACTTCAAGATTATGACTGGCTACCTATGGCTGCGACTTCATTTGCATGGACTACTAAACCGCTTTCTTAAATTATTTGGGCAGGGGCTCAAGAACTATTGATACATTGTGGATCTGGTTCTTCTTGTCCTTCATACGCTCATGTTCGCATTCCAATCCGATTCTCTAATGAACTATGCATTTTTCTGTGACATTAATTATCCTGTGTGCTAATCCAGAGTGCATTCTATCTTCGTGCCAAATTTAATTGAAATCAGTTTATCGAACTAAGTGTCAAAATCTTATATATATATAAAAATAGACGTGTTTTTTCCTATATTTCACTTTTCAGCCACCACTACCTTGCACAGACCACTGATGTTTGTTGGTGGAATTAGCATGGAGTTTCCTGTCGTGCACAATGTTGGCCGAATGCCGATAGCTGTGGGGATGTGGGAGATATAATGATTAAAGTTGGTCAGTGCAGGGCGTTTTCATATTTCGACCAAAAATTCGTATCTCCGTATACTTCTCTTTCCTGCAACAACTACATAACATAGACCTTTGGTATTTGTGTGTGGTAGTAGAATCGTCTTTCCTGTCGTGCACTATGGTTGTTAGATGTCGGTAGCTATGGGGGTGTGGGAGATATGGGGGTTGAAAGTGGTCGACCTGTGGCAATTTCATACTTCTGCCAACGACAAAAGTGTCATGGTGTATCACTTTTCAGCGAAAACTATAGATCACAGATAACTGGTGTTTGTGTGTAGTAGTAGCACAGAGTCACCTTTCGATCACAACAGCGGCCGATTTTCAGAAACTGTGTTACTGTGGTAGATATGGTGGTTGTAAGTGGGTGACCAAGGATATTTTCGTATTTCGACTGTCTCCGCATATGTCACTTTTCTGCCACAACTACATAGCATAGAGCATTGGTGTTTGTGTTTGGTAGTAGAATCGTATCTCATGTAGTGCACTATGGTTGTTAGATGTCGGTAGCTATGGGGGTGTGGGAGATATGGGGGTTGAAAGTGATCGACCTGTGGCAATTTCATACTCCTGCCAAAGACAAAAGTGTCATGGTGTATCACTTTTCAGCGAAAACTATAGATCACAGATAACTGGCGTTTGTGTGTAGTAGTAGCACAGAGTCACCTTTCGATCACAACAGCGGCCGATTTTCAGAAACTGTGGTAGATATGGTGGTTGTAAGTGGCCGATCAAGGATATTTTCGTATTTCGACTGTCTCCGCATATGTCACTTTTCTGCCACAACTACATAGCATAGAGCATTGGTGTTTGTGTTTGGTAGTAGAATCGTATCTCATGTAGTGCACTATGGTTGTTAGATGTCGGTAGCTATGGGGGTGTGGGAGAAATGGGGGATAAAATTGTCGACCTGCGGCAATTTCATATTTCTGCCAAAGACGCATGTGTCACGTTGTATCACTTTTAAGTGAAAACTATCAATCGCAGATTACCGGCGTTTTTGTGTGGTAGTAACACAGAGTCACCCATCGATCACAACGTTGGCCGAAATTCGGTAACTGTGGGAGTGTGTGAGATATGGTGTTCGAAATTGGTCGATCATGAATATTTTCGTATTTCATCCAAAGACTTGTGTGTATCCGTAAATTTTACTTTGCTGCCGGAACTACATAGCGCAGAAGACTGGTATTTGTGTGTGGTAATAGTATCGAGTCTCCCATCGTGCATTATGGTGGTTAGATGTCTACAGCTGTCAATATGAATACTTTACAATCACGAACGAAGTTGTGGGTACCAGCTATTATATTATAAATGTGGAAGTAAGTTTCTGTCTTTTTGTTACGTTTTGACGACTAAATGGCTATATCAATATTGATGGAATTTAACAATGAAATAGTGTAGGAAGGACACAGGACATTTTTTCGGCATGAATAACAGTTTTAGTCACGAAATTTTAAGAACTTATCGAATGATGAAAGACAGACAGATTCGTCTGTTAGTCTGTAATGTTACGTTGGTTGCTCAGTCACGCAATCTGTTAGTGTTTGATTTATTAATAAATTTCGATAAGAAACAAAACTTATTATTTAGTATAGAAGTCAATTTGCTCTGCACTGTACTATTCATTTGTGTCTGTATAAAAGTTTCTGGCACCAATTTGTCTTCCTTTTTGACATGCCTTACGGACGTAAACCTGGCCTAAGGTGCAGGTCTAGAAGACAATGTGCTGCTATTAGATTATAAGATTCAGATGCTCATGTTGAATAAAGAAGAAAAAACCAAGCTGAAATAAAGCTGCCATCAGTTAACCCCCCCCCCCCCCCACACACACACACACACACACATCCCCGCACCTTCGCTTACTTTTCTGTTTTTAAATATGTTGTAAATTGATTCTCTTCATGAGACAGATTAGATGATAGGATGATATAATGATGGCTTTCCATCATATTATGTCGACTCGGTGTTGTTTGGGACAAATCTTACGTTACTAACAGTTTTCTATATCCAATTCTGGAATTGAAACTCCAAGTCCACGCGTACGAAGTCGCGGGTAACAGCTAGTACGTTTATAAAAAGCAAATTAAAAACCGCTATTTTAAAATTCAAAGTCAACAACAATATTGTCAAAGTGAAATTGTATTTGCAGCAGAGACAGTGCCTACTAATATAATCCTAAACTGTAAAATTATTTTTGCTTGCAATATTAGTAAATTCTCTAAAATTATTTATATCTCTGACTTGAATGGTTAACTAAAACATATTTAACTGTCTTTTACTAATGCAGTCTACGAGTTAATTCGTAACTTGTTTAATTTGCTCTTTTTCGCATACTTTTGGATCGCATAAATTTCTCTTTGTCTGCGAAATAGAAATCCGTCTTCTGACGTATAGTTGTTTTCGGTCTTGTATTGTTTTCATGCCTTTATGTCCCATCGACGTCGAGGTCATTAGTGGCGCGAAAGGACTGATGGCAAGAAATGGGAGGGAATTCGGTCATGGTTTTTTTTTTAAAGGAACTATCCCGGCATTCACCTGGAGTGATTTTGGGAAACCATAATAAATCTAAACCTGGATGTCCGGACGTGAACTCGAACACAAGTCCTTCTGCATGCAACGCCAGCTTACCAGCTACGCTCAGTTTCGTATTCCAAACTATACTTTCGTTCGTCTTCTGATCATTTGATCGTTGTATTCGCAATCCGGTTCGACTCGTAAAAGAACTATAAGTTTATTTTTCGGGTTTAAGAGTATCCTCTCTGTTATTGAAACTAGATTCTAACACCGTACCATATTTCATTCAAATCACTTGAGCCACTACTGACCGATTGAGTTACAAACAGGGCCGTAGCTAAGGGGGGGGGGGGCATTGTGGGGCAATGCCCTACCTTAACCATCAACTAAGATAATTTGATATTTAACTGTTTGTTAATAGTATGAAATGATGGGGAAAAATTAAGTTACTACTAATGTAACTACGTGTAAATAATTCCAATTTAGCCACATTTTGTAAATATCATATACTGTATATACTAATTCTTTATTCTGCTCTCACACACATGGCACCGTCACTACCTTAGGTTACAAGCAGGTGGAGTGTTTGTCCGAAGACATTGCCTCCAACGTAATGAAGATGATACAATCCTTTACTGTCGGTGTGTCTTGTTGTTGGGTATCAGTTTGCTAGGAGACTGAGTGGTCTTCTATGTCTATTGTCATATAGACCAATTGAGTTGACCGCCGGGTTGTTGCATTGCCTAACATTTTTGTAAAATATTTCCGCCAGCTGACGGAATCTGTCCTTCAATTTAGGTATACCGGCGTCCTCATGGAGTGCATCCGTGGGGAATCGGCACGGGAGATGGAGGGCTCTCTTTATTTTGAATGATCTGAAGCTTTCTGGTTCTCTTGTCACTAGCGTATGCCCACACAGGACATGCATATTCCATAATAGGGCGTACGTATGAGATGTATATCTTGACTCCTGTGGAAGGGGCTAGTTTGCTGTCCTTATTTAGTATTGAGTAGAGGCTGTGGAGCCGGACTTCGTTGATGTGGCTACACCAGTTCAGTCTCTTATCTAGAGTCATCCCCAGCTAGCGTGCTGTGGTGGAGCATGGGAATTCTCTACCATACAGGCGAAGTAATGGGTCTGGATGAGTTGGTTGACGGCCCCCAAATCGCTTGGTTAATATAATGGCTTGGATCTTGGTGGGATTTATATCTATACACCACCTCCTATCCCAGGCATCGGTTACCTGCAGAACTTCCTATAGTCATCGGGTGGCTAGTGCTCTACTGTGACTGGTGGCCAAATACGCAGTGTCGTTAGCGTAGGTTGCAGTCAGAATACCATTGCTGGTCGGTACTTCAGCGGTGTACAGGGAGTATAGCACTGGCCCAAGCACGGAGCCCTGGGGAACTCCTGCCTAGATGTTCCTGGTGGAGGAGTAAGCCTTGTCAACCTTGATGCTAAAGGTCTGGCCAGTGAGGTAGGATTTTAGAAGCTTCACGTATGGCCCCAGGATACCCTGATCGTAGAGATTGAGCAGGAGCCCCGGGTGCCACATGGAATCGAAGGCAACCGAGATATCAAGAATTACCGTAGCGCTGTAGTTCTTGAAATTAAAGCGTGGGTCACCGCTTCAGCTACCCGCATCAACTGCCGTGTGGTGGAATGACCACTTCGAAATTATAGCTGATGATTTGGTATAACATTAGGGTCATCGATGAAGGCAGATAGATGTTTTAGTAGCAGCCGTTCGAAAACTTTGCTAATGTCGGGAGCAAACTTATAGGCCTTTAATTCTGAGTTAGGTGTTTGTCTTCCCAGTTTTTTGGATTTCCACTATTTTAGATTGTTTCTACAGTTGAGGGTAAAGCTGTCAAGATAGCATTAAAGATAGCAGGGAGGTGGACAGAGGCCTCCGGTGGTATGTGCCTGAGGAGAGTGTTGCTGATGTCATGGCGCCCTGATGCTTTGTGCGGGTGCAATTTTGACAGGTACCTCCTCCGGGGTGATGTACTCTATTTGATTATCGTCTTCAGCTTCGAGGTAGACTCTGAGGCACTGGTGGCCTGCTGTAAAGTGGGTTGGGTCCACATTTGTTTGCGAGGGCTGGAAGTTCTTCATAAAGACATCAGCAAGCGCTTTGACCTTTTCCTATCGAGTGATGGCTAGTCCTCTTTCGCCGTGCAGAGAGGGGAGTCGCTCCCTTCGCCTGGTGAGTTCTTGTTTGTAGACTTTGTAGACATAGAGACCCATCCTCTGGGTGGAGCATGGGGACTCTTGAGTCCCACTCTTCGTCCGATGCTTATCAGGGAAGCTTTATCTCCCTTTGCAAGCGACTTAATAGTCTTCTGGTCTCCGGGTTTTCGTAAGCTTCCTGTCTTTAGCAAGCCGGTTTTTGTGGAGGATTTCCGCCAGGAGGTAAGGGGGGGAAGCTGCAGAGTGGGAGCTGGTCTGGGTATCCTGATTGGAGTACAAGCTGTGGTTTTATCTTTGACTGCTGCTTCAAAAGACTGAAGGTCAACATCAATGTTGTTAATTTCGTGTGGATCAGCTAGCTTAGTCTGTAGGAGCACCTGGTAGCACCTCCAGTTTGTTTTATGGTAGTTGAAAGACAGGTCTTCATGAATTTGCCAGGGTCCAACCTCGACAATGATCTGAGGAGAATCGGTTTATGATTGAGCTGGCAACGTAACCCTGGATGCCCTTGGTAATAACTACGTCTAGAATATCTGGTCTATTGGGTTGCTCGGGGAGTGTGTTGGCTCTTCTGGTGCCCATATGCACATGTTGTAACTGTTTGTGAGGCGTCTCATTACTATACCCGCTGTATTGTTGTACCTACTATTCCAGTCGGAATGTTTAACATTAAGGTCACTGCCGATCAGAACTTTTCCGCTGACATCTTCCAGAGCCGTAAAGTCAGCTTCTTTGAGCTGTCTTCGAAGAGGCCAGTAGAATGAGATAATGGTTAACTTCCCATTAGCAGTAGCCACTTCGACTCCGACGGCTTCCATCTGCTGAATGGGAGGTAGGACTATTTCATGATGTGGAATGCTGTTCTTAATGAAAACCGCGACTACACCTCCAGCGGTGGGTCTGTCACGGCATAACAACTGTAGTTGGCTACTGCAGCTTGCAGACAGGGTTTCAAAAAGGTCTCTGACACCAGACACACGTCAATATCTTGGTCTCGAAGAAACCGCCTAAACTCTAGCAGTTGGCTGATCATGCTATTAGCATTCCAAGCACAGAATGATAGGGAATGTAATAGTGGCTGTCTATCCATTGTGGTTGCAGTGTGGACACTTTGCGACAGCCAGAGCATTGATAACGGCGCTGGTCATTTTCTCCACGGTAAGGCATATCATCTTTAGGGCAGACTCCAGCTTGTTTGTTAGGCTGTCCAGTTTGTCTTGTGCTTCACGGTCTGCTTAGTCTGTGACTCTTTGCTGATGGGAGGTGACGTGGTGACCGGTGGGTGGGATTCCTTGCTCAGGACGCGATCTTGCATATGAACCTGCTGGGCGCCCAGTAGAGGCAACACGTTCTTTGTTGGAACTGGAGCCGTCTTCTTTCGCCGACGGATGTTGTTGCACTGCTGCGTTCTTGGATCCAGACTTTCTCTTCCGTCTGCGCCACGAATGGGATGTGGACATCTTCACCTTGCCATTGGGGGCCTGATCTTGCCCTGTTACGGGTACTTTTTCCTGGTACCCTGGAGATGGATTACTATTTGTTGTTGGTGTACGGTCTGATGGCTTTTCCTGTTCAGTTAATAGTCCTGGCTCTCTTGAAGGCCGGGCAGCCCTTATAACTGGCCACGTGTCCACCTCCACAATTGGATCACTTGGCGGAGTCTCATACCTTCTGTGTAGTGCATTTGGTAGAGTCATTTTGGCCTGCACACTTGATGCATACTGGACGCATTTTACCATTCTTGGACACGCGACCGAAACGCTAGCAGTTGTAACGTTGCGCAGGTCTGGGCATTGACCGAAGTTTCTCAACCTTCACTCTGAGGTGGCAGATTCTCTCCACCCGAAAGATTGCTCCGTTTTCCTGGCAGTCCGCAAGGATCACCAAGAATATGGGCATTAATATGTTACTGCCAGGACGGCGAAGTTGTACAGTAAAGCCCATCTCTGACAGTTCTTCTTTCAGTTCTTCAGTGGGAAATGGTCTTGGGATGCCCCTGAAGACAACTTTGAGTAGTGGAACATCTCCAATAGGAAAGGTGTAATATGGGATGTTACTGTGCTTCAGCATCCCTGTAGCGGCTGTGGTGAAGCTGAACTTGATCTCATCACCACCAGCAGTTTTGGCAGCGAAGGAACTCTTCACTACAGCTTCAACCATATCGTGGAGCGTCTTATTGTTGTGCTCAAATTGCACCACAATAGGGGGGGGGGGGCGTGTGCAGATCTCTGTATTGATGGCGCTGGGTTCAGTTTCGGACTGCTGGGGTTGAAACTGGTTTCTAGTTTCTACGGTATTGAAGTCTAGCACTGGTGGAGGTTTAAAGTGTGCCTAGGAAACATGAATTCATCCACATCGGCTCGCTGTTGCGGTTGGTGGGTGGTGGGTAAACCCTCTTTGTCTCTCACAACAGTTGAGCTTCCAGAGCTACATTGTTTCCACACAGGTGGTTTGGCAGTCTCTTGTACCGACACCCCTTTCCTCTTCTTCGGCGTCTTCTTGTGTTTGATGGCAAGATTTCTCACCAGCTGTTTGATGAAGACTCTGGTGGTGGTGGTCGGGCCGTGTACAGTACGGGTTCATGCTGGCAGTTCACTTCTTGGGTGTTTTGAAGTCTCTACAGCAAGAGGCAAGGTGCGCCTCTTGGCTGCGCGTGGTTCGTCATGTCAATGTGAGGGCTGGGGTGTCAGCATGTTACTGATCAGGGATGTGTTCATCCCCATGTCCAGGTTCTGGCAGGTCGATTCCGCCTCGGTGTCTTCTGGTGAAGGCGAGAACAGAGAGTCGCTGTAGGTAACGGACGCCGGAGCGCGGGAGGTGCCACTCGATTCAGACAACTTCTGAGGTAGGTGCAGCATAAAGGGAGCGTTGCTCTCGTCCCTTGTTGTCACCGTTAGGTTTGCCAGGACCAGAGATAACCCTAACACTCACGCCAGGGGGTTCCAGTCTCCCGGGAGTGGGCCGTGTGGCGGTAAGTCCCTGTCAACCTCTGGAAGGGAGGGCCAAGCCAAACAACAAAGAAGAAGAGGCAGGCTAAGTACCTCACTCTATTCTTCGCTGAATGCGTCATGCTCACAGATGGCATGCTCTATGGTGTTCGTCAGTGTTGTGTTGGTACAATGTTTCAGTCGGTTTGAGACACAACTGTTTATTTATTGTTCTGAACTGAAGACGGATTAATTTTGCAATGGATAATACGGGCTATTTTTAGCAAAAACCGAAGATTTTAAGAGGAAATTGACCACGAAAGACCTCATTTCTCAAAACAGATGGAAACATAAAATACAATTACCACTACTAGTCCTATGGAAACAGATTTGGTGAGACGGTAATTTTAGTATTCCTTCTGATATTGCGCAAATCGGAGAACCGATAAAGCAAGTTATTTTAGATGTATATCTAAAAGAAAATAACAGGACCTTTGCAGCGGACTGGTTCATGTGGTATAAGTAGTTGCAGTATTCAGTCGAGAAAGATGCTGCTTTTTACTATTCTTGCCAGCAATTTTTACCTCATGCAAGCAAACAGACTTTGTACATTTCCACAGGATTCAGTAACTGGAAAACTGCCACTGATTAAAAAACTGCTTTTCCAAAACATGAAAAATACATTTATAATACACGAGCCATGGTGATGTGGCAGGGCAAATTACATGGAATATCAATGAGTCGTTGCTGACAGTTACAACTACTGAAAAGCTTGAAGCAGCCACTTTCACGGAATTAACATCAAATACACTTAAGGAAACTAACATTGAACTCTGCGGTATGCTACGATGGTGCAAGTGTAATGTATGGGAAAGTTTCGGGAGTTGCGACCAGAAAAGAAAATAAATTTGGACGAAAAATTCCTTACGTCCTCTGCTAAAACCATCGCTTGCATTTTATAGTTATCAGGACTTTCTCAGAAATGATATTGATTCATCTGTTTTTTGATCAATACATCATGTTACTTGAATTCTTTCACCATGGCAAAATAGCTGCATTGTATCGTGGAAAAAGGATTGCCTGGCTCCTCGAACTGCGTTGGTCAAGACACCACTTGGTGGTCAAAAAAGTTGTAGTAAATGATACTTATTCATTGATTTTTATGACTTTAGATGAAATTAAAAATGACAGATTTAACGGTGACGATGTCGGTATTATAAGTCATACTCAATTTGAAATTCCGAATGGCCATGGTTGTGGGGGAAAAAAAAAACATCTTATCCATGCCTCATCCTCCAGACGCAGCTTTACAAGCTCAAAGTGCAGGATTGAAAGATGCCATAACAATCGTAAAGTGCATCCAAAATAAAATAAAAATAAAAAAACAGATCAGATGAAATGTATCGTCAACTTTTGGAAGAAGCTAAGTCTAAAAGTCTAAGACAAGCGGCAATTCTGAAAATAGGACCCAGATCTAGAAGGGGCTCAAGAGGCAAGTCAAAAAATCAAATTGTATGGATGTTTACTAGATGATGGCCCTTTCTGTCCCTCCGCGAGACAAAATATAGACGACCAGGATGCTCAGCCATTAAAATCTGATTATTTTGAAACACTGGACATATTAATTGCTGAGTTACAAAGAAGATTTTTGGACAACGACTATCTACTAAACTCATAAGCGAGCCTCAATGAGTTGGATGTAGAAAAAATGGCACCGTTGAAAGATAAGGTAATTGGTGAGAAAATTAAAGAAAATTATGCAGCTGCTTGTAAAATATTAGTGTTATTTATTTATATCCAATTCACAATTTCATGTTTGAATATATTTTTATACCACATTGTGTTAAAACGTTTGGTCCATTTTAATTGTTAAACACCTTACGCCAAAATCAATGCTTGTGACAAAAGAACTGGCTAATTTCTTACACAGAAAATTTCATTGGCAACTCAATTTGGAATTCAACCAGCGTTCTTGATACCTTGCCACAGGGGCACTATCTTCTAACGATTTTTAGTTTTTTTAAGTAGTTTGTATATAGTAGGCAGATATTTAAGTCATTTTATTCTTTTCTTTTTTAATGTAACCTATAAGTATGTAGTAAATAAATTAGATTTTTCGGTTTCTACTGATTTTTCAGCTCTAACAGCTAGAGTCGTTCAAAGATACATAGGAATTTTTTGCATCTGTGGCGACCATAGGATGTAGTATTGCTGCGTGCGAATCTACGTTTTCAACTTTGACTGCAATCGACAGCCCTCAGAGGCTGTCAGTGGGCCATGAAAGAATGGCAGATATGGTATTTCTGGCCTTTGAAAAGAAAGAAAGAAAATCAATTGATCTGAATGAGATTCTTTGCATTTTTAACTAAATGGCCAATCAAAGAGTTCAGCTGTTAAAACAGGAAGGGATTTTTATTATTATATTGAATATAATATGTTTGTGGAAATAATATAAACTTGAATAAATGAATGTTTTGCTCTTATCTATTATCCCTCCCGACAATTAAGTACTACCTCACTCACTCACAATCACAAGTACGACAAAAATTTATTCATCAGATTACATCAAGTAAAATTTTAACTTCCGCTCCACCTGTAACCGTCACTGCCTTACCTTAAATTCAACTCCAGCTACGGCCCAGGTTACAAACATCCATCGCTCCAAACTTTCTCATTTGTCACACGCTTTATATTACCTTGATTGGTATGAATATAACAATTTTTGAATTCACACACTTCCAGACGTCCGAATTGTTTGAAATTTTACACGCATATTAAGGACCTATGATAATATAGTAATTTCATAGCAATGTCCTGGTTTTATCATTACTTTGACAGTAACAAAAAAATATTTGGGAATGCGGCGGAAGTAAGATAGGCAGCCATCAATGCTTAGTTCTACTGGGTTGCATAAGTCGTCTTTCGCTGGGGTGAAAGCTTCACGAAATATTAATATCACTGTGAAATACTAATCGATTTAGAGTGGTCTGGTAGCTCACTGGTTTAGGTGATCAACAGGTCCCGGGTTCGAGTCATTTTCTCGGCGGGGATTTTCATAGACCCTTAACCCGACATTCACCTTTCGCACAATTGCTGTGTAATGTGATGTACGCCAGAACGCTTCTGTGGACCGGATTCTAGGTTTTAAAAATTTCAAGTGTTTATATTTACACAGTTTGATATAATACATAAGTTCCTATAATACAGTCGTACCATCGTCGTTGTTAAATTGACGGTTGTTTTCGGTTTTTGATACGCACTAATAATGTACTGGTGTTTGGAGTAATTTTCGTAACCTAAATAAGAATATAGTTTTTTTTTTTTTTTTTTTAAAAAAACTCTCTTTGGTAGCAATGTTAACTAAAAAGTTAAAAACGAAATTATAAACGAATTTAAAAAACTAAAAAAAAGTTTTTTGCAGCAATGTGAACTGAAAAGTTAAAATAATATATATATAGACGTATGTGTCCCTATATTTCACTTTTCAGCCATCACTACCTAGCTCACGTCACTGGTATTTGTATGGTAGTAGCATGAAGTTTCCTATCGTGCACAACGTTGGCCGAATTCCGATAGCTGTTTCAAATTTCGACCATAGACTTGTGTGTGTCTATATTTCTCATTCCTGAAACAACTACATAGCGCAGAACATTGGTATTTGTGTGTGGTAGTAGCATCGAGTCTCCCTTTGTGCAATATGGTGGTTAGATGTCAGTGAAGTGTGGGAGATATGGTGGTTGATATTGGTCGACCTGTGGCACTTTCATATTTCGACCAAATATGTATGTGTCCCTACGTTTCACTTTTTAGCCAAAACTATATAGCGCAGATGACTGATCGTAGCATACACTAGCATTTTCCCGCTTCTTCGCACACGTGAACTTTGGTATGTGTAAATATTCTTTATCAATTTTATTCTATTACCAAATATTAACGTCGAGAGGCATGAATTCTAAAGGTCTTAAAGGTTTCCTCCGTTTTCTCGGTTTTCATACTGATGTCGCAGAGTTTTGTTTCACTCATATTTTAATGTAATATAGTTTATGAAATAGTAGAAAAGCTATCCGAAAAATTGACAGTACTAATTCGTAGAGATAATTAGTGCGCGAAGTAAAAAAAAAAAAAAAGTTTATAAAGGGTATACTTTTGTGATAAAAGTAGTTGCAGCAATGTTTAAGAGAAATAAGATGTTACCTTTACGTTGTTTAGTAGGTTGCTCACTGCAATGCCTCTGTGTGCCATTTTTAAATGCAGATACGGAGGACTGCATGATTTTGTATTATTATTAGTTTAATTGTGACGGAGCTAACGCTCCTGTAGCAATTTTCCTAGTCATCTAATTACCCATTTTTAATTTATTTTTAACCTTTTCTTTTATAATTGGAGTGTTAAATCCCTTCCCCATTTACTTTTCTGATTTAAAAAATGTAATTTTAAAGTCCTTAAGCGTTTTTAGTAAATTATTCCACCACTTCACTTAGTAATTTGTTCCAATCCCTGATACCCTAACCTAAAATTCCTAATGCAAGAAATCCATCGCCAACTTGTGGTTGTCTTTCCCCTTCCATGAACTATTCTTAATTCTTTGACCAATATCACCATCACCAACATATCCCCTATACTTTCCCAACATTCTCTTCACCCTTCTTTCTTCCAATGACTCCCAATCCAGTTCCTCTGACTGGGTCCTGGGTGCCGCAAGTTTATATCGATATAGCAGTTATCTCAACTTCGTGTTCTTGCAAGAGTGTTACACTATAAAAGACTTCTTTATTAATAGTCACAGTAGTAGTAATAAATATTTCAATGAAATAATAAAAATTTAAATGTTCTATACAAAAAATGCAGTAATATTTAATTTTCTGAAATAGAATTTTTTCCTTTTACTGTTAGGATATTGATTTTATTTTTTCCATATGTTGGTACGATTAATTATTTCTGCTTTAAAATAGAAACTTCGTGGATTAAAACTAATCTTGCGCGGTATCACACGATAAGAATTAGTTTTAATTTTCTTCGCTTTCAAATCACCGTATTACTAATACCAATATTTCAGCCACATATTAGTAATTTCAAAATGTCAAGATTTATCACCGTATATATATTAATGCACATTTGACTGACGCTACGATTTACGAACGACAATATTATCTGAGGTTGTGGTTCAGTTGAAATGCAGCCTGTACCAGAATGGCATGCTATGTTACAGCATAAGGCATAATGGATTTAGTTTTATAATTTACGCGGGGTAACATAAGGTTTTAAGATGCAATTTAATTGGTTGCATGTTGCTGTCGACACTAATTCAAAATCACGTTGGGCACTAAAACATTGCAAAATCAGGGCTATGGTACACTTTCCTTGGGAAATATTACTGAAGAATATTTGCACATTATAGCCACCAAATATATATTAATCGAGTAAAGTACAACGAAATATGGGCAATTCCGCACAAGTCATTATGACAGAAGTATGTATTGTTATATGTTGATATTTATGGTAACTATTTTTCAGGCATCTTTCTTCGAGAAGAAAACTGATTTTCGTATCTATAATGATATGTAAGGAAGAAGTATTGGCTTGCTAACCCTAGCTTATTGTACAGCAGGGGTGGCCAAACTTTTCAGCAGCCGAGCCAAATTTTAGAACTACCACTCTCTACCGGGCAGCATGAATTACTTTCTTGGAAAAAATACTTTAATATTTTTAGGAATAAAAAAAAAAAACGCTTAAAATGAAATACAGATATTTAATGAAGAATTAAATATACAATTATCTTAATGCGACTTTCTTTTGCAGAACTAAGGGAATCAATGTTAATGCCGAGAAAAGTTGTGACTACACACATAAAGTTCTCCAACTTAACATCGGTGATTTGTGTTCTGTGTTGTGACTTGATACTGTTCATCCGGCTGAAAAGCTCTTTACACACATAAGTGTTTCCAAATAGCGAAAGCATGTTTATAAAATGCAGTATATTTCTCCTTGTCCAGACATTTTCTGTAGAATTCTTCCAACCCATTCTGGTGGAATTTCTCCTTAAGTTGTGCGTCACACTGCAATTCACAATATTCCATTTGCAAAGTTCCTGGCAATGAATTTATATCAACGGAGAATGGCGTTGCAAATGAAGATAAAAGAATATGATGTTTTTTGAAATCTTTAAATCGGTCTTCAAACTCAAGGTTCAAGTTTAATATCAATGAACTGTACTTAATCGCCCTCGCTTGTGTCACGTCTGTTTGCAATGATAGCATGGAAAAATGAGTGAAATTTTTATTTTTTAACTGTTGTTCCCAAAGCCCAAGTTTCATTTGAAATGCGGTAACATCATCAAACATATTATTAACCAATTGGTCTTTGCCTTGAAGACGAATTTTCAGGTTATTCAAATGGCTAGTTTCGTCGATTAGAAACGCGAAGTCACAAATCCAAGTCACGTCTTCAAACTCTGGGATACTTACTTGCATAGAATGATTGTATCTCTTCCTTCAAATCACGCTTTTTAACATTTTTGCACGGGACAACCATCTTACTTTAGTATAAAATGTAAGGTCATTATAGTCAGAATGTAAATGCTTGAGGAATTCTTGAAATTGACGGTGGTTCAACCCTTTCGATCTAATGAAGTTCACTATTTTGATAACCACGCTCATGACAAGATCCATTTTTAAAGACTTGGCACATAAATTCTCTTGATGAATAATGCAATGAAAATTTAATAATGAGGTATTATCGAGTTTTCAAGCTTCATTTTCAATCAGTTTTACTAAACCTTCACGTTTTCTAACCTTTGCTGGAGCTCCATCCGTCGTCACGCCAGATAAGTTGTGAAGTTTTAAAGACTGTCCTTTAGCTGACTTTAACAAATCGCGTGCAGTTGTAGTGTTCTTAAGTGGATACAGAGCCGCTAATTCTTCTGTTTTGTTTAAATGGATATCAACACCTCTTACGAAAATCGCTACTTGGGCAGTATCTGTTAGATCTGTGCTTTCATCCAATGCTAGAGAACTCGTAATATACGAAACCAGGCGCTCTGCTTTTAAAATTATCTTCAATATGTTTTCCAATGTCTCTCACACATCTGGTAATAGTTTGAAGGGAGAGGCTTATTTTTGAAAATTCCTTTTTTTTTTCTGGACCCATAATTTCAACGATGCTCTCCAAACATTCCTTGACCATTTCACCATCTGGACACGGCTTCGATTTCTTGGCTAATATTAAAGCTATTCCATAGCTCGCTTTTACGTGGCATGTTGACTCTCCAGCAGTGCTAGTGAATATCTGTTGCTGTGCAGAAAGTTTTCTTTTTAAGTCATTTACCTGGTCTGATCGAAATTGTCCTTGGTACTCATCAAACTTATTTGCATGTTTGGTTCCATAATGTCATTTCATGTTACAATCTTTCAATATAGAAACAGATTCTTTGCATATTAAACATATGGGCTTTGTTTTAAATTCTACAAAAAAAAAAAAAAAAAGTTAATTGTCCACTTATCCTGAAAACTTCTCAATTCATCTGCAGCTTTTGGCTTCTTTGATCCAATATTTTTGCTAGTTGACACCATTATTTAATTGAACTAGAAAGAGAACTGAATAAAAGGCAAGTGCTTGTATTTTGCAGAAACTACTAAAATCGCAACGCTTAAAAATAATAATAACGGGAACATATTCGGTTAAGATGCAACAACACATATATCACGTATTTTTAACAATACTCATACTTACATAAACACTCCTTGTATAAAACAGAAACTACGTAGTTCTTAAAAGTCGATCACAACAAGCCACAAATACAACAGTTCAACAGACAAATGGAATGTACACAATGCATTTCGAATCAAATACAACGATCAAAACAAAGAGCGTACTTCCATGTATGAGTGGAAACATGAACAGCTAGAAGGTCAATAACCGACGCAAGCGCTCCAAGAATCAGTCAGGCGAACCCCTAACGCGCTTAAAATTACAGGAACATAAGCCATGATAAGGCTCGGTTGTACACCCGCACCGTCCATCCACGCAAGACCAATCGAGCGATGATCTTGGTTGAATATCAACTTAACTTAGTGTAGATATCACCATTGAAAGTCAAAGCTTAGGTATATAATGAATTAATGACCTACCGCGGGCCACAAGCGGCCCGCGGGCCGCGGGTTGGGCATCCCTGTTGTACAGCGTTCAGCGATCACGTAAACATATTGTTCCAGAGACAATCTGTGACTACCACATTATTAATCTAACATATTTCGCATGGTAACCTGTTGCGATGCAAGTCAATGTTTATTAGGGAGCGTGCATAAACCACGTAGCTCCATTTTGGCCTCCTGTGAACCCCCCTCCACCCACGTAGCCCTACGTGGTTTTTACCTCTACCCCCCTCCCCCCACGTAGCACGTAGCTTTTTTATCTTTTGTCTTGTCAGGCTATTGTAAATTATATACGGAGATAATTAACTGAGGGAAATAAATATTCACATGCTGTTGTGAGTTCTGTTCCTCATTTTAACTGTGAAAAATGTTATGAAAGGATAGCTACGTGGCCTGGCTCGGAACCCCCCCCCCCCCTCCCGCCACGTAGCCCAGCGTAGCCTACCAGCCTACCTCTCCCCCCCCCTGGACCGAACCACGTAGTTTGTGCACGGTCCCTTACGGTTGATTCACGTATTTCGTTTATTTTAAAGCAATGTGGTCCAGAAAACTGAATTAAAAAAAATAAAATGGAATCCTAAGTTTTGTCAGGTTTTTGTGCAAGGAGTGCGCGTCTGAAGTGCGTAATGATCCGTATTTTCCATATTTAAATGTTTGTAATGGCTTGCTCCTTCCCACGATACATATAAGTCATTAGCTATTTCCACAGATTTTGATTTGGACCATTAGCTCAAAAAATTGAAAACCCCATCCAAATTGCTGCGGTAGTTTGTGCGCGGCTCCCATTCAAACAAAGAGACACACGCAGCTTGCCTACAGATTTATAATAGTATAGATGGATTCACCGATCGTGCACAACGTTCGCCGTCGGTAACTGTGGGAATGTGGTCGATCAAGGATATTTTCGTAGACATGTGTGCCCGTATATTTCACTTTGCTGGCACAACTATATAGCGCAGATCACTGATGTCTGTGTGTGGTAGTAGCATCGAGTTTCCCATTGTGCTCAATGGTTGTTAGATGTCGATAGCAATGGGGGTGTGGAAGATACGGTGGTTGAAATTGATCGACCTAGGGCACTTTCTTATTTCGACCATAGAAGTGTGTCCCTATATTTCATTTTTCAGCCTTCACTTCCTTGCACAGATCACTGGTGTTTGTGTGTGGAGTTTCCTATCGTGAACAACGTTGGCCGGATGCCGATAACTGTGGGGGTACATGTGTCCGTATATTTCATTTTACTGCCACAACTACATAGCTCAGACTACTGGTGATTGTATGTGGTCGTGACCTTGAGTCTTCCATCGCGCACTATGGTGGTTAGATGTCGGTAGCTGTGGGGGTGTGAGAGATATAGTGCTTGGAAGTGGTCGACGTAGGGCATTGCCCTGTTTCTAACAAAGACTTGTGTGCTCCTATATTTTACCTTACAGTCAGAACTACCAAGCACAGACAACGGGCGTTTGTGTGCGCTAGTAGCCTTGAGTCTTCCACCGTGCACTATGGTGATTGACTGTCGGTAACTGTGGGGGTGTTGTAGATATGGTGTTAGAAAGTGGTGGACCTGATATAGAAATAGACGTGTGTGTCCTTGTATTTCACAGCCAAAACAACCACTGGTGATTGTGTGTGGCATTAACCTCAAGTCTAAGTCTCCCAACGTGCACCACGGTGGTATCATGTAAGTAGCTATGGGGATGTGGGAGATATGGTGGTTGAAACTGGTCGACGGAGGGCATTTTCATATTATGACCAAAGACATGTTTGTCCCTATATTTCACTCTGCAGCTATAAATATCCTGCGCAGATCACTGATGTTCTTATGTGGTACTAGCCTCGAGTCTCCCATTGTGGACTATGATGGTTACATGTCGGGAGCTGTCAATCAAAATTCTTTACAAACACGAATGAAGGATTGGATGTGTAAATGAAAATACCGTCTCCTAACAACTGTTATTTTATTCCTATATGCTCAGACTCGTTTCGCCCTTGTGGACTGAGGCGTCATCGGTGAATGAAAATGTACATACATTGTGTTGTTCAGAAATTTGCATTATTTTTATTTATGAATAAGTATTCACCAAGTACCATCTACTTACGATTTTTGATACAATCACATGTCGGTCAGGAAATAACTCCAGTTGGACTGACATGTGATTGTCAGTTTTAAATAATCGTAAGTACAGTGTACTTTGTTATTATTTATTCATGTATACAAATAATGCAAATTTCTGAACAAGACAATGTATGTACGTTTTCAGTCACTGATGACGCCTCAGTCCACAAGGGCGAAACGCGTCTGAGCGTATAGGAAAACAATGACAGTTGTTAAGAGACGGTATTTTCATTTACAAATCTTTAACAAACAACTACGGAAGAATGGCCAGTAACCAGTTGGATACGATGTCCAACTTAATTTTTTGAATAATCTTAGGGCAAGAATTAAGTAATTGACCAAAAATTTACTTTAATTGCAGAAAACGTGTCACCCTCCCTACATACTTTCTATAAGGACTCTACCATTACTATGTAATTAGTATGTACTGACTTTCGTCTTTAGCATATAGTAGTACCTGACTGAGTGGAGCCTACGGTACTACCTCCACAAATAGTTGTATGGCCGCTGGACCTCGAAATCAGAAGAAGATGGGCCATATACTATTTAAAAAAGGATATAAGGGCAGGGTGCAGAAGATTGTTGGAACAGTTGCACAGAATGCGGCAGAAATCAGCGTGGCACTTCTCGATGAATGGCAGGGGTGGTGGGATAGCAGTTTCACAGGAAGAAGAGTATATAGTCTGTTTCCAAACATACAAGAACGACTGCAACTTAAATACTTTAACCCCACACCAGGCCAAATACATTATATCACCGGGAATGGCCTGTATAACTGCATACTGTATCAAAGAGGGCCGAAAGAAACGAGTTTATTTCGAATGCAGTGCAGAAGGAACCTGGTCCTGTCCGATAACAGAAGAAGTAAGGACGCCGGATACCAACATAATACGGAGTAGATCAACGCGAGGCATAATTCTAGATGAGCGATCATGGTTTATGCTCGATAATGTGGCAAACAAAGTATCTCAGCAGCACAAAAAAAGATATCTGGATTGAGCGGCAGTCGGGCATAGGAACCGGCCACGGGAAGTCGCACGGCCAAACATACCAGCATAGAGAAATTATTTCCAGATAAGAGTAAACAGTATACTACAGAAACTTCCGGAACCGGAAATTTTATCCCGATGTGTCGGTCGATCTTGTCCTACTGGAAATACAGAAGGGCAATGGCTGGCAGACTATTCCGGGATGATGGCGGTGGGTAGATTAGTATTCATAGATTAGTATAGGTTCAGAGCTAGAGTAGTATAGACTTTGTAAGAAAATTTGTGTAACATAACAACGGGTAAGGCCTTATATGGGATAACTGGTTTGTTATACCAAAGGTGATCATTCCAAGAACAAATCAAACGCATAACAGTTAAATTAAGTAATACTATGATTGTTAAAACTGAACCGAGGCCATACCATGGAGGAAGGAAATATATGGAGACGACGCAAGAGACCTTCACCACGCATTGAAGTGAAGCAGGGCGAAGGAGGAGTGGGGGGGGGGCATGGCCGGAGTGGAGGGGGCATGGCCGCTTCCATACAGACACGGGGAATATGTACAAAAACCTCAAGGGGACTCTAGGATAAAAGTGACGCCGATATCTGGTGATGGATTATTATGTAACTAGATATGACAAATAAAAAATGAAGAATAAAATTTTTTGATATTCTGCTTAGTTTTCGAGATATTCTGTCCCAAATGTGAAATGGTTTTGTTTGAAATTAAGAAGAAAAAATTGGTTAAAGTCAAATTTGATGATGGATTATTATTTAAAAAGACGAGACAAATGAAAAATAAAGAATAAAAATTTTCGATATCTCACCTAGTTCTAGAGATATACTGTATCAAAAGTGAGGTTTCTTGAGTTGAAATGGAGAAGAAAAATTTCGCAAAAGTCAAATTTAATGATCGATTCTTATGTAACACGACGAGACAAATCGAAAATAAGGAATAAAATTTTTCGGTATCTTGCTTAGTTTTCGGGATATACTGAGAACATCGCAATGTTTGGAAGCGCAATACCGCTGCTGCCGCCATGCGGGAGAGTTTAGAGCCTGCTTCACCGATTTAACGTCACTTCTCCTCCATATATTTCCTTCCTCCATGGGCCATACTACATGCCTGAGTCAGAACGCTCGCGTGGCAGAATTCGCAAACGTCAGCATAACATTTGCATTAAACAAAGCGCTGCTACCGCGGTCAAAACAATAGAAAGAAATGTAGCTTGTTTGTAATATATAGAGAATATATCATTGACTTTTGCACAAATACATAATGAACCATGTTAATATCTGGGAGTTAATTTCTATATTAATGGTAACCTGGGATGCTACTAAATGCGAACAGGCTCAGGACTGTAGTGGCTTAGAACAAAAAATTGTTTGTTACTTACAAGCAATTGTCATTATCCAGTAATCCGGCACAACTACCCAGTGGTAAAGCTACATGATAGATTACAGACAGATATGCGTAAACTGGGCTAACTGCAACTACCTGAATAATGGGATACTTTAAGAATAACAGAAATATTTCAATAACACTACCAGCACTAAATCTAAACAAATTTCCAAAATGTGGTAATAAGGTAGTGAATGTACCGTAATAAATGGAAAATGTATCAGGATTTCAGTACAGCACGTAAATAATGTAATAGCGTACTAGTGCGAAAAGAAGTGAAATATTTCTGTAATAAAATGTGTAAAAAAGTTAAGTCAATAATAAGGTTCTTTAGTAATGTACCAATTGAACGATGAGCAGTTTAAGAATAACCTCCATATTACAGTAAAACAACATTGTAATGCTGCGGTATTTAAGTGAAAACTGAAAGATTGCAGTAAAATCAAATTTGAAAATCGTAAAACACCACTGAAATGCTGGGTTCTCACATGCTCCCTCATGCTACTACAACGGAAGTGTGCATATAATCTCTAATACGCATTGGTAACTGAAAAATTAGCTAAACAAACTGAATCAGTTAAGCATTAAAACAACGGAAGAATATGATTTTAAACAGTAGCCAGACGGGACGGTTCAAGTTCAGCTCCTGGAAATGGCAATTTTAACATTAAATTGTAAGTAGGAGGTACAAAGTATAACAACTAAACTGCAACAAGTGACATTTATTATTTATTCGTTGAGGCCAACTAGACCACGTTAAGCCTTTGTGCATTTGGCAGCGAGTTTCTTCTTCCTTTGGGTCCAGAACTCCTTCATTCGTTTTGAATGCGCCTGTTTGCGCTCCTCTGTCCAGAGTGGACCACGTCTTTGTTGGAGTGTTCGTCTCGGCTTGTCCCACTTGTCATTAACTTCTTCCGAAATATATCTCTGTTGAAAGCATCTTCTGGTTCTAGCCCCATCAAATGAAGATCTTTTTTAACATTTACGAACCAGGACATTACAGTTTTGAGTCTGGAATCAAGTAAATTAAAGATTTTTTTGGTTAGTCTGTTTGTGGATTGTTTCAGTGATTTTCTCTATTTTGCTGTAGATTTCTTTGTTGGATCTCTTTTGATGGACGCCATTCTTAAAGTTGGATCCCAGAATTCCTCTAATAATTTTCCTCTCTTTTTTTCCAGTTCTCCCAGAAGTCATTTATCAGCATTCAGGAACAAGGTTTCAGCTGCATACAAAACTACTGGATTTAGAACTGTTTCATAATGACGTATTTTAGTATTTTGTGAAAGACATTTTTCATTGTAGACCTCTCGCGAAGTTTGGTAGGCTATTTCTAGTTTTCGAATCCTTTCCCGAATAGCTTCTTTGTCCAATTCGTTTTTCATAATGATCTCACCAATGTACTTAAATTTTTCCACTTAATTAATGTCCCCGTATTTGGTTTGAAGTTTCGGTGGAGCATCCTTGATGTTAGTAATTAATTTAGTTTTCTCAAAGGATATCTCCAGGATAAACCGGTTTGATCAGCAATTTCCTTCAGCAAATCAATTTGGATCCTAGCAGTTTCTAAATCATCTGATACGATAGTGATATCATCGGCAAAAGCCAGAGTGTCTTCATCAGAAATTTCTGACTCCGACAACGAACTATAAAATTTAGACTTTGGAGGGAGCGTGGCCTCTTTGAGCTTCTCCATCGAATCCATGTATTCGTAAGGGAAGACTCCTTTTCGCTTAACTAGTTGGAACTTCTCAGGGTCCGTAAAATACGACCTGGTAATGTACATGAAACGGTCCTCAAGGGTTCCAACCAGTTTATCTAACGAGGACTGCATGAAACGGTACGAGTCCAGGAACCGCAATTTAATTGATGTACCGTTAATCTTTTTCGAAAACGAAATGTAACGTTCAGTGTTGATGGGTAGGACATCCATCCCATCATAATCGAGGTGTGCTAAAGCCTTAACAATAAAGTGCGCCTCATACCCAGACAAATTATGGAAAAAGATGGGTATGCACCGTAGATTTTTGTACTGTAAATTACAGTTATTGTGTGCAGCCCCTCTGAATACACCTGTGATGTGACAATGATCGCGAACCTTAACGGCCTCCGGTGCAAAACCATCACCACAGATATGGCATACCGTAGCAGTGGTAAAACGTGCTTCCTCATCAGCTGACATTACAAGAGGTATGACCGCCTTGTAAATTCCATCAACGTCATGGTCCAGTTTCACCAGTTGTTCCACTAGTCACGTCTCAGGGTTTCAGCTGAGGCTCGTATGCGCAAACGAGCTGGTATGCCGCGGCAAAAGGGATGTGTTCCTGGACTCCTGTGGAGTAAGAGGCATTAGGGTCGGGTCTGCACGTATCAATGGGTTTCAACAAGCATTCAAAATCCGCGTAAACGACGAATGGTCCACGCTGTTGGTACACAAAATCCCTAAACTGGCATTTTATAGCCGATGATGAAGGATTGTTAATAATCGTGGATATTTGGTTTTTAAAAATTTTAAAGCATGCTCTGGTATAATTTTCTGGATCTTTAAAATTTTCAGAATTTATAACTGATACATGGAGTAACCTATTCCCGAAAGCACTTGCCCTGATAGTTTGCTTCAAGCGCGTAGCATCTGGCTTACCTTTTTCCCCACCCACGTTAACGCCGGACCCGGGGTGTGTTGGGCAGCCACTGAGACGATGGTTCGTCTGCAGCCCAGAGTGCCTGGTGACAGAGTGGCTATATAGTAGATCGTCATCAATGGGATCTGCCCACGCACTAGTGCCGGGGTGGGTTATGTCCACTGCTGGAATACCCCTCGTACTGGTACTGGCTTGGGTTATCCACTGTTGGAATACCCCACGGCGCTCCATGTCCGGCGGTGACAAATAAACATCTGTAAATCGAAAGAAAAAAAATCATAGTTACAAGTATGAAAAACAAAGCAGTCAATAAAATGAATACATTACCTGACGTTTTAATCCTTTTTGATGGACCATCATCATGGGTTGCCATCCGTTTGTGTGTAGGTTGCACATTGATAAAGTCAACAGCATTATTATTGGACATATTTTCATTATCAGGGGCATCTACAACAAAATAAATAATGTCAGTCACATATGCAGTAAGAATTCACACGAAAAATAATTAAAGTATTAACTACTTACTGGTAAAACAATCCATCAATTCCTGAGTGGTGATCAAAGGCAAAGCACCTCCACTCACATCTACAACAGAATAAATACTGTCAATCACATAGGCACTAAGAATTCACATGAAAAATAATTAAAGTATTAGCTACTTACTGGTAATGCCAACAGCATTCACATCATCAGAGGCATCTGCAACAAAATGAATAATGTCAGTCACATATGCGCTAAGCATTCACATAAAAAATAATTAAAGTATTAGTTACTTACTAGTAAAACAATCCATTAATTCCTGAGTGGAGATCTCAGGCAATACACATCCACTTACATCTACAACAAAATAATTAATTTCAATCGCATATGTATTAAGCATTCACTTGAAAATTATTTAAAGTATTAGATACTTACTGGTGAAGTCAGCAGCATTATTATTGCACACATACACATCATCAGAGGCATCTACAACAAAATAAATAATGCCAATCACATATGCATTAAACATTCACATAAAAAATAATTAAATTACTAGCTACTTACTAGTAAGGCCAGCAGCATTATTATTGCACATATTGTGCCAATTCACATCATCATGGGTATCTGCAACAAAATAAATAATGTCACTCACATAGGCATGGAACATAATTAATACACATCGTCATCTGAAAAAAAGTGAATAAAAATAATCTGAAGCATAAAATGTTAATAATCACTTACCACCTTCAAGATTGTATCGCACCTCAAGGTCGGTCATGGTTACCGATCGTGAGTCTACAATAGAAAAAAAAATAATTAGTAATATCAAAACGAGTAAATTTATCAGCAACAAAAAATAAAATATAATAAAACTTGCCAGTCAGAATTTCATCACTGATTTGTTGCGTGATGTCAATAAGACCTGTAAAATAAAATTAAAATCAAACTTACATACTTATTTATAACTAGCATTTGCCCGCTGCTTCACGCGCGCGTGCCTTGGCAGGTGTAGAAATTATTTACCGATTTTATTCTCTTATCAGACATTAACGTGGAAAGGCATGAACTGTTAATGTATTCTAAATAGTTTCGTTTGTTTCGGTTAATACGTTAGGTTCGGTTTTCATACTGATGTCAGAGAGTTGTTTTATTCATATTTTAACGTGATGCAATTGATTCAATAGTAGAAAAGGTTCCTGAAAAATTAACAGTAGTAATTCGTGGTTGTAATTATTATGCGAAGTATAAACATTTATTGTCTAGAAAGGCTTTCACGGTTCAAACGACATTCTTTCTTCTGTGCGCTTTCAGAAGCTATGGATTTAGCGTATAGAACCCGGTTATAGGTCAATCGCTTTTCTCGGTGCAGGTTACTTTCATTTGCTCTAGCTATTTCATCTCGTTCTCTTTGACGTTGCAGACGATGTTGTCGGTCTATTTCACTGTCATTTAGCCGATTTCGGTGACATCTTTTAGCTGCAGAAGTTGACCCCGACAGATTAGATCTCTTTCGCAAGGGCATATCATAAACTTTTATACTTACCCAACTCACAGCACTAACAATTAAAACGTTTTCACAGCTGCAATTATCACTATGCGTGAACTTTGGCTGCGAGTATATAGATGAGCATAAACTTGGTTACAATATAGAATATCTGTGGTAGTAATAAATAATATTATTCCTGATAGCAATATTTAACTCAGCTAAAACATAATATTTTTAAATGCTGATATGGAGGATTCCACGTTAACCGTGGTACCGAAAATTTAAATGGATATATAACAGTTGTAACGTTAAGAAAGCTGATATTATAATCATTATGTGTAATTTTTTTTGGCGATTTTATGTGTAAACTTTGCCTGGGATTATATAGATAGGTATAAGCTTTGTTAAGGATGTATCTGTGGATATAATGAAAAATATTGTTTCCATGATACTTAACTAAAAAAAGTTTATTTTTAAATGTGGATACCGAGGATTGCAACATAACCGCGGTGCCATAAATTTATGTAAATATAGCAGTAATCTACGACTTAGTCCTCTTGGAAGTGTGCTGAAATATAAATTTCGTTACCAATAATCACAGCATCTCAATTTTTCTGATTTATTTATTTTTTGTTTTATTTTTTTATTTTTTGTTGTTTGGATATTGGTTTTATTTTATGTTCATACACCATCAATTATTCCTGCTTTAAAATAGAAATGTACGTGAATTGGAGCTACTCTTGATTTCAAATCGTCGTATCATTACTGTCATTATTTCAGTCAGATATAATTAATCCAAAAATGTCGAGATGTGATCATGGTACAGTTTATGTAGTAACGTGCATGTAACTGAAACAATTATTTCTGAGTGGCAACATTATGGCAAGTTGTGAATCGCTTGAAATGCAACCTGACAGCTGATATGATGCTTTGTTATAGGCCTAAGAGACGATGCCTGCAGCTTTATAATCTACGCGGTGTAGCATTAGGATATGAAACATTTTAAATTTAAGTTTCTTTCAATATAGCCGTATTTTCTATGTAATTATTTCAGTCGCATGTAAGTACCTGGCGAAACAACAGCCTGGACCAGATGACAATTGACTCGTTTTGTTTAGCATCAGGCATAACGGGTTTAGTTTTAAAATTTACGCGGTGTAGAATAGAATTTTAGGATGCCTAGTTATATTTGAAATAAAAATTCGTTACCAATAATCACAGCATCTCAATTTTTTCTGATTTATTTATTTTTTGCTGTTTGGATATTGGTTTTTATTTTATGTTGATACACCATCAATTATTCCTGCTTTAATATAGAAATTTACGTGAATTGGAGTTAATCTTGGTTTCAAATCGTCGTATCATTATTGTCATTATTTCAGTCAGATATAATTAATTCAAAAATGTCAAAATGGATCACGGTACAGTATATGTACTAATGTGCATGTAACTCAAGCAATTATTTCTGAGTGGCAAAATTATCGCAAGTTGTAAATCGATTGAAATGCAACCTGGACAGTGATGACAGCTCTGATATGCTTTGTTATAGGCCAAAGGGACGACGCTTTTAGCTTTTTAATTTACGCGGTGTAGCATTAGGATATGAAAAATTTTTTATTTGAGTTTCTTTCAATATATCCGTATTTCCTATGTAATTATTTGAGTCGCATGTACCTGAATTTTCGGATGCCTAGTTATATTTGCACGTTATAGCCACGAGACATATTAATCGTATAAAGTACTTCCAAATATGTGCAATTCCGCACAAGTCATTATGAAAGAAGTATGTTTTATTACTTGCTTATATTTATAATAGCTGTTTTTCAGACATCGCTCTTCGAGAAAAAACTGAATTTCGTATTAAGTATTGGCTTATTGTGGCTGTATTGTACAGCGTTCACGTAGCAATTTTGTTCCAGAGACAAACTGTATAACAGTCTACCAGAGACAATACATGTCTTCAATATTAGTAATATAACTTTTTCGTAATTCAACAGACCTGTTACGATTCAAGTAAATGCTGATTATACTTGATTCACGTAATCTTTTTATTTTGAAGTACTGCGGTCCAGAAAAATGAATCGCAGAAGTAAAAAAAAAAAAAAAAAAAAAAAAAAAAAAAAAAAAAAAAAAAAAAAAGGGAAATCCGAAATTTTGTCAGGTCTCTTTATGAAAGGAGTGACCGTCTGAATGTGTATAATTATCTGTGGTCTACAGTTTCACATTTCTGAAGTTTTTTACTGACTTGCTTCTTCCCATGGTACATATTAGTCGTTAGCTACTTCTGCAGATGTTGATCAGCAACATTAGCTTTAAAAATTTATAAACACCATGCAAATTGATGCGGTAGTTTTTGCGTTATTAGAGATCAAGCCTCACTACAAACGCAGCTTGCTTACAGATTTATAATAGTATAGATAATAATTATAATAACAATTAATAACAGAAAATTAACTTACCGTTTGCCAAATACTGATCGATGTCTTCAGCAATCATTACTGGAAAGTCACGATCCATTTTGCGACGATGTTTACTCCGCAAGACACTGGTGAGCAATGAGGATGAGAAGAAGGTTGGCACAGAATTTATACTCAGCCACGTAGGGTAAATTGTGTTGTGGAAAGTACCAGAGTCCAAGAATCATCTATGACGCGCGCATTCCAATCTTACTGTACTGCATGTCGAGACGAAAATATTCTTGCGCGGTCTACATATCGAGCAGCGGCCTGTGAGTAATGCGGAGCAGTCCGAAATACCGGTGATCGCCTGGGGTGATGTCGTGTCAGAATTGAGGTTCCTGGTTTCACGCCGCGAATAGCAACAACCGTTGTTGCCCGCGAGGATGTGCCAGAATTAATGTCGGCCGGGTTTCGCGATGTACAGTAGCGACACCAGTTGGTGCTGCCTCTGGTGGCGGGTTGGTGAGCTAAACACGCAATTCTCACCGTGGTCTACCCTCCACCCTGGCCTGTGACGTCACATAACGGGATATGGGCCAACTACCTTACTAGGACAATACTGTGATGCTATTTACAATTTTCAAATTTCAAGTGCCATCTTGAGGACCGTAATCTAAAAAGCGTTGCTAGACAATACATCAACTAGATTTAGTAATCGTCGGTTCTGTTTATCCATTATTTTCTATTGATTAGTCTAAATCGCCGTATTTCCTTGACAAATTATCTGTAGAGGGTTGATCTATCTGGTGTTGGCCTCAATCGGTAGATTGGTGAGGGTACTGTTAATTTTGCCAAGCTAGTTGTTGTGCTAGCGCGGAAATGGGGTTGTGCTGTGGTTTGGGCTTTAGGTTTGAAGTATAGTCATTTTCTGTTTTAACTTCCAAGATTGGTTAGAATTCTATCCCTCCATCTTTTAAGTATCTGACGAGGATGCTAAGTACTACTTTGTTGTTGCTGGAAAGTAGGAGGGTTACGTTTGTCGGCAGGGGGAAGCTGTTCTGGGCAAGATCTTTCATCATTTGGTCCTGGAGTTGTTGGTATTTATTGCATGAAAATATTATGTGACTGATGTCTCCTATTGCTTGGTCTGAGCAGTCGCAGTATGGGGAATCTCTCACCCTATTCGGTGTAGGTGGCTGGGGAAGTTACCGTGGTTAAATCGGGCTCTCGATATCGTAGTGATTAATCGTCTGCTACTGTCCCAGTTGTAAAACCAAGGTTTTGGAGATATGCTCGGTTGAATGGCTGCATAATATGAGGCATTGATTTTTGAGGAGATCGTCAATTCCTCTTGCCAATTTTCTTAGGCTCTTACTTTGATGTTATGTGTTATATCCGAGATCGGGAGTTGCATGTTGATTCCAGGGCGTCCAGTGGTAAGGATACCGAGTATCTGAATAAGGGTTCCTCTGTCTTAATAGGATTTATGGGCTTATCACATTTAAGTAGACTTTTAAAATGGTCAGAAATTATCCTACAGTTTTCATGATTTGATGTGGCCAGTGTGACATCTTTCCTTTGAAAGCACAGCGACGGCGGTTTGTATCCAGCGAGTTTTCTTTTGAATGTTTTGTAGTACTCTCTAATTTCGTTTTTCTTAAAATTCTGTTCTATGTTTACAATAACAGATTTTTCATAACTACGTTTCTCGGCTCGGATCACTCTAGCTGTTTGGGCCCGTTGGGTTTTGTAGGTTTCCCAGCCGGTTTCTTATTTAGTTGAGTAGTATTTTTTCCATGCTTGTAGTCTTTCTTTGAGTACTGATTCACAGTTGTCATTCCACCAGGCGTGTTTTTTCTTTCTTTTCATTTCTGCGAGTTCCTTTGCTGCCTCAATCTGGTGACTTTTTGTGTTGTTAAAGTTGTAATCACTGGATCTGGCCTTCTCCTGAAACTCCGTGATTTTTTGCTTGAGTTTATCGTTGTCAAAACGTTTGATCTGTTTGGGTATTTTCCTATTGTTTGCAGGAATGGGTTTGAACTTGATTATTGACATATACATTTATGCTCTTTTTTACTATAACGTTCATAATCTCAGGGTTATTTTTCCTGTAGATAGCAACGTGATCTAATTGGAACTCTCCAATGGCTTGCACAGGAGATCACCATGTTGTTTGCTTCCTTGGAAAATGACGAAATTGTGTCGACATACCCTGCAGGCTATTATTTCGCAAAGGGAGACTTATCTCTTACCATTTTGATCGTGTTTTTTTTGCGATAGGGATCGTATCCAATAATTGTCTGGTATTTCTTTTCTCGCCCGAGTTACGCGTTGAAATCCCCAAAAGAATTTTTACATGATGTTTGGAAACCTTGGCTAGCTTTTCATCTAGTAGATCCCAAAATTTTTTTCACTTCATCTGGATCTGATCTGTTTTTATCATTTGTGGGGGCTTGTGCCGTTATAAGTGTTTAGGGTTTGTTGGCGCACTTAATTGTTAATGTAGATAGCCGATCATTTACTAGTTCAAAGTTTTCAACTGATTCAAGGATTGTAGTTCCCACAGCAACAGCTGTTCGAAGCATCAGAGACCCATTGAGAATCCTTTTCTGGGCTCGACTCTTGAAGAACCGATAACCTTCAGAATCGAAAATCTCTTCATCTGGGTACCGTGTTTCTTGCAGTTCTATTACAGATGTCTGGTTTTCATGTAGGGCTCTAGTTAGGGTTTTCATCTTACCGGTTTGGGTGAGTGAATTTATATTGAATGTTGCTAGAAAAGTTTTGGATTTGGTTCTGAGTTTGCGACTGTTAGGGACATTCCAAGACGCTCCGATTCGTCTTTTGCATGATGCCGAGTCTTCCCCAGAATCCGAATGAGACTCTTGCGCCGCATCTTTCACGACGAGGGATTGTTATTATATAAATATGTGTATTAAAATGTTTGCAATAGCAGCTGTAGCTGTTATAATTGTAAGCAAGACCCAATATAATATTATAGAATTAATTTAAGGTGTAATGGAATTGCATGCCAAATTCCTTGCATGAAAATGTTTCTTGCAAATTTCTTGAAACTATGTACTCAACAATTAAAAATTAATATGTAGGATCTAATTTAGTCTCTAAATATTAGGCCGTATAAATGAAGAGTAAATAAAGAAAGAAAAGTGATACCTTAATATGACTTATTCAACCGTTTGTTAGGCACAGATCACTGGACTGGCAACCAAGACAATAGAATCTAACTGTGGAAGGCTATACTAATAGGAGCTAGTAACAGCATATGAACTGGCATCGGTATCCGTAAATTTTGATTTAAATCAAACTACAACTTCCATAGGAAGTACCCTACATGGCTTCGCTACAGGACAATGTTATGCTGCTCTGGCAAGTGCTATTTGTATGTAAAGGACAATTAACCATCTTACATGGTCACATTAACATTCTAACTTTCTTAATTGAATATCGCCACGAGTACCTTACATGGTTTTGCCGTGACAAGCCAGTGTGATTAGACGTGAGAGTGGTAAACATTGATCGACCGTGATGGGTGAACGGTTAACGTTCTGGCGTCGCATTCCAGAGGACGCGGGTTCGAATGCCCGCGCGTCTGGGCATGCAGATTTGGGTTTTCCATGGTTTACCTAAATCGCTCCAGGCGAATGCCGGGATACTTCCTTCAAAAGGCCGCTGTCGATTCCTTCCTGTTCCTTGTCCCCAGTCCTTTCCCGCCTATAATGAACTCGACGAGACATAAAGCCATAAGCAAAAAAATAAATAAATAAACATAGTAATTAACGAAGGAAAAGAACAGGAATAAAAGGTTGAAAAATGAGTAGTTGGGAACGGCAATAATGGACTTGTGCTGAAGTGCCAAACTGCCGTGACCGAAGATATCCGACGGGAGCCGAAAGACACTGGAGACCTTTGGCTACGGGAGAACACGACTACAACTGAGCGGCTAGTGGGATGCAGCCAAAAGGGGAGCTGGAAAGCAGTAACGATTTAACGAAAGGGAAGTGGAAGGATTTTTTTATTTAGAGAAAGACACTAACAGGCATTGGGCACTTTGCCGTTTTAATTTGCATTATGACCCCTTGGTATTAATCATTCCTTTTTTCCACTCATTAAACTCCAAAGAAACTGCTGCCTAAGCAAGTCGCAAATTTCCTTCATGTAAGCCATGATTAGGGCAACTCATGTCAGTTTGGATTATGAAATCTATTCATAGAATTTGATGTCGATTTCTAAACAACGCATACGCTGAACAGAGTCTACAATTTCGTCCACACAATTTCGTGTTGGTTTTATGAAGAAAATTTTTGTTACTATCTTGTACTTTTTCTACTACTACTGACGTTAAAGCTTTTGTTTAACGTAAGCATTATACCATAAAGGTATATGTATTATTTTTTAATAAGTGTAGCTGAACTGGTGAATGCAATATTGTTTTCTACTAAGAAAATGTTTCCTTGTGCACTATTTTCTTACAGATCGAGCAAACCTGTGTTTTGGTTCAATGATTTGAATGTGCCGAGTTACCATTTTATGAGACGTATTATTTCCTTTCAGGTTCAGTAAACTTGTGTCCTGGTTGAATGCTTTGTTTGTATTGAGTTATCTTGTTCTTGAATTCTCTATGATGTCTCTGCGGGGATAGGGATTATGGTGGGTGCGACTGTGCTTAAATGTTCACGATCGGAGGAATTTTCAATACCTTGCTGGAGAAAATGGAGTTGTTTACATTTTTCTAGTGGCTATATAGCTTAATGATTTCATCGTTGTCTTATAAGCGTCTCATATTATGTTTTTATTTGAAAGAATGTGAAGATGTGAAGGAAGATGGATTTTCTGAGCGACCTCAATTCTATAGTTTTGAGGGGGATTTTAGTAGGTTAGATGAATTTTTACTGAAAGCTGTTGAAGAGGTAGGAGACTGCGTGACATATAAAGATAACGTCGTAAATAAGTTAACAGATTTTAAGTTTAGTCTGTAGAAACAGATCCAAGAGAAATGGTGGGATGAAGGTTACCCTCGAAGAAATACAATTCTATATTTTTTTAAGAAACGTCAAAGAGTCGCGAAATTGCAAGGGTGAAACAATACAATAGTATACAGAGAATAGAGTAATGGAGTAGGGAGGCCGAACTAGTGATTGGTGAAGGTCTCGACCTGGCCACAAAAGTGAAAGGATATTGCTATTTTGGAGAAGAGTTTCGTGAGCATTAGACAGCAATCGACGTACGGCTAGATTATCGTGATCACTTGTGTAAGCAGATAGAAGATGCTGTGGATAAACGAGAAGGAGACATTTTGTAAGCAGAAAGAGATTTCCTTTCATTTATACAAGACTGCAGAGAACAGTATACATTAACCAAGATTCTCGACCTGAACGAAAAAGTTGAGAAAGAAATATGGGCTGAAGATAAGCACTTAGGATGGTATGAAGAAGAGATACGAAAAGTTGATGATCTGACAGGAAAAAATTGTTGTATGGGAATTGCCGAAGACGCACGTGAAGAAGTGGAGACAGATGTAAGAGGACAAGAAGTTTTGCGAAAGAAAAAACAAAAGCACCGGCTTCTAAACATGAAACGATTGGGGTAGAAATAGAGAGTTAAGGACCAAAGAATTTGTAGTTGGGATGAGTAGGATGTTTGTGGAATGTGAGTTCTTCCTGAAGCACTGGAGGAAACAAGAAAAAGCAAGAAGAATTCGGGAAGAAACTGGTAAATCGAACGGAAGGTAAACTGAAGAGTAACGATGGTTGTAAGCCAGAAAGTCGGTGACGACGTTTGAAAAGACCGACGAAAATTTTAAGGAAAATCCTGTAGTAAAAGACGTAATAATGTCTGTGGAAAAGGAAGAAAGTCAGCGAGGAACAGTTATTGAGGTGGGAGCGGCATTTCAAGAGACAAATGTAGTAAAGCCTGAAACTTCGCAGGAAGCAATCCTCGAGATGAAGTAGGCAATGATAGTGGAGGAATCCTACTCAGTATTTGAAGGCATAAAACACCAGGGACTTTATGGAGGAAAATAAGCTATACAGAGTAGGAGATGCTATGCAGCAAAGAAGAATGGTATTTGTGGATAAAGTGTGTGGATAAAAGTGAAGGAAGGAGAAAGAATGTGAGATGGAAGAGACATAAGAAGAAACGTGAGCTAATTTTGTTCGGCGAAGCATGAAATACCCATTAGAAGCCAGAGGGACGCGGCGAAAACACAAACGGAGTCCAGGGTTGTTTGATGAATGGAGGAACATTGTGAAGTTCAAACCAACATGTTCTCTGTGAGGGTTCAGGCACTGTTTTAAAGTTCATAATTACGCTCGAACCCTCCATATGAACACTTCTCTTGCATTTCTATAGGTCTAGCTTGGTGTATTTGTTTTGCCTTCTCGGAAGAAGGGAGGAAAGTTTTTTTTCGCTGTTGGCGGAGTGTCATTTACTTTATCCGTTTTTCAACTTTGCATGGTGTATAGTCACCTGTACTATGGGATTGTGTACACGTTAGCGACCCGCACTCTATCTAACCTTCTCCCAGAGTAAAGAAATGAGCACAAAGTATAGGCAAGTATACTCATGTCAGTTTGCGTGTTAAAGCGTGTGCAGTGAGCGAATGAATGGCCGACTGATACTGGCTGGGTTCAGGTGATTACATGAACTTGTAGTCGGTGCGTGTGTTGCGCATCAGTGATAATTTGTTGCACAAGTATTGTGACTTAATTCTGTACTATTATAATCAAATGTAAGTGTAAGGAGTTGGAGGAAAAACCTAATGAGAATTAGTAGGTTTGGGATTGATTTCATATTTGTTTAATTTTCATTTTGTATTTACGTTAAAGATGTATAGGGTATTAGTGTCGTAAAGTGTTGCCAAGCAGCCACCAAATGTCAATTTTGTGTATTGTAACAAATGTTTGTATGTGATTTAGTTAGTAGTTAATACGTCAAAGGAAAGGTTTTATTTAGTAACGAAAGACTGGGATTTATTAATTGCACCGGTGGGGATGTAGTATCACAGTGGGAATTATATAAATATCTGTAAGCTTCTAAATGTATGAAATCGCAGGAGTTGAGTACGAGGGTGTCGCGGGAGTAAGTACGGGTCGTACGTGTCGAGATGTTGTCGGCAGTGCACGAGCTTAATGTGAATTGTAATCCCCTAGTATCGTAACGTAATTACCAAGACGTTTGGTAGAAACAGTGTGGACAGAGAAGAAATGCTGTGTATATGATAGTGGACAGAGCTAGGACTGAATCGTGAGTGTATATAACTTTCGATTGGCGGCGATGTTTGATCGGCCAGAGTGTGGAACAGAACTGTTCTTTAATGATTGTTCTTGTGAATTTTTATCGGGTCTGCGACTCACTTTCATCAATCATTTTCACGAACCTAGCAACTTCGGTCAAGAAGTTTTAAAACCAGCGGCGGCTCTAGACGTAGTGACACTGTGACATGTCACCACCTCTGAACGAGAATAAATAAATTAAAAAAATAAATGAAGTGCAAGAAAAATAAATATTTATAAATGCGGCATTCTCTACGATACCTTATGACTGCTTGAGAAAATATTGAACTCCATCTGTTTGCCACATCAGTGAACTGTTTCGCTGTCGTGTTTTCAAATGTCACATGTCACGCATGCCGTATTTTAATAAATGCCATGTATTTAAAATGATTTTCAGTCGGCAGGAGTACAGAATCGTTTTAAAGTCTTGTGTTCGAACGTATTCACTTCTCGTATTTGAATAACAATAATCTTTCTTATGATTCATTTGACATTTATTCTCGTTTTACTTCATTCATAAATATCCGAAGAATTACAGAGGTCCTTTGCTATTAATAAGTTTATATCAACACCTCAAAAACGCGATCTAACTTTTCTATCGTTGGCCCGATCTTCTTGCTCCCTTGTTACCATCTAGTCTCCATATCTACCGATTTCTCTCAGAGAAATTATCATTCTTTTCTCTCTTCTCTGAGTAATCTGTAATGCTACAGCACTCCCCAAGTTTACCATATATTTGCTAAAAAAATACTATGGTAAACTTTTTGCTGAGGACCTTTGTATTTCTTCGCCTTGTAATAATTACAATACATATATAATTTTTCCAAATAATAACAATGACATGAAACCAAAAGAGCGCCACTTTTCTGTCCTGTCACGGGAGATAGTGCAGTGCCTTCATCAGTCTACTCTTTTCCCACTAACACCACTCCATGATAACGAAGAGTCTGTAACTATAACATTTTTGTATCAATTATCTTATCAGCTAAATCAAAGCTTATGAAAACAAAACGTGGAAATATTCAAGGGTGGGCGTTCGCTTTGTTAGTGTCGAATGGAAGCAACTTCGTTCTCTCACACGCTGCAGCTCGACAAAGTTAGTAACACTGTCGGTAGAGCGCAGCAGCAGCTGCCATTTTTATCACATTGAATCCCCTGGAACAGTGCTTCTCAGCCTGTGGTTCGAGGACCACTGGTGGTCCGCGAAGGCAGAATATCATAAATTTTGATACCATATTTGAAGTGAACTACACTTAATGGTTTCTTGAGGTTTATTACAATGTACACAAAACAACTGGTAAACAATAAACAAATGTGGTTACAGTTATCGGATGACCGTCGAGAAATTTAGCCTGATCCTGATCCGCGGTAGAGAGAGACGGCTTCTACTTCTCGCGATCTTCCGGTGGTCTTCTGTAGTTGACGCTGGTTCCGCGGTTAGGCCGGAACTGTCGGTGGAGCTGCCGGCTACGCTTATATAGGCGGCCTGGCGCAGGAATACAGTTGTGTGGTAGTACGGCGACCTCTGTAAGAAAAGGTCCCACTTAGCCTCTAGATGATTCTATTTATTTTCCTGGTTTGTTTTGATGCCTCTGCGCCTGTTTGGAGTCGTATATGTGTCCCGGCGTGCAGGCGCGTTGTGTGTGAGGTCTGCCTGGCAGGGGCCTTTACTGGCAGACTGAACAATATTCGTACTGTATAAGGCTGTATGCCCAACTTTATAAAAGCCTTGAATAATTCAATGACCGGGCAAAAATGTGGCATTTCCAGGATGAGGATAGAACAGTATTGTTTCTACAATAGTCTATTCATTTCCAGATGGTATCAGAAAGAGCGCCGTTTGTCTAAATATTAAGTAAATGACGGTTTACTAAGGGTTTTAAATATATGAGGAACCGCGGTGGGTGGTAGGATTGGTAAGGTGAGTGGTGAAGTAAATGGTGTGAGGTCTTTTATTTTAGTTTATACATGTAGGCAGGTGGTAGCGTAGAGTTCAGCCTATAGTAACATTATTATTTATCTGGTTTGGTCTGATTAACATGTAATCAGCTTTTAATGGTTCACTTCCAGTTTCATAGTAATTCAAAACATAGTTTTAGATTTATTATATTATAATGGTTCTTGTGCGAGATGTTAATAACATAGATAATAAAATTAGGCCCATGGTGGAAGACAGGGAACTATTTAGAGGAAAAATTGCGGAGGTAAAGGATCTGATTGAAGAAAATCCAATCATAAAAGGAGGGTTTTCTCAGAGGAAGAAAAAGCAAGAGTGAGCGGGGGAATGAGAGTACTGGCGACCGAAGAAGGAAACTCAGAAGAGTTGCGTAATCGTCGTCCAAAGACGATTCTCAAGCGAAATGTGTTCCACTGTCGTCGTGGCCATCGAAGACAGTGCCGGATTAAGAAAGTACGGGGACCTAGGCACTCAAAAATTTTAATTCCCTCTGATTTTTAAAATAATTATCTGTATTTTATAAGTGCAAGGGAAAGGTTTTGTAGATGACTAATAGAATTTATCATATTTTTTCAATTAACATACGGATTTAACAATTAAAATTTTGAAAATTACTTTATTTATCGTACACTACAGTAAAACAAAAAATATTTTACATGCTTTTCGTATTACTTTGACTGTTTCATTTTGGATGACTTTATTTTTTATTATTTTTATTTAATGAAAAAAGTTAACCCTCGGGGTCCTTAAAAAAATCGGAGGCTTCAGGCTGCTGCCTAGTCGTGCCTATTGCTGCCTATTGGGTAATCCAGCACTGCCAGTAGATCAACTTTTCGGTTTTGGCTAATCACTCAATGTTTACCATTTGGTCAGTTTTAAGCATTTATCATTAATTTCAAAATCATTTCTTTGCAGTAACTGCAGGTAATGAGGCTTTCACACTTTGCAGATTTCTATGTTGGGAGATTCCTGTTTTTCCAGGCATCTTGCACTTAAATATCTGTAAACCGTCGAAAAACTTCATTGTTGTCACCACCTGAGCAAATCACTTCGGTCGCCACTGTTTAAAACTGTCTGGTGGTTAGCGCTGGCGAATTTATGTTGAGTTTAATAAAACTTTTGTGGTCTGTGATTATCTACATGTATGTGCTGATTTTCGTTTTTAGCATGTAGTAGTACCTGAATATGACTTATTCAACTGTTCGTTATGCATAGACCATTGGCCTGGCGACCAAGACAATAGAATCTACAACTGTGGAAGACTGTTCAATTTTAATTTAATTGCAATGGAACGCACGCTCCGGTGACAATTTCCCTATTCACATGTCTTGCCCCTTTCCTGTACCCATCTACATTTGCACTCAACAAATTTCAACTTTATAAATTCTTTCAACTTTTATGGTAAATTATTCATAATTTCTCTTGGTAATCTATTCCAATCACTAACACACTTACTTAAAAAAAGAATCTTCCTACTCCCTTGTGCCTGAATTCGAGTGTCATAATCATCATTTCCCTTCCATGCGTTAAATTTCATTCTCACACCAATATCTTTCCATACCTCATCACCAATATACGCCTTGTACACTCCCATGACCCTTTTCACCCTCTTCATGTCTTCCAATTAATCCCATTCCAGCACATTTATCATATCTGTTACTGATTGCGTTCTGCGGTAATTTTCAGAAACAAATCTGGCAGCCCATTTCTACACCCTCTCCAACTCCTGTATTTGATACTCAAAATTTGGGTCCCATACTACACTGTCATATCCAATCAATGGGCTGATCAAATTTTGATAGCCCAGTTCCTTCTCTCGTACATCCCAATACGTACAGAATTTTGAAACCCTTTCCTACTACCTGTCCAATGTGTCTTTCCCAGTTAAGCTTGTTATCAGATGTAATGCCAAGATATTTAAATTTCAAGTCCTCGAAAATGAATTCTTTCCCGAGCTTATAATCAAAATCAACCTTTAGTTTTATCTTTTTATCTAATAAGCTGACTCCTCTTTGCATTTATCTTCATCCCATGTTTGCCAACCCAACTAGATATCCCGTCCAGATCACCATGCAACTGTTTACAGTCCTCAGCCGTTTTGATCCTGTTATATAGCATCATGTCATCTGCAAACAATCTAATTTCTGATAGTAAACAATCAACACAATTATTCATTAGAATAATGAATAACAATCGTCCCAATACGCTACCTTGCGGCACTCCCATTTTTACTTCCACTTCTTTTGATACTGCATTTCAAACCCTAACTTTTTGTTTTCTGCCTTTCAGAAATTATTCTACCCGGCAAATCACTTGATCATCTACTCGAATAGTTTTTATCTTATTTACTACAATTTTATCGCTCACTCTGTCAATAACCTTCAAAAGATCTAGTGTTACACCATCAGTTTGGCCTCCCTTGTCCATGTCATCAGAAATATTTTGCATATATTCCACCAACTGATATTCGCGTGAATATCCTTGCCTAAAGCCATGTTGCCTACTTGGAAACCATTTACGTTCATCACATATATTTCTGATGTGGTTGCATATCAATCCCTGCAATAATGTACCTACCACTGATGTCAAACTGATTGGCCTATAATTTTCGACTCTATTTCTCACCCCTCCTTTATGTACCGGCACTACTGTAACACTTTTCCAGTCCTCTGGCAAGCAGGAAGTATCCAGACTCAGTATAAATAATATTTCAAGATAAGATACAATGTCACATCCTGCTATCTTTAAGAGAACTGTATTAATATTATTTACACCAGCCCCTTTTATGCTTTTTTTTTCATCTTTCTTAGTTTCTTCATAATTTTCTCATGACGAATTTCAATTTTTTTGGTCTGCTCATTTCTAATTGTGTTGTTAAGCTGATTCTCCGATTTAGACCCTCTCGTTACTTATTGATTCTCCCTAATGCTCTCACTAAACCAGGTACTTATAATATCTGCCTTTTTCAAATCCTCAGTAACTTCTTCTCCATCCTTATCTATAAACGTCTGAACACCTTCCCTTCCCATCAGTTTTCTAACATAGTCATAGAAATTTCTAGATGCATCAGCCAATGGTCCCCCTGCACTGACAATACTCTTCATAAACCCATTTTTAGCCACCGTCTTAGCTATCATTAAGTCCTTGTTTAGTTGTTTAAATATTCCCTACTACCCTGCTGTCTCTTAACTCTGTTCTCTACTTAACAACCTCTTTAGCCTCCTCACCTCTCTATTATAGTACACAGGTTTTCTACTTCTCTTTATTTTCTGTTTTGGAATAAATATTTGTTCCCCCTTTCTTATTATCTCATTGAACTCTTCCCACTTTGACTCAATTGTGCCGTCCTTTCATTTGCTGAAACGTTCTCTGAAATATCTCTTCAACTTTGAGGCTATACTAGTACGAACTAGCAACAGCATATGAACTAGCATCGTTATCCGCAAATTTTGTTTTAAATCAAACATCAACTTTCACCGGAAGTACCTTACATGGTTTCGCGATAGGACAGAGTTCGGCTGCTTTGGCAAGTTGTATTTATGTGTAAAGGACAAGTAACTATTAGTAATGAGCTTACATAGTTACGGTTTGAGCATTCTTCATTAATTAACAAAATATCTCGAAGTACTTTACAAGCTTCTTATTGAATCTTGTTTATGTTGTACATAACTTTTGCTACCCAAAAAACGGGTATAAATGTGAATTTTAAATAATAGTTTTGATATAATTTTTTACTATGATATAATTGTATATTATGTATAAAGTTATGTGTATTACTCTTATTTTTATTTCGATTTACTGAACATAGTTTGCTAATTTGAATTTTGTAAATAACATTTATGGAGTTATACAGATGTTTAATATTGTATTGCATTGTAAAATATGTGTGATGACTATATTTCTATGAAACTGAGAGCAGTAAAAACGAAAACAGAAATTGATCGAAACTGCTAATAACTCCTCTATATTATTTCTTTCCAAATTTTCTCAACATTTGTATCCTGCGTGTAGGTTTCAAAATTTTTTGACAAGTGATGTGCATCACTCACCTTAGCGAAGTATTATATGAGTTTATCTTTATAATGTTTCACCGGCACAATCGAAGAACCATTGTGTGAAAATAAGCATTTTGTTTATGTTTTCAATAATTTTATTTGTCCTTGATATAGTACTGCATTTTATAAAAATACACAGAAAAAACTAATATGGCGACGAAAACAGGAGGAAAACTTGGGGAGACACTAAATACATATTGAAATGATCAATAATTGAATCATGTCATATTTTGATTCTGTCTAGAACGGAACGGAACAGATACTTATAGCTGCGAAGACAATGAAAGGAATTTTTTGTTTGGACAGCAGGCACGCACACCAATCAAGAGGCTTGTTTCGGGTCATTGTTCCCTTGCGAGCTAAGTGCTGAGATGGATTGAGCGACAAAGTTTTGCTATGATATGTGCCACGCATGTGAAACAGCGCTTAAGGTTGTTGGAATTTTTTTGTTTGTTCCTTTTTCTACCAACGCACTGGGATCTGGGAAAGGTTCTGGAGGGCAGAAGGAATAGTCAAGTCGCGGCTGCGACTGAGGCCCTACACGGTGTAAGTGCCCGTGGTATACAGCACGGGTACGAGTACAATTACTGAGGACGGGGTTCAGCGGAGATCTTAGCTGGAACATCGAGTGGCGGGAGAGAGACTCGCCAACCGCTAAACCCAGGGCGGTTATTGTGAAACTGTGCTTTAGGTAAGTGTTTGGTGGTAAAGTTACCATCCTGCCTAGGCTGAATGGTGAATGGAGAAATTTGTGGTGCTGAGTGACCAAGAAAATCACGGTACTACTGTTGAGAAACATTTAAAACTGCATTGTACCTCGATTTCGATCGAAGCTGAGACGCATTGGAAGGGAGACCTTACGTCATAAAAGAATTTCTTATTGCTCTAACATTTTTTAATGGTATCTAAGATGACACCCTCGAAGAGTAAAAATCATTTATATTAAATGTAAATTACAGTCATGAATGTAGTTTTTTTTAAATTATTTCTTCAAATTGTCATTTTGCTTAGTAAATAGTAAATTGTGAAACATAAAACTTTTTGATTTTCGTAAGTGTAAAAAATTTCCCTTCAAGATTATTAATAGTAAAATCATATTAATTTAAATTTGAAATATAATAATTAACTTTCCTAACCTAAAGATGTCTGTTTTTACAATTTTTACTGGATATTTCAATATTCGTACGGGAATAAGAGCCGTAATTATTGCTGGCGTCAACTGGAATGAAAATACGAATAACAACACAAGGGAACAGAGATTTGAAAATCGTTCAATAAGGGGAGGAGGCTTTGCATGAGTGGCAGAGCAGAGGATAAAGCAACCAAATACACTCCTGGAAATTGAAATAAGAACACATTGACGCCGGTGTGTAAGACCCACCATACTTGCTCCGGACACTACGAGAGGGCTGTACAAGCAATGATCAAACTCACGGCACAGCGGACACACCAGGAACAGCAGTGTTGGCCGTCGAAGGGCGCTAGCTGCGTAGCGGTTGGGCACCGCCGCAGTCAGTGTCAGCGAGTTTGCCGTGGTATACGGAGCTCCATCTCAGTCTTTAACACTGGTAGCATGCCGCGACAGCGTGTACGTGAACCGTATGTGCATTTGACGGACTTTGAGCGAGGGCGTATAGTGGGCATGCGGGAGGCCGGGTGGACGTACCGCCGAATTGCTCAACATGTGGGGCGCGAGGTCTCCACAGTCATCGATGTTGTCTATGTGCCTATGGTTCTGTCTGTGTGATCATGTGTTGTATCTGACCCCAGGAATGTGTATATAAAGTTTCCCATTCCTGAGACAATGAATTCACGGTGTTCTTATTTCAATTTCCAGGAGTGTATGAGTAGGAAATATACAGTATTACTGTTTTATATTGTGCCTGAGGCTCATTTTCCGAGATCTGTATACAGAACCGCTGTGGCGGTTCTGAATGGCACAAGCAGTACACCATCGCTTCCGCTTGCCAAGGGCAAAGTTGTGCCACGGCAGCGAAGGTGTGACGAATGTGAAGGTGTTGATACAATCGTTCAGGCCCGCAACATGCACAGCCAAATCCCATATTCAGCAGAGCAACATGCTATCTTTGACCATCCAAAATCCTAATCTCGATAATAATATTCTTCGTTGACCACGCTGCTGTTCCCAGACAACTGACTGTCTCCGAGTCCAACAAGCAGACACAACAAAAGTTCGATTTTATCATCCAAATTTAAAATATATCGGGGTGGATACTACGAATTATCATGATCAACAGCTCTAATTACCTCGTCGTAAATATCATAGTGCTCTGGTTTCATTTCCACTTACTTCCTCTAGGGATGCGGGTCTCGCTGTCATATCACTCTGGCATGGTGGGCGGTAACGCTGAGGTTCTCGCATTCCGTGGAGGTAGGTTCAAATCCTCATGGATCACTCCAGGTGAATGCCGGCATAGTTCCATGGTCCAATTTCTTCCCATTCCTTGTACAAAACTCTGCCATCTCTGATGACGAGGAAAAGAAACGAACCGTTAATGGACTAACATCAGTTATGTGACACTCCGCTAATGACCATTAGAATTAAAGCAAGGAAATTCTGAAACGTGTCTTTGGGTACGGCACATCAGACACTATTGGGGATTACTCACTATGGTTGCTTGATAGGGACCCTAGATGAAAGAAAGCAGGAACTTCAAATTATTATTATGATAATAGCCTGAATTACGAAAAAGGAAACATAAGAATAGTATGATGTAAGTAGCCAGTATACATTAATAAAATATTAGTCCTTTATCTTTGTCGCTGACCCTTGTGCAATAGGATTGTCCTTTGATAGCCATCATAACGAAATCATGATGACTTGCTTCAGGAGCTTGGACACGCAATGGATGGACGCAAATACAGTCGTGAGTAATAATCTCTATTCATCAGACTGTTGACCCAAAGCAAATTGTATGGAATAATTGTAAGTGCTTTACACCAAACATCGTTTCAATTTAGAACAAGTAGCTGTTCTTTCAAATTCTCCAAGTATGTTCAGCACAATTACTGCAACAGTTTGTCGTAATCGGAAAAACTTCTTCTGGAGAGAAGGTATAAAATTGTTGAAACAAGGCCTTTCAGAGACCTTACAAGTCAGCTAGTTGGTGACCTAGTGAACGAGCGCTATACACATCGGTTTGCCTTTGTCACTGACTTACGAATTGTACATTTTACTGATCTATGGAAGTTCCGGTAATGTATTTACTACATCATTGCATTTACTTTATTTTTCGTGAATGACATAAAGAGTTGAATCTATGTCCCGATAATGAGCCTACCATTTCATTACAGTGTCTGTGCCCCTTCGCGATTGACTTACTATATCGTCGCATTTGCTGTATCCTTCGTGGCTGACTTGCCAATTGTACCTGCAACTGATTCATCACAGTACTAAAAAATTATTAAAACTCTCGTCAAAATGTTCTTAGTTCTTTGTGATTGACTTACAAGTCGACTCAATAGTAGATTTACAATACTTCAGACATATTAGTAGTATTAATAATTTCTTTGCACTATCTCTATCCATTCGTGTTTAATTTACAAGCTGAACCAATAGCAGATTTATTACAGATGCAACAAAGTAATGATCCTTTCGTGCACTTATTGTATCCAAGCCTGATGGTTTTAAGCAAAAATCTGACAGTCGACTTACGGCAATTCCGATAAAATATTAACCGTTCCGTCATACTGTCTGTTTTCATAAAGCTACCCGTGCGACACCTAATTTCTCTCATCTCTCCTGTCATTGCAACCCAAATAGTTTGGTGGAAAATGTATCTCACCCCACCCATAAATAAAAGATGGTGTTCACATTTTCACCAAATTCACAAGAAACGAACGTCGTCTGTCTGACGCACAATTCCAAACCAATCTATGTACCAATTCTGTGAGGCTTTCTTAAGAATTGTGACAATCAGTCTCTAATCGAGCGGCTATTCTCTGCTATTTGGCTCTGATCTAACGGTTATTTTATTTCGTGTCCGAAACAGATGTTGTTATACAATTACAAACATCAAATTGTACTAGACCAAAACATGGACACTTCGAGTGCATTTTCCGATACCTTTTATAGATATCTTCGGAGCTGGAGGCTGGACACAGTTGACACTGGAGCTTGTACTGAACAGTCTGATCTTCTCCCAAGAGCTGTGGATCTACTGTAGGACCTAACTGTTACCATAAAGCAACGTGTCAAGAAACATCACATATCCTGCATATTAGTAAGGAAACTTTACGCACAAATGCCAAAAAAACCCATGAGAATACAGATCCACCTTGTCAGCTAACTGATGGTTGCTCCATAATGATATGGGTCCTATTTATTGGAAATGTGAGGATACCGCTACCCGCAACAGCTTAGTGGTCATTTGTTGTCCTTTACGTACTTCAAGTACCCAGATAAAGAGGGGGAATGCACCATGTCACCAACCCCAATATTAACAGCTATTTACCAGACAAGAAAAGTGTCACTTGTCTCAGGGTTACTGAGTTGATCAGATATCAGAAATTCAGAACAAGCACCACCAGTTATGCAGTTACGACTCATAATTCGGATGGATAAACGTGTTAAAGGAATGAAGTAGCACTCAGAGTCCATATGTACACGTGTGTTTCGTTAATAAGCATCTGGAGTATGATAGCTATTCTGTACGCTCGTTATGACTAAGTGGAGAGAAAATTCCATCGAAATATTTACGCCAGCAGAAGGTTGCCTGGTGTATCCTGCTTGCCAGCCCAATCCTGAAAAAAAGGCTTCATACTAAAATTGTAATCCCACAGCCGATCAGAGTGGATGGAATAAGTATCGATCTCAAGCTACCGACAACATCCACACCGTCATTGTTAAGATTCAAACTTTTCGTGAAACTGAGCGAACCATATGAGTTTTTCGTCAGAGGAAGCCTGTCTCTCACTACACGAGTGTATTCATGCAAACAAAATTCACGTCTAATTTAACCACAGCTACACACTTTCAAAGACGTTCGATCTCTCTCTTCCACACACTAACCCCAAACCTCTTTGTAACAATGACTTGTAATTACCCCATAGTGTTATGGGTGTTTGAAATGAATGAATATCGTACTGATAAAATTAACACTCATGATTGTTGAAAGAACGTTGAATGGAAGGGAATCAGCAAATCCTTGTGGAGGAGTCACTGTATGTTCGTAATGTAAAAAAAAATGTTCTTTGAAAATTGCCGGTGTGCTTCAGCAGTAGGCCTAGTGAAGTTGCTTTCTATATTGGGATAGTATGATACCGCTGCGAAAATAGTAATGTCATACGCTCGTTACACTCAAACACAAAACTTGCATTCAACATTATCAAGTCATATTCCTTAATTCTGGTGTCTGATGAAAAAAATGTATTAGATGTCTCTAAAGTTGCAGTCAGACTTCTGTATGTATACCTGTCATGTCGCTGGCTACCTAGGTATATAGCTGAAGTTTCTGACATTTGTGTTTGTGGTATAGGTCATTGGTACTGAAACAAACTACCAGACGGTAGGAGGTAATGTGAATTTTAGCAGTTTGGGCTGTAGCAAAGTATATCGTGTCTAGGGGGAAATTTTGTTAAATGATTCTAAAGTAGCAGTGAGACTCCATATGGATACATTTGTTCTCATTTCGTAAGTTCGTTACCAAAGTTTCTGGTATAATACACCCTTTGGTTCGCAAGTTCTCGCCAACGACCATAGCTGATTAAACGATTATTCTAAGACGAATAACCTTACGAAAAGTTTCACGAACCAAGAAATTTTAGGGCAATATCCCATAAATGCATCGACGCGGGCGTTTCACTCTGAGCATGCATCAGTTGCTGGATTTCAAACAGAGTCAAATCTCTCGATTCTTTGATGCAATTCACCATATCTTCCGTTCTGGAAGCTCTATCACTGATAATGTATTCACAAACTCGCTGCAGCACTTGGTAACTTGATAACTCTGGGGCTCCATGGTGTTGACGGCGCCGGTCACTGCTGGCAGGGCGTCTAATATGTCGTCGCACGTTAATTCACTGAGAAACACACCATAGGCGGGAACAGCATTGTTATAAAACCATATAGTTTTCGCTCCAGGCACTATTCGAGACGAGATGGTGTAGCCGCCAAGTGAGACACTCCTTTGCAGTAGCTCACTGTTGTTTAAAACACCACCAATTGTTTAGACTGTCTGTCTCAGTACATTCCATTACTCATGTGTGAATGTGACTTTATTGCACTAGTTGGAGGTTGAAACATTTCTTCTTTGTCACCCCGCGTTCCTTTTACCACTTTCACCTAGCACGTGCTGTGGAAATAACGAGTTCCATACCAGAGTGCTTTCACAACACCCGTACCAGTATAAACACACTAGGCGGGGCGCGCATCTAAGCAAACATGTGATATCAATGTGAATTCCTAACGCCTACAAGACCTGTAGAAATCTGTCTGATTAGCCTGAGCCTACTACGTCTTTGCCTACGACCCTCCATTTCCCCATCTGGCATTTAAATCACTTGCACCAGTGACGTCAGAAAACTTTAACCACCATTGGTAGATTTGAATCACACGCCATCCAAAGAATTTAAAATTGTGACATCACATAGACGAGTAGAATATCTCCGAAGCCGGCTTAACATTTTTTACTCCAGAACCTACCGACCCGCCCTTCTCAGTGGTCAACATTGAAGGGAGAAATAGGTATAATTATAAAAAAATGCTCAAATTTCAAAACTGAAGTGCTATTTCAAGGAATGGTTTAGCAAATGGAAGTATGACACAAACGCAAATGAGGCGAAGTAGATAATAAAAAACGGCGAGGAAATATTTATTCTAAAAAAGAAAATACAGAGAAGTATGTATCTACATACTGTAATAGTGGAGATTAAAGAGATTAGTGAGAAGAGAACACAACAGAGTTATCAAACAGCAAGGCAATAGGGAATACTTAAAGCAATGAATAACAGAAAAAGGAAACCTAAAGGTGGATTTATAAAGAATATTATTGGTGCAGGGGGACCACTGAACGATGCATCTAGAAATTTCTATTGCTATGGTAGAAAACTTGGGGGAATGGAAGGTATTAAGATAATTGTAGAAAAGAATGGAGAAGGAGTTATTGAGGATTTGAAAATTGTAAGAGATAATGGTTTAGTGAGACCATTAGGGCTATTATCCTGGGGTGGAAAGACATAAGTGAGAGGAACGTTTCCATAAAAGTAAAGGAAACTATAAATTTTGAAACAGATCCTTATAAAATTGAGAAGGAACTCAGAAAGCTAAAAACGCGCAATGTGCTGGTGCAGTTAATATCACTACAGATGTATTAAAGATAGCGGGATACAACATTATACCTTTATTTGAAATCTTATTTATGATGAGTCTGGGGTATCGCTACTTACCAGTGGTCTGAAAAAAAAAAAAACACCGATAGTAATAGCGGTCATAAGGAAGGGGTGACAAATAGGGTGAAATATTACAGGGCAACAGGCGTTTGATATGCAAGTAGAAAGAAACTGATTTGCAAATCGGCAAAATAACTGTAGGTAAGAATATTTATCCGGATCTCAGATAGTGAGCAAATTGTAAGATATTTCGGGTGAAATGGACAAGGGATTTAAGTTGATAGTGTAGCACTAGATCTTTCTTAGACATTTGATGAAGTGAGCCATATAATGGTTTTAAATAAGTTTAAATTGAAATGGATGAAAAAATGAGTTACTGGAAGATGCATTCTTAAGAGGTGGAAAACAATGCATTAAGATTAGGAAATGCCTTATCAAAAGAGGTGGAAGTGGATATGGAAGTGCCACAGGATAGTATATTGGGATCATTGCTGTTCCATTCTAATAAATTACAGTGCTGATGATTTACAGATGGAATTTAGGCTGTCTGCAGATGGCATAGTGGTATATATTAGGATCAAAACGGGAGCAGGGTAATCTGGATAGAATATCTAACTGGATAGTTCAACATGCAATGAATATAAATGCCAAAGAGATTATGCTTATTAGGTATGCGGTTATTTATAATTTTTAGAATTGGATATTACAAACTTAGAATATGATCAAAAACATGTATTTAAAGCTTATTTAATTTAATATTTACAAACCAGTCAACTTCGACCCGCTGACATCTACATGGAGTAATAAAGGCACAGAATCGCTTCACATAAATAGGTACCTCAGATTCCAACAGCAAAAAACTCAGAAATGCATGGAAACAAGAGAGACGTCAACACCAGATCGGAAGGATGAGGAAGTTTTTGGAAGATAAGAGGTACAAGGATAATGCAAATTAATGGTCCCACGTGCTCTTTTGCGGGTTAGACAATTAAATAAATAATAAATAAGTTTACAAAGTATTTGTGACAAATTTATATTAAATGTTACTGTGATATTTTTAAAAATCTCCTTTTTAAATATTATACAATTAAGCATGTAGCGCTAGTAATCCTCCGAAGAAATGTATGCAAGAAATGTTCGTTTAAATATACGAGTTCCTTGAAACCAAAGAGAAAATATTAGTAGGCTTCCTGGTACCAGAATCGTCTACGAGATGGAGTTATAGCTATGTTCGACATACCAATAGGAAAAATTGTTCGTATTTTGTAAAATTGGGTTTTTGCAAGGAAGACAACTATTTACATAAATTTAAAAAGCAAAATTTTATCTAAATATGAAATTTCATCCAAATCGTTAGAGCCGTTTCTGAGATCCAATATATATATATTTATATACAAAAATTGCTCGTTTAAAGATATATAATTTGAAAAGCACACATCCATCTTGCAGACCGTCCGCTGTCTTCTGGATTGAGCCTTTGCAGTACACTGGCGCTACTCCTTATTTCTGCTTCTTCTTCTTAAATCTTAAGAGGAATGAAAACTTGTCATAAGCGTTCTTTTGCCTTTATAGTTCACTAAAAGCTTATCGCAATTTGAGTGAAATGCGTGCACTTGAAAATGGTCACTTGTTTCCAATAACAGTTTTTCGTCGCCAGATTCGTCACAACTTAGTTTTCTTTTGATCGGGCGTTTTTGGGAGCTATTAAATTTATTAACGTGAGGTTTACTTTTGTCAGCCTTTTAATATATTTCCAATGAATCTCATTTCTTTTCGGTAAATGAAATTAATGACTCATAGAAGCCTGCGATGACTTCCAAGACAATATCTATACCTTTCAGATTATCCGATACTGAATTTAAAGAATGTGTGGACCATGATACATACATTGCATAAAGGTATATTTCCTTCATTCTTGCCTGTAGACCCTTGTAGCTTCCATACATATTGCCAGCATTATCTTAAGACTGACCTGTGCTCTTATTATCCTGATACTAAAGAGTACTCAAAGGTATCAACGAATGCATCTTTGACCAGTGTTTAGAAGGAAGAATTAAAATCGCTCAAAGGGTTATCCGTTTTCTTCAACAAATCTGATAAAAGTTGGTCAACCTGCATTATATCAAGCGTAGAGTCAACAGCAAGAGAAAAATAATATGCGTTTACAATGTTTTTTTTTTTTATTTTATGATGACCTGGGTAAATTAATCTGCTATAATTTTTACGACGTTCTCATCAGTCGCAAACGACAAAGGGGACACGTGGCCTTTTCCGGGAAGATCAATTTTTTATATATGTTTTACCAAAAAGGATCGAATGCGGCAATTTCTTCTTGTAGTGGAATGAACATATCGGGATGGTAATTGGGAAATCAAATCTTATGCTGCGATTTCTTGGTGGTAGTTTAGTGAAAATTTGACGACTGACTTATTTCAGAATGACAGCAAACAAATATTACAACCAGCAACATTCATTTCTAGGAATGACTGAGAAAATAAAATAAGAGAAATCAGGGCTAGAACCGATTCATTTCTACATTTATTTATTCCACGAGTGATTAGGGAATGGAATAGGAAGAATTTACCAAGCGAGAAAACTTAGAATCCGACAGAAGTAGTTCTCGATAAGCCACTTGATCTGGGTTTTCCTTGGTTTTCCCAGATCGCTCCAGGCGAATGCTGTGATGGTTCCTGAAAATAGCCCATGGGCGCCTCCTGCCATATCCTGTACATTCCTTCCAAACGATTACACATTCGGATATGGAATGCACCTTCCGCCATCAACTTTTAGTGAATCGCAGAGTAACAAAAATAATATTATCATAAAGTTAGTGTTAATATGTTCAGTAGAGTTAGTGTTATATTCTTGTATATTTACTAAAGGTGCTATTGAGACATCATCAGTGATTTTACTAGTACACTGTGCTCGCAAAAAAAAAAAAAAAAAAAAAAAAAAAATAATAATAAAAAAAAAAAAAAAAAATAGAGTATGTATAGCCTGCTACCAAAAAGATTCGTAAGTCGCATTTCATTATCAGGTTGAACCTATTTTAGGAAATAATTAATAATACTAACCAAAAAATAAGTAACCCCAGTCATGTTAAATACAAAAGTATGAAAATAATAATAATCTTCACCTTATGCTCTTCGCTATATTCCTATGAATTATAAGAAATTATAAGAATTAATTTTTAATGATATTCTTATAAAAACACTAAAATGAATTTAAAATTCTTGTAACATAATATGAATTTATGGTATTCGATTCCAGATTATAATGTTTATTCTGCGATTAACTCCTTTAATTAACAAGAACTTCTATTAAAATCAATTAAATTTAGAAAAGTTTTTTCAACATATCCAGAAAATTTTGCAAAATGTTAAAAATGTATTGATAATTCATATTTATCATATCTCATAACCTAATTTTGATCATGTAAGTTGAAAGCTTAAAAAATGGAGCCTTAATATTTAAACTTTAACGGTACCGTGGCAATAGGAGCTCTAAATTTGGTAAAATGTATGTTTTGAATTAATATTTTCAAAATATATTATTTTTTATACTTAAAATTTGAAAAAATAATTTGATTTTAAACATTTTTGAAATTTAATAAATTCATAAGTGACCCCTTAAAATTTTTCAAGTGATTTAAAATGTAAAAACTGACGTGCCTGCGAAACATTTATAAACAAGTACGAGATAGAAAAACATTGTAAATAAATGACCTGAAAAGAATTTTGATCCTCATCTTTGTCATCAGTAAACTGACTACTCTTGAAGGAATCGACATTTTTTTTGTAGTGAACCTTTTAGAGGTTTGTTCTGTGACCTCATTTTATTTTTTACACGTAAGTTCAATATTTTTTTTGAAAAACATAACCACTAAGTCAGTTTTTCTTGGTAGTCGCACTAATGACATATAATTAATATTAATCCAGTCAAAACAATACATCTATCGTTGTAAGCGTCATTGAGATGAGTGTCATGCAAGACTAAAAGTCTACAGGTTGCATGCACCTGCGCACATTCTCCCCCATCTGGATCCTCCGCGAGTACTCCTCGACTATGCACGTTGCCATTCCAACTAGCTGACCGCGTACAGTTAGTACGCAGTGCCTACCTATGACTTACATAAAGAATCATCATAAAAACTGAAAACGGATAATAAATTGACTTGCGTGATTCAATAATACAAACATATTTTTTCAGACAATAGACAGGCGTCTGCCAGAAAATACAACCCTCTGGTCGCCCTCTGGAACCTGCCGCCCGAGGGGATTGCCCCTACGCCCTTAGGAGAACACTGGGTTTGGTGGGATGTTGGTCGAAGAATTAGGAGTAGTGAATGGAAAGGAAAAGAAATCCATGGGCACAAGACAGCACTCGATTTCATGCATATGGGACTGGAAAAATTTTCTTTTGTGAGTGTCTCAGGGATTGGAATAAATTATCAAGGGAAGTCGTAAATGATTTACCAAAACCGCAGAGGCATTTTCAAATTAAAATTCGTAAATGGCAAAAGTAGATGGGTGGAGTTGGAGTATATAAGGTAATAATAAATATCTATATGAAAGGAGTAATTAAATGAATAGGGAAATTTCCACCGAAGCATGTGCTCCATCGCAATTCAATTAAATTGAATTCAGATTTTCAGCAATCATTTTGTATAGGTAAAAGAACCAAGGAAACACTATCCCACATAGTTACAGAAATTCAGACATTTGCAGTAAGAAATTAAATGGTAGTTGATCTGTTTACTGATCTGGGAAACAGTAAGCTTATGCTGCCATTTTAAAGGGTAAACTTCTAATTGCATATTTCGCAGAAAATTGTAACGGTATTGTGCCATTGCTTGAAAACGGAATTTGATAGTAAATTACAACAATATAATAACTGGACCATGAATCTCCAATCAAGGCATTCCACAGAACTCTATTTTATCGCCAATGTAGTTTAGGCCTAATGCAGTGACCTCACTTCAACTGTTAGAAATAATGTATCCTTGTTACAATAAGCAGATAATTTATGTTTCTGTTTTAAAGGACACTCAGTGCCTCACTGTCAATATAAGAATGAAAATATTTAACCAGTGGATATCCGATAATGGCTCTAAAATAGTTCCAGGCAATTCCGTTAACTTTATCTTCATCCGCCATTGACTTCCATATATTCCAACAATGTGCTTTGGTCCATTCTAAGACCCAGTTAAGAATGAGATACGAACCGTGGCTTTATATATTGACGGGTAACCGGAAAAATGTGAAAAAGTCATAAACGTATTCCGGTTTCTAACAGCTTTTTCTTGGGGAGCGGATCAAAGTACACCATCACCAATATGAGCTCTGATCTGTTTTCAATTTGATTATGTCTCCATTTGTTATGAGTCATAGGTGGTTTGTACTCTGGAGAAACTTGATAGATGTAAGTACAGTGGCGTAGCTAGGTCAACAAGGGCCCCGGTGCAAAAAATTTATTTTGGGCCCTCAGGCCAGACGGGCGACCTTTTTTTTTGCTTTGTGTGCTGGTAGGAGCTGAACTGAGGATGGGGGCCCTTGAATTGTTCTTTAGGGGCCCCTGAGCAGTGGGTGGTTGGGGACCCCCTGAGCAGCGAGGGCCCTTAGTGAGGGGCTCCTGGGTTCTCAGGGGCCCCTTAGGTAGAGCTTAAAAAAAAAACGTCGCCAATTTGCCGTGAAGGCTCGTGGGCCTTCTAAACTGCGCTTGAGGGCCCCTAGAGGTGCGCTTAGGAGCCCCTTTAGGTATGCTTGGGGGGCCCCCTGAGCGTGAGGGCCCCGGTGCACTGCACCGCCTAGCCCCTGTGTATGTATTAAGCTTTTAGAAGATGTATTGGTGGTGCCGTGTACATCAACCAACGCCATCCTAGTGGAAATTATGGAGCAACCATTATCTGTTCTGCAAATTCATCTTAAAACAGCTACTGTCACAGTATAATCCTATTACGACGAACATTAAGCCATTGTCAGTAGTCTGATAAATGTACCTACATGTGATCAATATCGAAAACCTTTTGCCAAATAACGGGGAAATTAACAAATTTCTCTAAAAAATATGACATTAGGAGGGAGAGTCAAATGAAAATCTTAAAAGTGTACTATAAAATCGAAAGTACTCGCCAGTGTTCTGTAAGTTGGCACGCCTCACAGTGGGCCAGAATCTTGAAAACGTGGCCAAAAAGGAAAAAAAAAATAAGTTTCTGGATGGGAATTTTCGACTATCAGGTTGGCTACAGTAATGTTGGAACTACTGAATACCGATTGTTTGGACGATCAATTGTTCATTTCCTCTTTTATATTTCATGTCAAAGTCGGCACTTCTTTGCTAGCGGTGCAAGCAGCCGACCAGGCTACAAAATAGTCTTGTCGTTAAAGATAAATATTTGTGTTCTGTGTAAGTGAAACGAATATTTTAAATATGGACTGTGTTCCAGGAAGTATGTAGTAATTAAAATACATTTATGTAATTTTTAAATCATTAATTACACATATTTTTTTTAATTAACTTAATACCGGAAAATTCGGCAGAAAATTTTAAAATGTGCTTAAAAAAATAGAGATAAGTTACGAATTCCACGATCTTCCGCTTTCTTTTGCATCGTGTCCGCTAGTATATACTATTACCTTAATAAATTAACCTTCAAATCCACCTACTAGTACCAACTCCGGCTTTGAGCCACGTTTTAAGCGACGCATGGAAAATGTATCCTTTTTTTAAAAAAATGAAATTATTAATGTTAAGTTAATTTTTTCATTAATAATTTTGAAAAAGTACATTTTTTTGAAACACAAATATTCTACATACTTTGTGGAATTACTTTTTAACGCTTTCAAACACGTGTTAAGAAATAAGTATTAAATAAATTAATAATTATATGAACTGTCGGAGTATGCTCAAGAATCAACCAATAAGTTGATAAAGCAATATCGCATAGGCTTTTCACGAAAGTTTTCCGGACTTAAGAGTATCGAAAACGTGTTCAGGAGATTGTTAGCAACCACAGACTTAACATTTCTTCTTTGCGCAAATCATCAAACAAACTGAAGAGTTTGTCGTCAGAAGCCGTTGCTCTCTTAGTTCCTGTGCCGGAAGATTATGAAGATTCCGATGTAGATGATGGGGAAACAGTCTTTGAAGATGATGGCGATTCAGCTGAAGATGCAGAAGAAGAAGAAGATAATGAAGATAAAAAAGAAGAAGATAATGAAGATAAAAAAGAAGAAGATAATGAAGATAAAAAATAAGAAGAAAATAATAACTTTTAATTATAGTCACAAACAATTTACTACATGATTAACTGTAATTGAAATAAAATTCTTTTTTTGTAATATTGTATACTATCTTCTATTCTCTATTTGGTACTTTTCTCGAGCTTTCCATTTTTTGAGCTTATATTTATAACCATTAACTACTACAGCCTCTAAATATTGACTTTTACATAAATAAAAAGAATTTTACCAATTTCCGCCCGCCATCTTGGATCCACCATTTTGTTTTGTTTTTAATATTTTAATTCACAATCTTCATCATCAATCTCGATAAATCCCAAAAAATTACTTTTATATGAATCAAAGGACTTTTATCAATATTTGTCCGCCATATTGGATCCACCATTTTCTTTTTTTTCACTGTTTGATACCATATTCTTAATCACCAACTACGATAACCTTTACGTACTAACTTTGGTACAAATTGAACAACTCTAGCAACCTCGATAATTCCACAAAAATTACTTTTATATGAATAAAATGACTTTTAGCAATATTTGTCCGCCATCTTGGATCCGCCATTTTCTATTTTCACTTTTTGATATTATACTCTTAATCAGCAACTTCGATATCCTTTACATACTAACTTTGGTACAAATTGAACAACTTTTTATATTTTGGCCAGCTTTTTGCGATTCTGGCCCACTGTGCGCCTGTTTGAAATAATGTGCCAGATGTCCCCAAAGGTGGCAGCACAGTGAAGATGCGCAAGTATCAGCGCAGGAACAGTATAAAGATGACAACCCTACTAGCAACGTGCAACAGAGAAGAATAGATTTGTGCAAAGTGAAGGTGTAAAACCTATAGACTTTATCGCAGAATGAAGGTACAGTACGGTGATGTCTGTTTGTTACAGCAGCAAATGTATAAATGGTGTAGGAAGTTTGCAAAAGGCGTGACGTCTGTTTATGATGCTCTGCGCCCCGGCCAGGCACACCGTGTCGTGACTCGCGAGATCACAGCTGCAGTTGAAGCCATCATATTGGAAAACCACCGAGTGACACTGGGTGACATAGTGACATGGCTCAGCACATCACGTTATGCATGATGTGCCCAGGTTTCATAAGGTGTCTGCGCGATGGATGCCACGGCAGCTGACTCCGGAATTGAAACAGCGGCGTGTTGATGCGTATGAAGAACTTCTGCGGCGCCTGGAACGTGACGGTGATGCCTTCCTTGCACGAATCTTCAACGGAGACGAAACGTGGGTCCATTACCATCAGCCTGGAACGAAGAGAGCGAGCAAAGAATGGTGCCATTCGACATCGCCAAAACCAAAGAAGTTTCGAACAGTGCCATCCGCAGGAAAGGTTATGCTGACCTTCTTTTGGGACGAAAAAGGCGTCCTCTTGAAGCACTACACGCCGTGAGGTACCACTGTTACCAATAATACATACTCAGATCTCCTAAAAAATTCATCTTCGGCTTGCCATTAAAAAAAAAAAAAGTGGATTTCTATCGACAGGTGTTCTACAACATGGCAATTCACGGTCCCATACAACTCATACAACGGTTGCAACAATCGCGGACATGTGGTTTGAATGTCTGTCTCAGTCCGACCTTGTCCCAAGTGATTTCCATATGTTTGGACCCCTAAAAGAAGCACTGGTACAAAATTTCAATCCGATGACGAGTTGCGCCAGGCGGTGCACGAATGGAATTCAGGCACTTTGGAAGCGCTGGCTGACATGTATTGATCCAGGTGACTTGTATGTGTGCACAATACATAAAATACAGGGCGTTCGCCGGGAAACGCAACCCACTGTTAGCGCTACAAGGAAGAAACTGCTCGCGGCGAGCGAGCGGTCAGCTCCCGGCATTGTTCGACCGTCGGCCGCGGACTATTTCATAAACTTGTATGTGCTAAGCATTTAAATGTGACGTAATTCATTAGCTTACCTTATAAAAGATGCTGGAAGTGTTGACACTCTTGTGTAATGCACATTTCACATCTTCTGAACATATTTCGAGACACACGCTGCCCTAACTGACTTAATGATTTTTTGGGTGACTGTTCTAGTCGAAAAGCGATATCGTCAATTTTCTCCTCTGTGAGAATACGGTTGACCGACAGTCTCTTTTTGTTAAAAAATGAACCCGTTTCTCTTACTTTTTTAACCAGACGCAGAATTGTTGATTTAGCTGGCAGTAAAGCGCCAGGATATTCGCGACGAAATTTACTGCGACACTTTTTAAACGACTTCTTCTTCACATATGTATCGTAGAGAAATATTCTTTGTTGCAAACTGTAACGTACAATAATTTTACTCACACTCAAACACGGTACAGATTAGTAAGAGTATGAAGCCCCAAACCAGCCAAACCGTAAAGAAACGTTTATTCACAACACTGATTAATAAGAGACTGAAGTCACAAACTAGCTACAATGCAAAGAAACCGTTCTTAACAATGTAAGGGTCACTGCACTGCACTGTTGGGGCAGCGGAGGTGTTAAACAGTGCGGTGATTCACGGTGCCGTGTGGCGGAAACAGCTGGCTCCGCTGTCCGAGCAAGTTGCCGACGGCAACAGACTGGGAGGGTTGCGTTTTCCGGCGAACGCCCTGTATAACAAATAATTAAGGTTTTAATTTGACTCTGCTTCGTACAAAGAGGGAATATTTATCTACAGTATGCAAAAATGAAATATACTGCAATATCAGATAGCGAGCTGGCTAAAAATGTCTAATTTATGCCCAAGGCTTGAAAGGCTTTTGTCGACGCGCAGAGAAAGGCTTGAGGGCTTTTCAAGGTACCAAATATAGCCACTGTGTTCACAGTGCAAACATGCCTCCAAACTGCGGTAAGAACACACAATATTTGTATCTGATTTTACATCTTCCCTTCAAAACAACGTCGCTGCTGAAATACTGGGTTAATCAGTACGCAATTTATATTATAGTACAAATACATTATCTCTCTAAACTTTATAAACATTTAATATTTATCTGGTGATTCAAGGGAACGAACTAATCGATACACTAGCAAAGTTATTCATATTCATGTTCATAAAAACGATACAAATAAATTCCAGGTGTGGATCTTCTCTCAGTACTCAAGACCAAAGCGAGGAAGACCTGCAATCATAAGCCGCGTAAGGCGTGGGCGACCGCCTACGGTCTCGCAGTTCGAGGGGCCTCGCGCATCATAGGCAGTTTTTTAATTTACATTTCTCAAGAAAACTAAATAATTGTGAAACTCAACATCGTAACATCGTAGATGTTTGGTTTATTCAAAATAAAGCGTTCTGTTTTCCATGCAGACTATTTGGCAATTCACAAACTAAGGTGCTGCGGTTGGAAACACTTAAGGGGCATTTTACAAAGAATATTGAAGGACATATGGCATTTATGTTTCACTGGATGATATCAGAAAAAGATAGGAAGCACGTAAAACAATTGATCAGAAAAACGAAGAGCTAATTTATCAATCTCAAAAGATTAATTGAAACCATTAATTACCCTGTCATAACCTGGCCTTTAAAGGTCACAGAGAATCCTTCAAAATTGGTGATGACAGTGGGAATTCCGATAACTTCATAGACTTGTTTAAACTAATTTCTAAATATTATCTTACGGAAATACATGAATGACAAACATATCATTATCTAAGCCACGATATTCAAAATGAATTGATCATATATCTGTTAAAAGCCAGTGAAGTGATTCGTAGGAAAAAGAGGCAAAATATTATTAGGCAATACTGTAAGAGCTAGAAAAAATGGATTACATATTCAAAATGGTTGTCGTCAAGGTTACCACAGTGGTGCATATATAATGGGCATAAATAGTGGAGATAAAAACTTCATTATTAAATATTAATAGCAGCACATTTTTTACACCATGCGGAATTCATAAATGGAATTTGTTGTTGATAGACGCAGTAATTGCGGCACCAAAAATACTTTTTGTTTTTATTCAGAAAATTTATTTGCTATTTTCAATATCCAGAAAACGCTGGGAATTAATGTAATTGAAATTATAGCTCATTATTTAAACAGACATGACACGTGAATGTAGAATCGAGACATTGAAGGCCGTATTATTTCGATTTGAATACACTGAAAGCTTAAAAAATCTCACGGAAGACTTAGAAACACTTAGTTTTGAACCAAATGCTCTACTTAGAATTTATGATGTCATATTTATGGTGTGGAGCGGTCTGATAGCTCAGTATATTGCATCTCGCCGAGCTAGAACAGCAGTTTCATGCAACGTGGAAAGAATGCGAGAGACAATATGACAATTTTCTAAGTCCACTGTCCTGGTGGTTGAACTACGCCAAACCCAAGATACGAAAATTATTAATGAACTTTTCAAAAGAATTGAAATTCTGGGAGCATGCCACCCTCGAATTTTATTACAGATGTCTCAGGGATCTTTTAGAATTTAACAATGTAATACCTAAAATCCCGAAAATTAACAAAATAAAGATAAGATTGTTAGCATTAAGAGACGGCAGATGGAAGGTCTTATTATTAGATCAAAATCTAGGAATATTCTTCACGAAGAGCAAGCTACCTTATATCACATCGTCAGAGAAAAGAGAAGACGGCAAAATAAGATCATAAATAGTCTGTCTCTCGACGATGGTACTGTGCTTACAACCCAGACTGCAATTCTGGAAGAAGTCCAACGGTATTTCCAGTCACTTTACATAACTGCTGGAGTCAAACAGGATGCAAAGGAATCACTTCTTAGCAGCACTTTGCCCGTCATTTCTGAAGAGCAGAACAACAATTTAATTAAACCGTTCACTGCATACGAAATTGAAATGGCGATTATGAAGGGAATGTGTGGGAAGTCACCAGGAATTGATGGTCTTCCCATAGAATTATACAAACGTTTCTGGCCTGTCATGAAAGGAAAATTTGTTGAAGTCTTCAACAGTATTTGGAACAATACCAATATACCCACCGATTTTAAGGAAGGCATCATTGTATTAATACCTAAGGGTAGGAACGCCAACAAGCTGGTAAACATGTGACCAATAACTTTACTGAACTCGGACTACAAGATAGCAGCTCGAGCCTTGAAAAACAGACTGAATAGTGTGATGCCGAAAATAATTGGGGATTATCAATCATGCGGCGTTCCTGGTAGGAGTATACTGGAAACAATAAGTGATTATAGAACGATATTAGGACTAGCATACGCAGCTAAAATTAAAGTAGATTTGCTCAGTGTAGATTTCACTAAAGCTTTTGACCATGTCGAACACTCGTATCTCGCAGAAGTAATGTCAAGGAAAGGTTTTTGCCCCAGATATATCACTACAATTCTGAATATGCTCTTATAAACGGCCAGTTTACTAGACCAATAACGATTCATCGGTCAGTTCGCCAAGGTTGTCCGCTCTCAATGGCGCTGTATAGTATTGCATTAGAACCACTCCTGGAGAAACTGCATAAAACTATTAATCCAATAACGATTTTTGGATACAATATGTGTGTTAGAGCATATGCGGATGACGTAGGAATTTTTCTGACCTCGCAAAGGGATTTAGACTATGCAGCAAACATTCTAACTGAATTCTCCGAAGCATCAGGAGCAGCAGTTTCCCGTCAAAAATCAAAGTTGATGAAATTAGGCAAAGGTTTGCGATAAACACGTATGGTTTTAGTGAAACAGAGCAAATCAAAATTTTAGGGCTGATGATAAAACCTAATCCCCTCGCCACGACAGCAGTCAACTGGAAGATTCTTCTCGGAGCGATAAGAGCCAAACTAAAAGAGAGTAGCAACAGAGATTTGTCTCTCATACAGAGGATTAAATTGGTGAACTCAGACATCGTTACCAAGTTATGGTTCATAGCACAGGTTTACCCATAACCAAACAAACAGCTGGAAGACTGACTTCTAGTCTAGGGTGGTTTATCTGGCGAAACAACATTTTTCGCACAAAAATGTCTTCGTTAGTGCTCCCGCCATATAAAGGTGGCCTGGGTCTAATTGACGTTCATTTGAAGTGCAAGGCATTGCTGATTCATAAGACTAATATCCTAAACAATAGCAACAAAAATAATTTAAAAAAGATCTTACTAAGCCAGATACAACCAGAGGATCGAAACCCACCGATTAACATAGGACATATAAGTTGTTATTTGGACTGGGCAAGAACATTTTTTCTTGAATACAGCTACATTACGAATGTTAATAACGTTCAGCAACTGAAAAGTGTTAAGGACATATATCACAAAATGATAGAAACGATGGAAAGGAACAACATTGAATTTAAATATCAACAAACAAATTGGAAATCAGTTTGGCAGAATATTTCCTATAAATATCTGCCTCAGAATGTTAAATCTCTTTGGTATCAAGTAGTTAATGAATTAATTCCTACAAACAAACGGTTGCACAATATACACTTGTGCAATAATACAAAATGCGAACATTGCACACAGGAAGACACCTTAGAACAATGTTTTATGTGCAAAGAGAGGCAGGCGATATGGAAATGGGTGGATGGTACGTTGGCGTCACTTAATACTTCTACAAATTATAGCTTGAACGTTGCCAACATAATAAAACCGGATAAGTCGTTTTATCCAATATCCAAGAAAAACTCCATGCTTTGGATTATGGGGCAGTTTGTAGATTTTGTAGTAAGGAAGAAAGGCACCGACTTAAACGATTTTAAATATCATATTCTAACAGAATTCAGTGCTGCGGAAAAACATAAAAACTACTCGACGTCATATGGACAATTTCTAAGGACAGCAATCCAGTGAAATCTATAAGTCACTAACGAAGAATACAGAGCTGGTAGTAGACAATCCCTTTCAACGAGCAGAACTTCTTGAACCACACATGCCGTGACAACGGAGGACCTTGGAAATCAGAGGTTGGCTACTGGAAACTATCGTCTTCATCATCTTGGAAATTTATAATATCAAATGTAATTGCGTTATTTTTAAGTTAAAAAAAAAAAACAAAAAAAAAGTAGCTAAGGCGCTTGCTTTCAAAACTTTCGCTGCTGCGGTCCCGGTTTCGAATCCCGGTAGGCGCAGGAATTTTGAGAGTTGTGTTTGGTCATATGAGCTATGCCAGGACGCTCCGTGGTTCAGATTCCACGTTAAACTGTAGGCCCCAGAGGAGAGGAACTGGCCGTCCTACCGCTGTCACCATGGCTTAGTATGCCTCCTTCGGCTTGTGTACTAAGGTAAGTTTATATTTATGGTATGAGATGATATCGCCTGTTAATATCCTTAGCAAATTATGGCGATCTGAACAAGTCCATTACAGCTTTGTTATTGAACCTCTGTGTAAATTTTGTGACTGGATAAAAGAATATCGACAATCTGAGTTCGAGTAATGCTTGACAATGTACTGAATAAAGCAGTTGCGAAAAAACTTCAAATAAAAGGGTAGCCAAGAAGAAAAAGACGATAGATTGTAAAAGCAGCGATTAACCTACTCAGTCTCCCAAAACTGGTACGAAACAAATGTTTTAACTCCATGATTGATTCCACAATGAACAACACGGATTCAAGATTTATGTCTTTAAATCGACTCTTTGAAAGTTCGATTTTCTCTTTGAACTTAGCTAATTAATAATCATTCCAAAAGAGCATATAATTAAAAACAACTGCCAAAATATTCTCTCAGTGCTGCGAGTGATTTCCAACGTTACGAAACATATGAAAAATTGAAATATAGTCTACGGTGGCAACAATTTCAGAAGGAGAAAGAACGTGGCTATATAAATCAAATCAGACGAAATTACTAGTGACGCAGTCATACTGGCATCGAGGAATATAGTAACTTCATATCGCTCATGACGTTCAACCATAGACGATTTTCAGCTTGTTTATATAGACTTCTTCTACTAATATGCCTGCTTTGTGAATGCGACGGATAGTGTGAGGCCAATTCAATCTTTTGGACCGGCTGAAAGATAAACAACTGATAGACTGTTTTCTTTTACAAATGCAATCATTCAACATGCTTCTACCATTTAACATTGGTAACATCCTAGCTACTGATGACATTAAAGTGTATAGAAGTGTCACATTTTTTGACGAAACGAGGCTTTGATAATTTTAATTACATCAGTATTTAATTACGTGCTGTGTGAAAGACAAAATGCAAAAATAAAGAAAAAATCTCGTGCCTACCGCGACACATACTCATTTTTTATATACCGTATTTTTGGAACAATTTTAAAAATGTTGATAAGATGCGTCGGGCCAGTGCGTACCTCAGTTCTAACTGGTTTTATATTAAACTTTTAGTGCTGCCATCTATGAAACGTTGTTAAAAGAAACCAGATCTTTCATATACCTGGCACCATATGGCATTTAGCAGTAAGTATAATCTTCCTTGAAAGTTACAAAGACTGCGCAATTTCATTTGGTGTGTCGAGTTATGTGAAGAGATTTGTATCCATCGTCATCCACTTTAGTTGAAGCGATCTCAAGACTTCCTCGTTCTTAGTTGATACCTGTGATGTTATTAATTAATTCTCTGTTTATTTGTCTTATTATTTTTGGATGTTAATTTCTGGTCTGCACTTGCTTCACAACAATTCCATATTGGGTAAGTGCAGATGTAGCCATTGGAGCAAGAGTAGAGTGTTATGCACATCCCCCTTTCTATGGGGCCGCATTTAAGCGTAGGCCACATAGGCTGTAGGGGCCCGCACCACAAAGGCGGGCCCGCACCACAAAGAGAGGGACCGCACCACAACCATGGGTCTCCCGCCTATGCCAGTAGTAGAGCTAAAAAAAAGGTCGCCCATAAATTTTTTGGGCCTAATTTGGAATATTTCAAAATTTAAGCGACAGCCGCGCCACCTATATAGCCTAGGGGCTCAGAGAGCCTAAATGCGGACCTTCGTTTCTGAGTATTAATTTTAAGTATTAGTAATTAATTACTTAAGAATGTGTTTCATCCAAGAATTAGCTAAGGATGTATTTCCTTATAATTGAGTATTTTTTGTCTTGTTTATTATTAATAATCATAATGCATATTAGAATAATTATTATACATTACGTATTTCTTATAATTATAGTGCTAACAACAAAAACATGTTAATATATTAGTCCAAACTATCGGGAATTGCCAAATTTTCCACTATTACCAATAATAATAAGTTATTTTATTTTTACAACTTGACGTTCTCTTCACAAAATGGTGAGAATCTCCTCAAGGAAACACGAAGACGAGAAATTTAATTGTAAGAAGGATGTCTGTTGAATTTGTATCTTTGGTTCTTATTTTAAATGTTTTAAATATTGGTTTTTCTCAATAAAGAAACCTTCTCAATTGTTAATTATTTTCTGTTTATCTTTTTCCCTTTCTGATCTACCTCAGAAAGAAGTGTATAACTCAGCGATTTTTTTTTTCCACTTCCAGCCATTCAAAACTAAAAGAATCGTCACTAAACAGACAATTACCCCTATGCTACTAATGAGTAGAATTGGTGATCAAAAAAAAGGCCGCGTACCCACTTTCCCCGTTTCGCGGGGGCAAATGCGTGCATTGGTTCTTCCTCGGTTTATTCGCTCTGAAAATTCTAATTTGTTAAATAAAACCTTTTGAACACATGTTTTGAAGGAGGAGATTCTGCTCATTAATTTTTATAAGTCCATTTCATGCTTCAAAAACCACTTTTTCAGGACCCGTTTAAGTTGGACTTAGTAAATTTTGTTCCGCATTTACCTCGATGGACCTTAATAATTATTTGTTAAGTTACGAAAATTGCCGTTGAACAGTCAATAACTTATAGGATGAAGGAGATAGGTTGGGAATCGTTGGAAGAACTCGGGTGAATAGAATGCTATTTTAAGGCATAAATTGGTAGTCATGCCTAGATGGCTACTGGAAAAGATGACCATTATTACACTTGATTTCAATCATAAAGGGGTGGAAAAGCTTTGTTTGTAGCCAAAAGGAATAGGGGCTGGAACAAATTATGAAAGAGGTGAATAGTAACAGAATATAAAGTAAAAATTCGCGTAATGCAAATGTAGATATGAGGTCAATTGCAGTTAATAGTAATCATAATGAGAAACGAAACAGAAACCGAAAATTTACATTTAACATGATTTCATATACATACTGGAAATTTGTAATCGTTGTGCATTCTGTACTAGGTCTAGGCATAAATTTGATTGGTAGCTTTGTGAAAGTTATGTATCTGTTTTCACAAATTTGACTGCTTCCTAATTTTTTCCCCACGAATGGTTGATACGACTGTGTAGTTATAAAGTGTTGCTTCTCTCAATTGTAAGGGTTTGGGGGATTAACATTGTTTCTGCTTTATGTTACTTTTATCGATCGATAGATAATTTCAATCACGTGTCGACCGTGTGAATGATACTGCTGGCTCAGTTTTCCTTATCCAGAGTTGATATCTGGCAGGTTTAAATTGATGATAGAATTAAATGATTACAGCAAAATATCGTCGATAATTCAAATAGTTGCAATAACTGATTTGTATCAAGTGAAATGAAGTGAAATAAAAGCTGTCTTGTAATGCCATAACGATATTGACAGGTAGTCGGCAAAGTCGACAACTGTCAAATGTTTTGTAAGTACCGAAAAGTTTGTTTATATATATATATATATATATCCAAAGAGAAATCGATCCCAAATTGAAATATGAGGAGAGGAATGAACTTCCTAAAATCTGATTGTATCGATTACAGTGTACTGAATAAAATATGGACCCCTTAAAAATCTCTAATTCTAAATATATCCTAATTAATGTACTACTTCAATTTTTTTTTAAAAATAAAGAAGTTATTAAGGAACTAATGATTTTAATGTCTCTTCCGTGTAACGATTGATTTCTTTTACTTTTCGGTCATTCATTCCTGTCCACAGTTCATTGATAAATATTCTCTTGAAGTATGGCATGCATTGCAGTTACCTAATATTTCAAACATACCTCATCAACCTTAGGTTTGCTTCGATGACACTGCAGTTTACTTTATCCAAACTTTTTTTCTCCATTTTATCTCATAGTTTTGAGTTTTACGAAGATAATAATAGGTAATTCTCATGTAGGTATTATACCATAAAGCTGTGTTCTCAAAGATTATGGGAGATGATGATGGAGCTTTGATAGCTGGTGATAGTATTCCTAGGTTAGATTTTGCAGGTTGTGTTGCAGAAACAAATTGGAAATAGCTTTATGAATAAAATATACAATTTTTATATGTATTGTTATTTGAATTAGGAATAAGTGGATACACTGAGAATGAAATGGCGACAGTCACAATAAGAAAGAAATGAGTATAGTATTTGATCATTCCAATTACTACGAGGAGAGATTTTAACAGCTTTATATAGTGCTGCTTCTCCTTCAATTCATTTCTTTTGCTAATTTACTGAGCATATGGGTAGATGAAATGAATTTCTATTGGTTTCTCTTTAATATACTATTATTTTCTTGATACTGCTAAATTTTTGAAGGAATACACTGTTTTTAATTATTACTTTCTTTATTAGAAAGATTGTGTGGCACCTCAATTTGATGATGGATTTTTATGTAATTCGACAAATTGAAAGTAAAGAATAAAATTTTTTGATATCTCACTTAGTTCTCGAGACATTGTATCTCAAAATTGACGTGGTTTGGTTGAAATGCAGCCTGGACCAGAAGAAAAATTTCGCCATAGCCAAATTTGATGATGAATTTGTATGGAACTCGACGAAAATAAAGAATACTTTATATATATATATATATTGCTTAGTTGTCAACATATTGTATCTCAAACATGAGGAAGTTAGGTTGAGATGCCTGGACCAGGGGGGGAAAAATCGCCAAAACCACAATATTTACATAGTTAAAATGCACTGTAGATTTTTTATTTTCTTCCTAGTGCTTGTTGTTCGGATGAAATATGGCCTGGTCCAGAAGAAATGTCCCCAAAAGCACAAGGAACATACCTATAACTGATTTTTAACATGCTATATCTCAAAAACCAAGTGAGATATCAAAAATATTATTTGATTTGTTTTGTTGAGTTCTGCATAAATTCATTATCAGATTGTGGTGCCACGGTAATGATAGAACTGCTCCAAACAACTGTAGATAATTTTAACTGAACTACATTCTTGTTGGTTATCAGTTTGACCAAGCGTAATGGGTGAGCAGTAATACTCTGGCCTCACGTTCGGGAGGACGCTGGTTCAAATCCCTGTTTGGGCAAACAGATTTGGGTTTTCTATGGTTTCCCTCAAATCACTCCAGGTGAATGCCTGGATGCTTTTTTCAAAAGGCCATGGCTGAATTCCTTATCATTGCTTGTCCCCCGTCCTTTCCTGCCTTCAATGACCTCAATGTCGATGAGGTGTAAAGCCGTACACAAAAAAATAGGTTAACAGTTTGAAAAGTTTTTCCTTTTCGATGTTTGGCCTTTCTATTTTAATTTTATACTTTTTTATTTGGATTGCGAGGACTGAGAGGCAAATAATGTATTATCCTCTGCCAACCAAACCTTCATGAGGTATCCCGTTCCCATAAGGAAACCTGTTGTAATGAATAACTCCTGTCACCAACTTTTTGTTAACACTATCCAAATAAGAGAGGAGAAAGTAGTGCCCACAATTACCTTTATATTATGACTAATTGGCCCCAAAAAGTATTTTAATCAATGACATTGTGATAGGGAAGGTGGCAAGAATCTACAATTTTGAGAGTATGATGGCTGGAATTCATCTTGAAAGTATAAGTTTAGATCAATATGTAGGCTATGGTCCATGGAGTATGCACTAATTAAAACTCGAGCAATCAATGAAGCTACATTTTACAGGAATTGTAATGAATAGAAGAATGTACGAGTTACTATAATCTATTTACTGTTAAAATTTTACTGTAGCTCAAAAATAATAATATTCAAGGAGTTGCACTATTACAAGTGGATGAATTTCTGAAAAGACGAGACAGTTCATATGTTCACATAGACTAAAAAAACTTTAATGGCTATGTATTATTCAAGTCCTGTTTTGAAAACGCACACTAAGAAAGAAATTTAAGAAATTGAGAAAAGAATTGTGAGGTTGCAATTTTGTGAACAACATAATCTAAGTTATTTAAACATAACAATAGAGAAATGTGCATTAGTCAATTGATAGTTGATATGGGAAAACACCATCCAGATTGTTCTTAACCCTTTCGCAGGCAAAATAGATCTGGCAGTCTAACAAATCAAATTAATTTTAAAAACTATCTAGAAATGTCTTCATAATATTATGGAGAAGAGAGTCCAACTTTCTCTCTTTCCCTTCGCCTATACGAAGAGGTGGGAAGTAATCTTCCCACCGGCACTTCTGGGAAGTAATAAAAAAAACTCGTTGTGTATCAATTTTCTTTTTATTTATTAACATAAAATACATGGCATACACACAAATATGATCCTTTCACTTCCCACGTAATTTTCTGAAGCAGGGTTTACTGCACAAAGGTACATCACATTTACCTAGTGCGTTTTTCAGCCACTTTAGTTCTGCAATTTCTGCACCTTCCGTAAGTGTTGCTTACAATTAGTTGATGTGTCCCTACACCTATCAATCTCACATCAGGCACTTCCCTCTTTTTGCCAGAAATGATGGCATGCAGCCATACCGTTTTCTACAAGAAAATCCTGCAATCAACTGCCTGTTAAGGTGAAGCCTATATGTCAGTTGATCATAATTACCAGCTTTCCTTTTGATTTGTTTGCATGCTAGATAGCTGTTTACTATAGCTAGATCCAATAAAAACTAGAAGATCCTGTGTCACTATTTGGCAGAACACATTCCTACTGCATCTCGTTCCCGATGATATGCCCACACCTCCCATAATTGTGTTGTAACAATCCACCACTAATTTGTTTTTGATACCGGTATTGTGAAAATGCGAACAGTCACTTCACCATTCCTAATTACTTTCTTCCGGATCTGAGTACTCTTCACAAGTATTAGGAATTGCAGGCATACTTATATCAATATCTGTCTCTGTAACTTCATTCTCAGAGTTACTATTTTTATCCATGTGTGAATCATTCAGTTCATCTGCAGCTTCAGGACTTTTTCTCCACATCAGAATCATCACCATCAGACAATGAAAACAATGTATCATACACCACATCTTGATCCCTTGTATTATTCAGGTCCAATTATTCAGACATATGATTGTGGAATAAGCAAATAAATAAAATGTATGAAAGCATACAAGACTGGAAATATGTCACTATTATTCAAATGTATACCACTATAATTATAATAGGCCACAGCAATAAATATTTGTACATGAATTATCAAATAATAGGTTAAGTTCACAAACAGAACATCAATATATAATTATATTTGATATATAAAAACCCTATTCAGTGCAAATATTCCAACAAGTTACTGAGCTTCTCCAAGTAATACTAACAATGGACAGTGCCGTGGGAAGATTACTTCCCACTCAAAAAAATTAACTTTACAAATTACATGTACAATATTTTTTTGTGTGCAACACTTGAGAATATTGCTAAGGTACCTAATTACATAAATAGTATTCGGAATTTGTTAATGCTTTCCTTTAATAACAATTTATACGAAAAAAAAACAGCAATTTCGTCCAACACAGCTGGAAAATTGACACAAATTTCACGATGATTGTCAAGAATTTGTGTTGCACAAACCACGATGTAAAAATGCACCACAAACCGATTTTATCATATTTCTTCAAGCTTCTGGCAGATGGCAGCGCTTGTCACAGGTGGTAAATTCACTTCCCTCAATCGCTTTACTTGAATTTGTCGAGTGGGAAGAAGGTTTCCCACTGCCCACGAAAGGGTTAAGGTAATAAATTTGATTTATTCAGCACTATGTATTCAGTTGAATAATGTGGAAAAGACATCTTCTGAATATCCTCGATAACTTTAATTCCTATCTCTGAAATTTACTTGGTCCTATTCTAATACCAATGCTACATTCCTAGATATTGGCTTATCTCTCCTAAATGGTCACATTAACACACCTGTGTACATAAAACCAAGTAATTTTCAGCAGCACCTCTACTTTGACAACTACTACACATTTCATACTGAACACACCCTCTCATATTTCGTCAATATCCGTTGCAAATGTTTATGTTCTGATCCCCAGTTATCCATCTGGTTTAGCACACACCCAACTTTTTCATGCTACAGCCCAGTAATTACAGAGCAATAGGCATTGTACATCTGCTGAGACCAGTCACCATCCATTTCTAGACACACACTGCTTCCCAGACGTTGAATTCATTAATTGTATCATGTAACAGGTTTATGATTTTTAACAGTCTTGCCCTGAAATAAGATACCTACTTCTAAATATCATCCAAACACCTCCTAGATTTTTTCAGGTGTCCGCTAGACATCGTACAAATTCTGGTGCGTAAGTTCCAAACTACCTTCACAGAACAATGGAGAAAAAAGTATAATGTGGCAATGTTAATGTGCAATTGGAAATATAAAGCAGACTTTCCAAAGTTTAAGATAGGGGGAGTTGTTGCAACAAGAAACTCTAAATACAAAAAACTCATTAGTTTTGGCATAGCTCTAATTCATTATAGTAGGAAATGAAGCAAATTACTGGGGTGGCATTAATACCTGATCGTTAGTTCAGTGTGGAGATAGTATGGGGTGACAAAAAAATATCCTTTTGAAAAGCTAAGTGCAGTTAGCAAATTACCCAGACCATAACAAGAAATATGTATGCTGTGAAAAAATTACCATAAGGGTATGTACATTATAGCCTCCAAAAATTTCTACACCCATGCCGACTAGATTCATCTATCCTACCCCGATACCAACCTTCCTCATCTTCCGATTCCGTACTACTATCCTCTTGTTATGAAATCAATCATGCAGATGCCGGTATAAACATCAGAGTGGCGAAATCCTTACAGTGTTCTCGCCTGAGGTGGTATGGACATGTTCAAAGGATGGAGGAAGAAAAAAGATCAAAGGCCTACTTTAATAAGAACATCCCGGGAAAGAGACATATGGGAAGACCCGAAAAGAAATGTATAGATCAAAGCAAGATGGATCCGGAAGACTTAGAGCGTGATTGGATGACTATTCATGAACATCAGCAATTCATGGCACCGAGCGTGGTGGTGTAACGGATAGCGTTCTGGCCTCGCATTCGGGAGGACGGCGGTTCGAATCCCCGTCCGGGCATCCAGATTTGGGTTTTCCATGGTTTCCCCAAATCACTCCAGGTGAATGCCGGGATGCTTCCTTCAAAAGGCCATGGCCGAATTCCTTCCCATTCCTTGCCCCCCTCCTTTCCCGTCTCTAAAGACCACGTTGTTAAAAAGGGACGTTAAACTGTTAAAAAAACAAAAAATTCACGGTGCTCATGACCAGCACCCAGGAGACTGGAGAATAATGATGATGATCCTCTTGTTATCTTTCTTCCTGAATTCAATTCCCCACTTCAATAACCTAAATCCCACAGATATACACAAAGAGAGGACTCTTGAAAAATTAGAGCATCATAACACTTTTGGTTCACAAGAGCTTAACCATTGTCTTTATGAACCAGAGTGACTATGAGATTGAAGGCAATTAGACAGCACTGTGACACCTCAACATACTGACCCCACACCACAGACATCACCATCACCATCTGCAAGGAAATCTATTAATTCCTAAAACTCCAAGGTTCCTCACTCCATTTCTGTTCTTACTCTTAAAAACCTTTGAATAAATTCCCTGTGCCTCTTGCATAAGATCCACAAGGAGGACAGTTCTAGATGCCCCATACTGGTTGCCAATGTGTCACTTGTGCAGAGAATTCCTGCACCTAGAATCATTTGTCAATTCCTTCCCATTTTATTTCAAAGATTCTGTCCACCTCCTAGAGCAGTTATTGACAGTTCCAACACCCCTTCCTAGTCTCCACATACATTATCTCTCTCTACACTAAAACCCCCCATTTTCACCATCTTACTTCTATTGAACATGCGCTCTTCACAGACACACTCCCCATTATTGGCCTTCTTACATCCAGCCAGTAGCGTAGTTAGCACGGGTGACACCCTGGGTGGATATCGATGGTGTCATCCCATGAAAACTTAAATTCAAAGTAAAATATAATATCCTGTGAGTGTAAAGTATGATTTTAATAAAATGTGGTTAAACAAATATATATTGTTGTTTACAAATAATCATTTGTTAATAAAATTGTAAAATTAATAACATTTGAAAGATAAACAGAAGAAAAACAATTGCTTTCACAATTTCTTCGTTCTAGTTTTAACAGTTGCAAACTCGAAAATCAAATCTTTAAAATAAACATTTTGAGTTGCTTCATGTTCAATTGTCTAGTCTCGTGTTGCTCACTTTTTACAAAAAATAATTTTTTATTAATTTTAATTTACTAATGCTGCACTCACTCATATCAGTTCATACAGAAATTGTCGTAAATAACTTTAGGACGACCATAAGATCCCATAATGATTTTAAAAAAGTCCGTAGCTACCCAACAATTTGTTACTGAAACCGTAACAGAGGCTTCTCTTAAATCCCTTCTCATCCTTCATATTTGCAATAGAGGTTCAGATTCTCATAATTCATCATGAAAAACAACTAAATTTGGAAACAGCTATTTTTAATTCTTCCATGTTTGGCGTAAGCAAATTATTTTTATGCACAACCTCAAGCAATGAAACTAAATGTCGAACGGATTTTGATCTATATCGGAGTTCGGTGTTGAATCGGTCAAGACAACCCAACATATCCTTTTAATTTTCAATTCTCATTATGAGTCCTGTATCAGCGGCTATTTCACTGGTCTTTCATTTTTTACGAGTTCTCGGTTCTGTTGGAATGTCGTAGCCCTGTGATTTTTTGTAGCAAGATCTATTGTACAATATGACACCGCTTTTATTGAATATAAAGACAAAGTGCCTTTATTTTTATAATTGTTTATTCAAGACTCAAGGTTTTACTTTACAATCCAATTTGAAAATTTACTTTCCTTAGTACAACATTCCAGAAGAAAAGATAACAAAGAAAAGTAAAATTACATTCTACAGGGATAAGGTTTGAGCAGCACCTCTGGTGTATACATTTTCTTATTGATCAGATTATTCTTCCATTGAAACCAAAACCTAACAAAAATTTTTCTGTTACCATTTTTACAGCAGTATTGCTGAGATTTTTTAAATAAATCATTTGGTTAAGTAAGTACATCCTAACGGCTGAAGGACCCAAAAAATGTAAAACTAGTTTAAATGGTTCCAAAAATTGTTACTTGATATGCATTTAGTGAAAATGAATATTGGCCGACATAAATTAATCAAAAGACCTGCACTTCTTACGAAAATGGTTTTATGTCTTTTTTGGTTTGTTCTCCTCCACGTACGCCGCTAATATTAGCTGCATTTCTCTAACCTTGAGAATATAATCTAAACATTCACTATAGCTTTTTATAAATGTCTTTCCTTTAAAGGAATACTTCTTTGACTTTTCTGTTGTCAGTTTAAGTTAATTCAAGACCGGACTATGGAAATTGAAGTCTAGACTATGAGTGTTCTGACATACAGTTGGCCAATTTTTTCATTTAGTTTCAGATGAAAATATAACATTTTTCCTTAAACAATTACGAGAAATTACATTTTAACAATCTACTAACCATTATTTTAATAACTTTAGATATCGTTCCATTAATTTCAAAACAACCTTGCTTCATAAATAATCGTCCAAGAAAACTTATAGCCACTGCCACTTCTATCAAACTAAATAAATAGTGATGGACGGAAAGTACGATTTCTTGTGACTGTTATTATTATTATTACTCTGCGATTCACTAAAAGTGTGTGGCAGAGGGTACCTATCTGATAAGGTAATAGTTTGGAAGGGATATACGGGATAGGCGCCCATGGTCTATTGTGAGGAACCATCCCGGCATTCGTCCGGAGTAATCTGGGAAAACCATGGAAAACCCAGATCAGGATGGCCGGAGTGATTTATTCAGAGTTACTCGTGTCGGGTTGTTGGAACCAAACAGCGATGCTACTTTTGTTTAATCACGCAGTGTTACCACTGTAATAAGAGCATACAGCACAGTGGATTGCATTTGGAAAAAATGGTGTTTTAACTTAAAAGAATTTAAAACAATAAATATAGGAGTGGTTGGACACCAAAAGAAACGAAAAAATCCTTTTTGGATTACACTATTATTTTCGATTATTACATTTCATGAATTGTGATGTCACCTCCAAACGGGCGACACATCCAAATGGGTGAACCCAGGGCGGACCGCCCCCCCTCCCTTAGATACGTCACTGCATCAAGCCCACTTTATTCTACCCAAAAAATATTTATTTCAGTCCCATATCTACCATTAGGTATGTGGCGTTACCACGGGCACATGCACGCCAACATTTCCATGGGCAGATTGGATTAACTTATCTTCAAAATAGTTCTGTACAACCAATTGTCTGCTTTAGGTATATAGAAGACATTTGTATGATTTGGTCCCATCTTGAAAACCTCATCTTTGACTTCCTAAACTTCCTCAGTAACATCTATTCCATACACATTGCATTGTCTAAATGTCACACCCACATCATCATCCTGATGTAGAATTCTTTGCATAATTCCCACACACATCTGTCTCATAAAATTTACAAACCTACAACAATATCTACACTCTGATAACTCCATCCTCTAGCCACCAGAGCCAGACATTTCTGCTTCATTCAAGAATCCTACAACTGATACTCCAGCAATCTCGCACAAGGCCTTATATCTCATAACTCCCCTGGAATTAAGCAATAAGCAGGTGTACTAGACCATAAACTATCCAGCACGCCATTCAACCAACTGTAATCATGTCTTTCCCTGCCTGCAATCCTTAAACCAAATTATTTACTGTGGTGATGATTTTTCAGATCTTTTTCAAAAATGTGTTGTGTTCTCCCCCTATCCTTTCTGCAACACCTACATCACCCTCGGCCATCCATAAACTTCAACAGTACATGTATCCGCAAATACCAACCGTCTAATACTTTCAAGCTACCCCATGGTTCCTTCACTTGTAATAGTTCTTGTTGCAAAATGCATAACATGCATCCACTCACCATCTGTTGTGGCCCTACTTCTGGTAAAACCTTTCTCAACATGCCAAGTCACCTGTACCATGACCACCTACCTCATATACTTCCATTGCCTTCACCTTGAACCAGAGTAGCTGCTAATTGATCTCCAGCAACCATTGAGTCAAGTGCCACCATTGCTGTATATTTTATTTAAAGTGTTGTAGTTATATTTTATCTTTGAATATCTTCTGTCGTCGCAGAGTAGCTGCTAATTCATCTCCAGCAACCATTGAGTCAAGTGCCGCCATTGCTGTATATTTTATTTAAAGTGTTGTAGTTAGATTTTATCTTTGAATATCTTCTGTCGTCACAGAGCAGTAGCTAGTTGGTCCCCAGCAACCGTCGTGATGAGTGCCGCCATCTGTTTACTTAATTTAAAGTGTTGTGATAGTGTTTGCTTTATTTGCGTTAATTACAGCAGCGTGCTGTAATCGTGATCACATTTAATTATTTGCTTTTCTGTAGGAAAGTATATAGAGCTTATTCGTTTTTTATTTAGTACAGCGGTTGGCTAACACTGTCTATTAGTATGTCCTATTAACTACTTAGTGCGGTATACGTTGTCTGGTCTAAATTTATCTCCTCAATAGGTTTTATTTAGGTCGTGCCTAGTGGTTGGTATTGAGTTGTGAACAGTTTATTTGGATCACTCGGTTAGTTCAACTTTCATCCTCTCCATAGTTTTTGTTTTCAAAGTAATATGTGTAGGGACTGTGACTGCTGCATGCAGATGCGGGCTGAGGTGGCTGATCTTCACACTCAGCTTGCAGCTTTGCTAATGAAAGTTACAAAGCTGGAAACTGCCATAGGTGACTGCAGCAGATGTGGAAGGGGTGACCCTGACGAAGCTAGTTTTCTCACAGGTTCTCCCCTAGCAAACATCGTACCTGCAGTCCAGGATAAGACTTTGGAGCCTGTGCGGCAGTCACCTGACAGTGTCTGGCGCGTGGTTTCCGGACGTCGACGCCGCATACGGAGGCAGGGGTACAAGTCTGAATCCCAGGAGGACAAGTCTGTACCACTGTCCAATAGGTTTGATGTGTTGTCTGGATCTAATTCAGTTCCATAATCGTCAATCTGCGAATTGCCAGCCCCCCCCCCCCCTGCCCGCTAGGTCTGAGCGATCACAGAAGGAGATTCTGGTGATAGGTAGCTCCAACGTTAGGCGTTTCATTGAGCCCCTTAGGGACATGGCGAATAGGTCAGGGATGAAGTCCAATGTCCATTCATTGTGCATTCCGGGAGGTCTGATCCGAGATGTGGAACAGGCCATCCCAGATGCCATTGAGTGGACGAGGTGTAGCCAGCTGCGGATTGTAGTTCATGTCGGCACCAATGATGCATGCCACCTTGGGTTGGAGGGTATTCTCTCTTCCTTCCAGTGGCTTGCTCATAGGGTGAGCTCTGTGGTTGATGACCGCAAGATTTCGACTGAGTTAACCATCTGCAGCATTGTCAATAGAACTGACTGTGGACCTCTGGTTCAGAGCCGAGTAGAGGGTCTGAACCAGAGACTGCATCGTTTCTGTGATAATCATGGCTGCAGATTCATAGATCTTCGCCCTGGGGTCGAGTCGTGTAGGGTTCCCTTGGATAGATCAGGTGTGCACTACACACGTGAATCGGCTACACGGGTGGCAGGGGCCGCCGTGTGGAGTGCAATGGGGGATTTTTTAGGCTGAAGGAGGAAGGCCCGAAACTGGGATTACAGTTACGGACAGCCCAATTAAATTTGGTACCATATGTTAGGAGTAGCGTAAATCAATCTCGACTGTTAAAAGTACTCATTATTAACTGTAGAAGTGTTTGTAATAAGCAGCCTGAGCTTGAAAGCGTTATTAGTAGCACAGAAGCTGATACTGTATTAGGTACAGAAAGCTGGTTAAAACCGGATATAAGTTCAGCAGAAATTTTTAACAATAGCATGAATGTTTTCCATAACGATAGGTTACATTCAAATGGAGGTGGTGTATTTATAACTGTTCGTAAACACCTGTCGTGTAACGAAATAAATATTGATATGGTCTGTGAAATCCTATGGATTAAACTAAAAGTAGCCAGGACAAAACTTGTAATAGGTCTTTCTATCATCCACCAGATGCAGATGTAGGTGTTGCTGAGGCCTTAAGAAATAATGTAAGTAATATAGCTCGTCAATTTATGGATCATGGAATAATACTAGGAGGTGACTTCAACTTTCAGTATATTGACTGGAATAATTACGCCCACGTTACTGATGGCAGGGATAAAATATCCTGTGAGATTATTCTTGACCTTTTCTCAGATCTTAATCTTGAGCAGCTCGTCAGTGAACCAACGCAGGTGCCACAATGATCACAAAAACTTTCTAGATATTCTCGTTACAAATAGGCCTGAATTATTCACGGACATTTCTACCACCATGGGAATAAGTGATCATAAAGCTGTAATTGCTACAGTAAAATTAACAGCCGCGCGCTAAAAGAAAAATGAAAGGGTCGTTTACAGGTTCGAAAAGGCCCCAAAGGAGAGTTTAAGAAACTTTTTGAGCCATAATTACATTACCTTTATAGAAGGAAGAGGCTCGGTTGAAGAGATGTGGCTTCGATTCATAAATATAGTCAGGGAAGGTATGGACTTACATATACCGAAAGGACAATTAGGGATGGGAACGATCCCCCGTGGTGTACACGTGAAGTTAAAGATTACTTAAAAGCAAAGGAAGATACATGCACGCTCAAGAAGGACGATATATAGGAGTTATTTAGAAAAGCTAGCTGAGACAAGAGGACAGGTCAAGAATGCGATGCGCGAGGCCTTTAATGACTTTCGTTGCAACTCACTTTCCAAGAGCCTCATTGAAAATCCAAAGAAATTTTGGTCGTATGTAAAAAAAATAAGTGGTGGTGACAACAATATGCCAGTTCTACTACAAGATGGTCGGGAAGTTGATGACAGCCGCGAAAAGGCTACCGTATTTAACACCGAATTTAAAAATTCCTTCACTGACAAAAACATGGAAAACATTCCCGTTTTTCCACGGCATGTAGAATTTGAGATGGATCCAGTACAAATTGATAGTGTAGGTATCATAAAGCAATTAAAGCTCCTGAAGTGGGGGAAAGCGCCGGGTCCCGGTGGTATATCAGTAAGAGTATTTTCGGAATACGCGGAAGAAATAGAACCATTTCTGTCAGATATATTTCGTAAATCATTAAAAGAAAGAAAAGTACCTTCCGACTGGAAAATAGGGCAGGTGTTTCCCGTTTTCAAGAAAGGAGATTGGAGAGATTCTAGGAATTATCGACCCATATCTATAATGTCTGTTTGCAGTAGAATTCTAGAGCATGTCATATGCTCTAACGTTATGAAGTTTCTAGATGAAAACGAGTTACTTACAGCAAACCAACACGGATTTCGGAAGAACCGATCATGTGAAACCCAACTGGCTCTATTTTCGCATGATGTAATGAAAGTTATTGATTCAGGATCACAAGTTGATGCTATTTTCTTGGATTTTCAGAAAGCTTTTGACTCTGTACCACACAACCGACTTTTAGTGAAGATTCGAGCGTACGGTATATCTGATCAGATTTGCGAATGGATATACGATTTTCTAACTGGCCGGTCACTGTATGTCATTGTTGACGGGGAAGCCTATTCTAAGCTAGATTTTACTTCGGGTGTTCCTCAAGGAAGTGTAATGGGACCACTTCTTTTCTTAATTTTTATAAACGATCTCCTCGGTGACAACGTTTATTGCAGGATGCGATGTTTTGCTGATGATGCACTTATTTATAGGGAAGTGAGGTGCTCCGACGATTGCTAAGAAATTCAGCGTGATCTGGACGTTATTTCGGAATGGTGCCGTAAATGGCATCTTACATTTAACTGCAAAAAGTACAAGGCAATGCACATAAGTAATAAAAAGACCCCGTTTGCTCACGAGTACGAAGTTAACAATTCAGTTGTTGACACTGTGGATTCCCTGAACTCTCTAGGCGTAATAGTACAAAGCAACATGAAATGGGACTTGCACATAACTTCCACCGTAGGCAAAGCTAGTTCTAAACTACGATTCATAGGTCGTATTTTGAGAAGTTGTAATGCTCATACAAAGGAAATAGTGTACAAAACATTAGTGCGTCCGCATTTGGAATACTGTTGTGGAATTTGGGATCCGTTTCGCAAGGGATTGATTGACACATTAGAGAAAGTACAGAGGAGAGCCGCTCGATTCGTGACCACTTGTTACAGTCCTTATGTAAGTGTCACAGAGCTGATACGTGGGTTGGACTGGGATTGTTTGGCGTCGTCGTTTTCGTTTGAATTTGTTGGAGAATATGTGAAAATCTTTAATTTACGAGTGCAACGAAATACTTCTACCAACCTTTTTAGGTCGCAATGACAGGAGGGATAAAATTCGAGAAATAAGATGCCGTACTTATTCATTTATGTATTCCTTCTTTCCTCGTTCTGTTCAGGATTGGAATGCACAGAATTAGGATTGGTGTTTAGCACCCTCTGCCACACACAGTATTTGTGATTTGCAGAGTATAGATGTAGATGTAGAACCAGTTGTTCATCAGGACATATGGTGGCAGACAAACAGTTTATTCCCAATATCTAGACCAATCTCAGTCAGAGCCATTAGAGTATTGCCTGTAACCACATCCTCATCAGTACTCCAAAGGTGGGAATTGATCTACCAACACTTTTCCTCTCTGTCAGAACTTTCCCTGCAGCCTTCCCCATATTTTATTTAGTTAATTACCATTTAGTTACATATTAATTCTCACCTTTGCATCCAAATTCTATTCCTGAAGAATATTTTTAACTTTTTAAAAATTGTTCTGTTTATGTTTTTTGTTTGTTTTCTATTTCTGTAACATACTTTCATCACATGTAGTAAGTGATGATTTCTCTCTCTCTTTCCTTATTTTTGTTTGCTAATCAGCTGCTTTCCTACATCTTCTTCAAACTCTATATTTTTTTTTTTGTAACATGTGCCCAATTTCACAACACATCTGCCTTTGTATTGCATGGATGTTTGTTTTTAATTCTTTCATATCTCAGATAACTTGTTCAGTGTGTTCCTCAATATGTATTACAATCTCTGACTCCCTAACTATAAATAAAAATCCCCCCTCTCTCATATTTCTAAAATGTAGTGCCATTTTATGATCATAGTCATCTCTTTGTTTGGGAGAGACTATACTAGTCTTTTCCAAGCAAATGTCAATATCATGGTCAAACAGCGATTCAGGAATCAAGTTCTAAACTGTAAAGCGTACCCAGAAGCAGACATAGACTCTGACCATAATTTGATAGTAATGAAGTGCAGGCTGTATAAGCAGAACAGACTGGAAGTGAATAAGCTGAAACAATCTAGTATGAGAGAAAAATTTACAGAAATGGTAGACTTAGGTCTAAGAAGTAACTCTGAAAAGAGCTCAACTTAGGATGAATGGAATGCATTAAAGACAGAAATAATGAAAGCTGGTAAAGAAACATTAGCCATAAGGGAACAAATTGCCCAAAAACCTTGGATCACATGAGAAATTTTGAAGCTGATGGATCAGAGGAGAAGGTACAAAAATGCTCAGGATGAAGCAGGAAGAGAGTAATACAGGCAATTTAGAAATCAAATAAACAGGAAATGCAAAAAAAGCAAAAGAAAAATGGCTAGAAGAAAAGTGTGAAGAAGTAGAAAAGGAAATGGTCATAGGTAAAGTAGATGTTCCATACAGGAAGATCAAACAGAATTTTGGAGAAATTAAGAAAAGAGATGTGAACATTAAAGCTGCTAATGGAAAACCTCTTTTAAGCTCAGACAATAGAGCTAACCGATGGAAGGAATACATTGAGAAACTGTATGATGGGGACGATTTGAACAATAGTGTAATGGACAAGGAAGGCGATGTCAGCATTGATGACTTAGGAGATCCTGTTTTGAGGACAGAATTTAATAGAGCTCTGAATCACTTGAAAGCAAATAAGGCAGTTGGAAATGATGAGATCCCTGCAGAACTTCTTAAATCCCGAGGAGAAGAAGGAATCAGAAGATTATTCAAGCTTAAATCAAAAAGTTATGAAACAGGGAGAAATTCCAACTGATTTTAATAAAAATATCATCTTCACACTTCCAAAGAAAGCAAAAGCCGACAAATGTGAGAATTATTGCACATCACGTGCTTCAAAATTACTGACCAGAATAATATACAGAACAATGGAAAGGGTAGTAGAAGACATAGTAGGTCAGTATGGGTTTAGGAAAAATCACGGTACAAGGGAAGCAATTCTGGCTTTGAGATTAATACTTGAAGGGCGGATCAAGAAAAACAAAGATAGTTTTATGGCATTTGTTGATTTAAAAAATATTTTGATATTGTTGGGTGGGACAAGATGTTCAAAATTTTAAAGAAGTCAGATCTAAAGTATCGAGGTAGAAAAATACTTTATAAACTATACAAGAATCGAGTAGCTGTAATAAAAGTAGAGAATCATGAGAGACAAGCATCAGTTAAAAAGGGTGTGAGACAAGGTTGTAGTCTATCCCCGTTAATATTCAACTTGTATGTAGAGGAAGCAATAAATAAAGTAAAAGAAAAATTTCCACATGGCATAAGTGCTCAGGGAGAAAAAATTAGTATGCTACAATTTGCTGATGACATTGTCTTGTTAGTAGAAAGGGCTGAGGATATTGAGAAATTACTGAATGGCATGAACAAAATACTGAAGGAAGATTTTGGACTGAATATAAATCAAACCAAGACTAAAGTGATGAAATGTATCAGAAATGATACCAATACTATTACATTAAATATAACAATAGGATCGAATGCAATTGGAGAAGTAGGTTAATTCTGTTACTTGGAAATCAAACTTACAACCGATGGCCGAAGCAGGAATGTGTTTGGAGCACAGCACTTTACGGTAGTGAAACATGGACTTTAGGAATACTGGAAAGAATGAAAATCGAAGCATTTGAAATGTGGTGCTACAGATGAATGTTGAAAATTCAGTGGACAGACAAAGTAAGAAATGAACGAGTTTTCGAAATGATGGGTGAGGAAAGAAGTTAGTAGAAGAAGCTCACCGAAAGAAGAGACAGGCTGGTAGGTCATATTTTTAGTTAATTTGCTGGTGGAGGGAACAGTCGAAGGTAAGAACTGCAGAGGAAGACAGAGATTAGAATATATGGAGCAGATAACTGAGGACGTGGGTTGTAAGGTGTATGTAGAGATGAAGAAATTAGTACAAGATAGGAAAGGATGGAGGATTGCATCAAGCCAGTCGAAAGTCCATCCAAGTATTACTCCTAATTATTTTCCTATAATTAATGAAGAATAGGGAAAATAACCTGTCTCTTATCACAGATGAGGGCAGGGGAACCAGATGAACATGAAAATGTAAAAACATGGACACACTTTACAATATTTAAATTTAAAACCCTATTCATGTCTGTATGATTGGGTCATTTGGCAAAAGAAAAGGGGGGGGGGGATGGGGTGTGCATCCATCAGAGCTTATCATGGACATGAATAAGGTTTTAAACTGAAATATTGTAAAGTCTTTTCACATTTTTGTGTTTGTTTAACCCTCCTACCTTCATCTGTTGTAAGTAATGGTTTATTTTACCTAACCTTCTTTACTTAAATAGCCTAACAGCACTTTCAGTGCCACTATTATCTTAATTATTTTCTAAAGCTGAAGGCTGGAGGAATATAAAAAACAAATTACGAATACAATTTTGCAATATGTCGGTTTAAAACCTTATTCATGCAGAGAGGATATGGTCATTTGGCAAGGAAGATGATCACACACCAAGGCTTATTGTGATAAGCCTTGATGTGTTCATAGCTCTCTTGCCAAATGGCTCAATCCTCAATGCATTAATAAAGTTTTAATTTATAATATACAATTTTGTTCATCTTTTTTTTTGTCACAGTCCTCCACCTTTCAACTTAGGTGAGTGACAGCTGGTGTTGTAAAAAAACCTTTCAACTAGGTAATTGACAGCTGGTGTTGTAAAAAAACTGTTTTTTTTTTCTGACTTAAAAAAAAAAAAACGCGTTTTTTTCTTGGACACTTTTTTTTTCATAACTACTAAATCTCAAATTTGTAAGGCATTTATCATTTAATATGACTGTTTTAGAGTTTATACTAAATACTTATCTTAATTTTTAAATCTACTATATTTTTCTGGTTCAGTAGAAAAGAAAATTATGAAAATATTGGCAACATTGACTGAAGCTTTCTTTTACGAACGGGGACTTCCCGAAGAGCCTAGGTTGCACAAGAAGGAATCATGTTGTTTGGATTGATACTCGTTATTTGAACTAGTGCTGCCAGCCCTATGAATTTATCTGTAGACTTACGGATCTTTTCAAGCAATTAGGAATTTTAAATTTCTCTACGATTTTTTGCCTCTTTTTTATTACTTATTGTGCTTTCCTTATATTCATATACTTGTTAAACTCTCAGTGTATAGTGATACTGAGTCATTAAATTGTCAGTAATTTTTAATCATTTCCTTACAACCATTGGCGTAAACCAATGACTGACAAATAAATAGAGCTCCTATTTTGTATGATAATAGATTTAAATTCAAACTTAAAAAGACCGTAATACAGAATTATCGGCACAGTCTTTATGCACAGTGTGTACTTTTCTCACAATTTAAAATTGTAATCTCAAAATCCTTTGAATACATTACAAGACCAACTAGTAAAAGAAAATGTAACTATTTCTGAAGTTATGGCTCTAGAGGAGGCAGAAGAAGAAACAGAAAATTCTGACATCGACCAAACTAGTGTTGGTAGTGCTGATACTAGTGAATGTGGTACTGACATAGAGGATGAATAATATTATTTTACCTATATAGATACATTTATGAATCCTTATGTAAGACATTATATGATTCAGTAAGACTTAAAACACACATGTAAAATGTAAGTTCCGTAAATAAAGCTGAAATTTATCAAATATATTATTTTCTGAAGAAAAAAACCAAATTTAGAAAAAAAACCAAGGGTGCTAGGGTTTTTTTCCATGTTTTTTTTCTTCACAAAACTGAAATTTTTTTTTTTTTTTCAATTTGCAACACTAGTGACAGCATATTTTCCCTATCCTTTGTTTTTAAATTGCCAAAAAACCATTACTTTTTTGTATCTTTATTATTTTCGAAATATCCATCTAAATCTGATGACCAATGTATGCCTTATACTAGGGATGGTGAATCTTTATTGATTTATGTGCCATTTTTTTCTAAAGAAATATTGAATGCAGCCATAACATGTAGAGATGGGCACAGCCGAGAATTTAATGGAGTCGCGTCCAGATGTACATTCAGCGCTGCTGACCTACATCCAGGTTCCATTTCCGACAGATCTTTATGGGTCTGGCTCTACAATCGGGTGGGCAGAGTGTATGGCGGAACTGGGTGTGTGCAGACCTACAGCCAGATGCGTGTCCGGCGGAACTGTATGGGTCCGATTACAGGGGCGGATCCAGGGGGGATAGGGGGCTCAAGCCCCCCTGCCCAAAAGGTTCTAGGTCCACCCCGACATCATAATTTTGTAGACCTTATTTTTTTAGCTCTACGGATTTGAGGCCCGAGGAGACTATAAAGACTACCCCTTGCCCATCTCAGGCCCCCCCAAAACCTAAATCCATTGAGGGCAAGCCCTCGCCAGCCAAAATCCACTCAAGCTAGCCCCCCCCCTCAAAACCGAAGTCCACTCAATCCCCTCCCAAACCAAAATCCTGGATCCGCCCCTGGGTCCGAACATACAGTCAGGTGAGTGGAGTGTATGATGGATGTAACTCCAACCAAGGAGAACTGTAGCATGAGTTATATCATGTTGATCCATTAATTTATGACGAGAAAGAATACTAAATGTGTGAATTTTGTTTTATTTTTATCTGAAACTCACAACTGTACGTAATATTATAAAGTCACTATAATCAGACTGATAATGATCGAAATAAAATGAAAATTGCTGTGGACTTCTATGAGCAGAAAATTTAATCATTTCTTAGTAGTATTGTAAGTATTGCCACAAAAAAAAGGGAAGCAAAATTCTTTGTTAGCTTGTAGTTTTTTTTTTTTTTTACTAAAAATCAAACTTTTAAAGACTAGCTTTCCATATTAGCTTAATTATAGATTTCCATATCCTACTTAGAAACAGTTTGCTATAAATGAATAAAAAACAAAACCACATGCATAACTTATTTTAAATTGTGAATGAGAAATTACGTGAGACTGGTTCTTAAATTTATAGTATTTTGTTCTCTATATTATGTGAGACTGTTTTGTTTGATTATGTAAATCGTTGTCGTGCGTGCTAAATTGAGTGTGATACCAGACATTTTCATTAGATGACATTAAGATTTTATGTTGTGCCAGCTACTGTAACGTGGTTTCTGAACTTTGAAAATGTGGTTTTTATTCAATGCAATTGCAAAAACTTTTAAATTATTTGTAATTCCATTTGAGATTATTTCCCATATAGTTGTAAGTACTTTTACGTATGTTTCAATTGTTCATATTAATAACCAATTGTTTGAGCCATTGTTAGACATTCTAGAAACGGCTGGATGTGCCCTTTTTTATGTCGAATTATAAAATAATTCCATTTTTATTTAGCACATAAAGTACTCCTCACCTCAGAAGCATGCCATAAAATACATGAGAATCAGACAAATAAAAAAGTACTACTGGGTTTCAACTACCCATAGACAATTAATAGTTATTGTAATTATCTATTAGTAGTTAATGATGAAGAAATAGTTTTTCAGTTATGTAACGTCCCGTTTTACGGTGGGGGAAGCTATGGAGAAAATGTTCTGACACCTTAAGATTGAACTACTGGACGTACTAGTTAACACAGCTTCCCTAACCGGTCACAGACATTACTGCCAGGAAGGCAAGAGGGGCCTAGCCAAGTTGGACTGGTTGGCACTTACTTGGTTCGCTTCACTGCGTGATCCTCCGCTCACTCCTCCAGGATGCAGCTGCTCTTCATGCCTACAAACCTAACTAGAAGTATAACCGATAATCAAGATGCGAAGGGTAGTATCCGATTGAAGCACAGTTCGTAACTCAAACCCGATTTATTCCAAATGGTTAGTTATTACACACTGATCATGAATCCTCGCGATAGCACTCCAGAGCGTGCACGGTACCAGTTAACTTTAATCTACCAGGTGCAAGAGCTTTAGGTCTTTTGCGACAATTACTATGAATGGCTAAGTTCGGTGTTGAGTGATGTGACATGGGCAAGTGCTGGCATCGCCGATCACTCGACGTTCGCGCAGCGTAACGCGCTCGCGGATGTTGCTGCAGACAGACTGACTCCTTTGACCTTTGGCAAGACTATATAGCACAGCCCGAATGTTCTCGAAGGCTCAAAGTCCCTCGAACACTCTCCACGTGCCTGGCGTGCCTATTCTGCAAGATCATCGATCATCCAGAACCTTCTGGAACGGCGTTGAACTTGGTGGCTGTCCTTTGCCCGACACCCGATATTCCGCCGACACTGCATCAGCTCTATTTCCGCCGAATGCGCGTCTGGGCTGCCGTTGCACGGCGATGTACAGCTCAAGGCAGGCTAACTTCAATACTATTTTATAAATCCAATGTATATTCCTAAATACCTCAAAATAGTCCACTACAGTTATAATCCTATCTTTAAACTGAACTGTAATCCGGTCGTACATTACGTGACATTAAACTCTTCAAAACATAGATTTCAAACCGGAACTGTAGTAAAAATTTGCATGAGAAGTATGAACAGCTCAGGTCCGACACACAGTTCCAGCTCCACGGTTGCAGTTCCAGCCATAGTTCAACCTGCAGCCACATGAGACCTATGGTGCACTGATACAGATCCGGCCGGATACAGATCCGACCTGCGCTCGGATGTACATCCATCCCTAGCGCAACTGATACGGGTCCGTGGAACTGTTTACATTCGGAGCTACCCATCTCTAATAACATGCCATCAAACGATCATTACTTAGTGATTATTGAGAAAAGAAATAAAAGTAAATACTATCACCTTAAAACTTTATATTTGCAACCAGAAATATATATTTTTATATTAAACAATAATAAACCAACAGTTGTATGTGTATTTACAGGAAGTAGATGGAACTTGAAAATTGAATGACAAGTAACTTATATTAGGTTCATACTTTCTTACATTTAGCAGAATGCCAGCTGAAGTGGAGTAATCTGACAAATGAATTTGAAGCGAGTCTTTAATGTTATTCACTTATAAAAATAATGACTCACAGGCATAGGTAAATTAAAATATTGTTAAGATAGCAAAAGCCAGCTTCTTAAGACAGGTAAATGTGTCTGGTATTTAATTCCAAGTTTCCATAATCATGGTACTGGTAATTTTACTCATATTGCTTGATTGTATTGTTAATTAATTTAATTCCATCTCCTTCCTGATTTGGTGAATTTATGAGTCCATGTTGAACTACGCTTGACCTCAGATAGATTTTTATTTCCTCAATTTCCAACCAATCAAATTTAGACAAGTTCAGTTTGTCAATAAAGTCACATCGAGATACATAATTTACTTGAGTGATAATTCTTTGAACTGAAAAAATTTTGATGGAAATTCTTCGATTGAAGAATTAATTGCTGAAAATAAGTCTTCGGTGAGTTTTAATTGGTCTGGTTTTTCATGTACATCCAAATCTCATATGGTTTTTTTTTTATGTTTGGGAAATACTTGTAATTATTTGTAATAGTATCATTACTTAAATCTTGTAGTTTGGCCTCACAAGCACGAATGAGATCTATCATAATGATAATTGCTTTGTTTATGCTGGGAAGCTTCATGTTCAATTCATTGAAATGCTGGCACATGTTCATAAAAATAATAATTAGAAAGCCACATAACATCCAACAATTGTTGCTATTGTTTCATTTTACCCTAATTTTGTAAAAACATTCTGATTTGTTCTAAACAATCAAAAATTCTTTGAAGTATGTTACTGCGTCTCAACCAGCAAACATTGAAATACATCCGCAAGCCATTGTACACTGTGTTGACTTGCTCCAAAAAAGCATCAAATTTTTGCTTATTTAAAGCCTACAATGATGTAAGGTTCACTATTTTTGTGATTACGGCCATTATATTATTAAGGGAGGTAAATCCACCATTTACACACAAGGCTTGTTGATGTATGATGTAGTGGAATTCAAGAATTGAATGTGTTTACTAGCATCGGGCGCGGTAGCGTCATATGGAGATGTTATAAGTTGGGGTAGCCGGGAGAAGGGGGCAGATCATCGCCAAACGACAGTGGGAGCATATTTTTCTGCCCACACGAAAAGAAAAGTTGTGCAAGAAGTCTTCAAGTGGAGTGAAACATTATTAGTTTTTTTGTGGTATGGTAATTGAATTCTGATCAATGTTTGTGGGGGAGTAAGTTATTTGTTGCCAAAGTGTTGGTTAAGAGTCATAAGTTCCTGAGAAGGTTTGGAAATGACTCAGCATAATTGTCTGCAGACCCATAGATTAAATTCAGTGTTTTAGTTTTGAAAGGGTGGCAACTGTTTAAAGTGTTGTGAAGGGCCATACAAACTCCCAAACTAGAGAAGGTTCACCCAAGTGATTGTAATATTTAAATTTGTGTATGCTTCACGATCAGAAAAATAGATTTGCATGGAGAAGTTTTGTGTCAGTTGAGTTGATATGTCAAGTTGCGCAATAGGCTGACATAGTATCGAGGATAAGTGTAGGTGAATGAGAATGAAGGTAGAAATAAATTTGAAGGAAACAATGATTTGAAAACACTTCCGTAACTTACAGCTAAGAATTTTTCGAACCTTACTATGAAACTGTAAATGACAGGAAATTTCAAATGTGGTATTAATTTTTTTGGAACTTAGTTGCAGCTCCCGTCTTCTGACAATTATCTTTACATTTACATATGGTCAGTGCCTTGATTGAAGGCAAGGTTACTTAAAAATAAAGTGTTACCTATTGTAAGCTATTTGTTGTTTTTTTTTTTTTTTTTTTTTTTTGTCAGTAGTTACAGAAACTTTCACTATTTCTGGAGTGATAATCAGAATTACAGGAGGCTGGAGTTCTCTCTGAAGTTTAGGTAATAACGCCGCCACCAATATAATTTAAGATTAGCTGCTCTCTCGAATACACCACTGTCTGCGGGCGTCTGAAAGCATCTTGCAGATCTGGGGGAGTGGGCTGTTACAGTCCTAGTAACAGTAAAAGTAATCTTACAATGTCCTATGTGTGTTTGAAATAAACTGATAAAAAAACATTTATTTTGTGTACTTGGAGCAGCATCAATCGTTATTGAAACAATTTAGCTTAACTCTGTTTCCTTCTCACTAAGGGAATTTTAACATCCGTACAAATATCTGTGCCCTTAGTAGTTGGTAATGATGTTATCACAGTTAATTCTTCCTTGATCTTATTTTCCACACAGAATCGAACAAAAGCAGCTAAATGAGCACCTTTAGTTACATCAGTACTTTCGTCAAGACAGAACAATATAAAAAGAGATGACTTGATGTCATTTTTTTATTGGTCTTTTACATTATCTGCAAGTTTTTATCATTCCATCTTTTATTGTGCTTTGGGAAGAGGATTATCTTTGATGCGCTGAATTATCTTTATTTTCAAAGTCTTCAGACAGTGAAGGGGTGCATGTTAATCATGCTAATTCAAAAATTCTTCCTCACTAAAAGGTGTACCATGACAAGCAATAACATTTGCACCCAAAAAACTTGTGCCACTAGTATGACAATCCTTGCTAACATACTTGATCATTCTCTCTTTAATAGCGCATGCAACGAATTATTTTTGCTTGGGTTCGCTTTTTTGACCGGGTTCGCTTTTTTGACAATAAGATTTATGATTTGTTTCATAATGCTGTTTTACAGATGATATTCTACATACCACTGCTGCAGAACATAAAACACACACCGTTTTATCACTTTTATTATTTTTTGCCAAATTTCTCAATCCACCCATGTTGAAATTCTCTGTTACACCCATCTTGCACTTTTTTTTATTTTTTTTTACCAAATTAGGCATGTTGAATAGTTGTAAATATAACTCAAACAACTTAAACAAGCAGTTTTTTTAATGAAATTAGTTTAAAAACCACTAAATATATGTAATTGGTAAAATCAGTAAACAACATCAACAGAAACAACCAAGTGAATAAGTTAGCGTAGCATCCGTCCCGCCAACATGCCGCCTGCTCACTCAGTCAGGAATTCACTCGAAATCTACCTCTTTTAAGCAATCTGTGGTCGTTCTGGCTCTGGTAGTTTTGTTCACGATGAACTTTGTTACTATGATTTTAAATCAAGTAGATAACAAAATAAATTACTTTTATTGATTAGGTACCTACTTAATGAATGGTATGTACTAATTATTTTTTTGGATGCCATCATCAGCACACGTGCCATTGGATTGCCATCCTTGTCTTATACACACTCATGACTCACTTCCCTTTCTTGTCTCCCATATTAGTCACTGATTGTGTTCTGCAGTAATTTTCAAATCTTGCTGCCCTTCTGTACACCCCTTCCATTTCTTGTATTTGATGCCCATCATGTAGGTTCCATACTAACCCATCACATTCAAGCTATGGCCCACACCAGTATATGCAAGAATATGAAAAATACCTACCATATGTCCAGTCGAATTTATTATTGAATGAAATGCTAAGTTTTTTCACTTTGTATTCAACAGCTAATTGATCCTTCAGCTTATAATTATTAAGTACTTTTATACATATAGAGAAATAAAACATGTCTTTGCAAAAATAATTGTAGGATGATGTCATGATCTAAACCAAACATTGAAAATTTTGAGTGTAATCATTTGTCAGCAGAACATGGTGTCCACAAAATGGGAGTCCAGGATAAACTATTATTAATTTTGGAGATAATCGAGTTGGTGAGGGAGATGAATTTGAAATTATTTAAATAAATGAAAGGGAGTTGGGTTAATTATTATTGAAGGGAAATGCAAGGGAAATAATTAGATAAATAAATCCACGAATGATTTAAAAACTCTATAAGTTTACAAATAGTGAGTAATGAATGCATGAATGTGGTGGTTCCTTTTGGTTTAGAGGAGGCAAGGGGGGGGGGGGAGAGAGGAAATAAAAAGATTGTGCATAGTATAATTAGATAAATATATCTGCAAATGATTTAAAAACTCTATAAGTATACAAATAGTGAGTAATGAATGCGTGAATGTGGTGGTTCCTTTCAGTGTATAGGAGGCGAGGAAATAAAAAGATTGTGCATAATAAACGTAGGATTTGGGGTGCCCTGAGTTCAGAGGAGCTGCAGCTATTGATTGTGGAAACAGTGAATGAGGCTATTGCTGTCATCAGCAGCTGGTCTGGATTTGCACTGAATATTTTTTTTTATTTTTTTTGAAAAAAAGTGTGGGGGGGGGGGATGTGATTAATTCTTACAGAGATTTGATTATTTGTCAGATGTATGATGGAAGGAGGACTGACATTGCAAGTTGGTTGATATATGACATGAAAGGTCCTACTGGTAGTTCACCCTGTAATGGGAAAGCTTGATATAAGTGGTGGAAACTTGTTACATATTTTACTTTTTACAGTGTGGTTTATTGCATAGTAATGAGAAACTAAACTGTCTTACTGAAGGGGATATTGGTACTTGTGCACCAGGAAGTGTAGGGTAGAAGGGAATTGTTAGTCTATCGCAATATGCAATTGATTGGAGAATATTGTGAAAAGGAGTGGAATGTTGATTGTCTTAGAATATCTAGGTTTGTTGCTGGGCTATACTGGTTGGAACATAATATGTAATATTTATGTAATGATATGTAATTTTGGGATATTTAGAATTTAGAGATGTTTGATTTCTGTGTGCTGGTGGAAGCAGATATGACTGTCATGATATTCAAGCTATCGGGGAGAGAGGATTTGATTGAATTGGATATAAGTGGAGGTGATGTAGCAGTTTGATTGTGCTGAGTTGGCCATTAGAAAGGGATGGCCATAGAAAAACAATATTCACTTGAAATCCAGACATAGTTGCTCACACCACCCCTCATGACACCAAATATTCCTTTTCATTATTCATGCAGTCAACATCTTCTCTATCAGCAGCAACTCCATTGAGTTTATAGCAGTGAATGGGCACCAGATAATTACTGGGCCTTAATCTGAGCAAATCTACAGCAATCACACCATCTCTGTCGTGACAAGAACTACCATTCTGGAGAGATTATAGTGGTATAGTGTTAAACTTCAAAATCATTTTTATTTGCTTATGTTTATTATTTGATTTAAGAGTTGGGCATTGTGGACAGGGCAGAGTTTATGGGTGATATGAAGCAGAAAGTTGATAACTGTGGAAAAGTAGTATCACTGAAAGTGCTTAAATCACAGCAGTCTATGGTAAATGTTTCTACCACTCTTCTGTCCAAGGAACAGTTTTGTTTAACATCTTGAATTTTTCTTTGTGTTCTTGTTTTATTTTTTATTACATATTTTCCAGATCTATTTCCAATACACTGTGTCACATACTTTTAAAAGTAGTGTTGGTTAATTTATCTTTCATCTCTTTTGAATTACCAGTATTTGTTCCATACTAAATGTACAGTCTTGATTATCCTTTATGAAAGTCAGATTGCTTGTCTCTTAATATGTTTCCACTGATTGTCACAAGACATGTAAGCTTACACAGTGCTTATTAAAGCTCACTTTGTAGATTGCCATGGTTTTGAAAAAAGTTTATACGTAAAATTAAACTGTTCATTCAACACTAGTTTGCAATTAAAAAGTCCTTTTCTTATTAATTATTACTGCCACCTTCAAATTGAAGGAATAATAGGATCACAGTTAATTACAGGCATCCAACACTAAAAAATAATGAAACTGATTGTTAATCAGTGGCGTAACAATAGGGTGGCAGAACAGGCAAAATGCCATGGGCCACCAACTGGAAAGGGTGCCCCCAGCTCATGGCCTGAGAGGGACTGCCATCGCTTGAAACAGCTTCTGCCCATGGCAGTAGTGGAGATAAAATAAAAGGTTTCCCATCGCTCATAAATTGGGTGTCGTGGTTTGCACCCCCCTGATCCAGCATTGACGTAGGGCCCCATCTGATGAACTTGCCATGGGACTCAACGGTATAATTATACAACTGTTGTTAATGTTAAATTTTGATTTAATTAAGTCATATATAATTTATTACAAAAAAACACCATCAAAAAAAGATTGTTCTGTTTGATTTTGATAATACAATTTAAAAAAGGACTCTCTCTCTCTCTCTCTCTCACACACACACACACACACACTCACACACAACAGTTTATAGAACATTCATACATAAAATCATTTACTTTTATAAATTCAAATTTGAACCAAAATTTTTTTTTTTTGAATGCATTTTTTTTATGACAACTGGAAACACTCAGAAAAATTTGTTTTGAACTTTTGAGATAGTTTTAATTGAATTTAGACAAATTTTGCTCCAAAGTGGGAAATAACTGTCTATTTCTGGCAGTGAACTGACCAACAATCGCTAATGCTAGGATTCTTTAAGGTTAGGCCATTGTGTTCTGGAAGTTTTATGCATTCACAAAACAAAATATTTTATCAGAATTACTACTACAAATTTCGCAAATGATTAAGATTAAATCTCTTTAATTTACAGACCCCATGAATCTCGTAACTAATGTTTACTTTTTATAATAATATATTTTTAAATCTTTGTGTGGAATTGTTTTATTCAACCACCCATTCAGCGAGTTTCCAGACTAGCTTACTGTTTGTGCTTCTCTACGAGATCCTTCTGGCTTTTAGATCCTTCATACTAAACTTGTGATTCAAATTAAATTTCCATAATAAAATATAAAACACACATTTTTGGTTGAAATATGAAAATGCTCCAGGTTGATCACTTTCAACCACCATTTCTCTCACTTTCCCATAGCTACTGACATTCAGCCACCATAATACATGATGGGTGACTTGAGACTACTACCACACACAAATACCAGTGGTCTGTGCTAGGTAGTTGTGGCTACAAAGTGAAATATAGGGACACACAAGTCTATATACATGTATAAGATTGCAGACACACCTAAATTAAATTGCTAATTCCAATATGCCGATGATCTGGTTATTACTGATCAGAAAAAAACTTCCATATTTGTGAAGATAGATTCTCTGAGAGTTAAGAGTATTAGCAGACTCTACACATTCTTCTCTAAGCGGAGACTGAAACCCAATCTGTCTTGCTCTTTGCACCACTGAAACCAGCTTGTTTATGTCAGAATAAGACCAAACTTTAGACTCCTTGAAAGATTAGAAACACAATGACTCTCCTAAATATCTGGGAGTTACCTTGTTTCAAGCCCTCGCTTTTCATCAGAATTTATCTAACATTACAGAAAAAGTGAAGATCTGTGTTAACCGTGCAGAGAAACTGGATGATATGTCAAGAAATGCAGATGCACAAGTTCTTCAAGGAGCAGTGCTTGGCCTCTACAGCAAAATACTGTGTCTCTACCTAGCTTGGCAATGTTCATAGTGCCAAAGTTTACCTGACTCAATGCTGCTATGAGAACAGTCAGTGGTGTCATTAGGTCTACTGGAGTATCCTGGATGCCTGTACTTTTTCACCACATCTACAGAGAAATTTGATGCTGTTTGGAGAGTTTGAATGAGTGGCCATAGTACCTCTCTATAGGGACCATCTCCATCTGCCTTGGACACGGTTAATCAAGGAAATTTATATGGAAGTAGCCAAGCTAAGAAATAACCACTTTGACTTGCATGTGGAGTGGAGAAAGGAGTGGGAAGTAAACAGCCCATACAACCTGTGATCCAGGGTCTGACTAGCCTAGGCATCATTGGTCCAACTTAATAGGTTTCACACAGGACATGGAGTGTGCAATGCAACAACATATAAGAGGGGGCTCTGTGAAGATGCACTGTGTTACTTTCGGTCCACTGACCACTTTGTAATGGACTATCCAGTCAGAAGACTTCCTGGAGACCTGCTCAAAATTGCATCAAGCTTGAACATCTGCCAGATGATGGCTTTAGTCCATAGACAAAGTTATTTGATTAATATGTTGTTTTTGTTACTTTTTCATCTTCTGTACCTGGTATATAGTAATAATAAAAAAATATTGTCATTTACAAGTCTGTTTCATGTTTTCCATACCAGGTCACACTGTTCATCTTTTGTCTATCCAAAAATCACTCTGTGTGAATATGAGGAGGGTTCCGTCAACAGATTGTGGCTAAATTCCTTCATATTCCTTGATCACAAACTTCTATCAGCTTTAATGACTACAATGTTGATGTTATGTAAAGATTTAACAGAGAGAGAGAGATGGAGAAAAAAAATGAAAGTACAGCTGAGGTTGTTATTGGTTATTGGAAATAATTGAATTTCATGTCACCCATGTGAGATTACTGGCTCTTTCAGTTATAACTTTAATTTTACTTGAGCTACTGAAAAATGTGATTTTGCTTTTTATTTTATTTATTTTTTTGTTTAGCCCACTAAGGAGCACGTGGAACCATTAATTTGCATTGTCTTATATTTTTCTTACCAAAACCTCCTCATTCTTTCACTCTGGGCTTGATGTCTCTCTTGTGTCCATGCATTCCTGAGTTTCAGATTGTTTGGTGTTGGGATCTTAGGTGCCAATTTAGTGAAGAGTTTAGTTACCTATATATACTCTGTGCAGATTTCAGTGAATTCAGGTTGACTTTTGCAAGGTCCTTCTGGATTTCTACAACCCAGCGTGCTTTGTTTTGTCAGTGTCCATTGATGATATGAAAGATTTTCTTCATCAGTCTTGAGTCACCAATTCATGTTATATATCCATAGAATTTCACATGTCTTTTCTGTGGGAGGATATGAACATTTCGGTCAGTGAGTACAGTCCTTCTAAGCTTATGCACATCCAAATGTTGTCTTGGATCTTGGGACTGAATGTCGTTCTCAGTATCTGGCTTTCTATTTTTTCATTTCTTTATGTTAACAGTTAATCATGATGCCTCCATTGCATAGAGTGCTCCTGGAAGAACCACAGAGGGGTATTGATGGAGTTTGGCTTTGTTGAAAAGTGAGTTCTTGTTTTAAGTTTCGAAGTAATTGTAAATTCTTTCTGCAGTTTTTCTGCACGGATTATGTTGGCCTCTTTCTCATTTCCAGTAATCCCAATAATTTCCCCTATGTACTTAAAATATTCATATTGTTTGATATTGCCCTATTTGGTCACAAGTGGCCTTAGGTTTATGCTTTTGGAATCCATATATTGTGTTTTCTAATAGGAGATTTCAAGTCCATTTTTAATGGCTGTCTCATGAAGTTTCTCAAAAGTCTGTCTGGCTTCATTGAGAGTTGGTGTTATTACTGCTAGATCATCCACAAAGGCAAGGTATTTTATGTTAATCCAATTAAGCTTAGTTCCTATATGATTTCCAGGTATTTCTTTTTTCTATATCTCAATGATGTTGTCTGGTACTAGGTTGAACAGGGAAGGATTCAGAGATTTCACCCATAAATTTCACTTTTAAAGTTGTATCTGCCAAAGTTTGTTGAATTAACATAGTGGTTTTATTATTATTTACTTATTAATGGTATGCAGAAAATCACTCTTGTTCACAACTACATCTAATAGTGAAGTTGTGATTATACAGTAGATCTGACGGAGTAGAAGGTGACATTCTCACCATCCCAAATGACAGAAAGCATGTTTCTGTTTAAAGACTCTTGTCATCAAGAATGAAAAAGCCAAAATTTAATCAATAGCATATTTGAAATTACAAATTAATATATTATTTGACTCAACTTGTTAGTAAAAACCTCCTGAGAAAGCCTGAAATAGAATTTATGCCACTGATTGTCAATATGGCTTCATAAAACTGCAAATTATACTTGCCTGCAAAAACCTTGAAACTTTTTTAGAGCTTTTGTTGTTTGGGAAGGAATAACACTTTGCTAAATAATATTTACTTGTTCTACCTAAAATATTTCACACATGTCATCAGGTCCATTTTTTTCTTTTGTAGATGATGTGATGGAGGCAAATGATTTGGCAGTTCGAGATGTAGCTGATCTTCTCCATGCAAAATATGCAATTATTACAGGTATGTATGTTTCAAATGTTTATTTTACATAATTCAATATACACACCAAAAAATAAACTAAAATATGTGGCACAGTTTATGAACTTTTTGTTTGTTCGATTTTTAAAGGTGGCAAGTCTCGGGATGGATGCCCCATCATTGTTTTTCCTGACCTGGGAAATTTTTGCAACTTGGGGGATGAGGAATACCAACGCCTTGTTTTATATTTAACTTCAGTTCCCTCGTAAGTATCATCTTATTTTTCCAGTACACATTCTCAAATAATGTATCAGGACTTAGTTGAATATTGTATAATGAACTATAAAAGCAAGGAGAAGTTTTTCTCTCATCAGCCTACAAGATTCCACAATCATGAACTATCAGATGAATGCATGAACACTCAACAACTATTCTGAATTTCTTAACTTGCTGAATGACTGGTCTGGTAGTTCAGTTGCTAAAGCACTTGCCTATAAAACTCAGGGTCGTAGATTCAAATTAAAGTGAGATCAGAAATGTTTATGGACTTTGCTTTGATTATATGTTTATATCAGAATGCTCAACGATTTGGACTTTGTGTTAAACTGTAGTCTCGGCCACAGCTAAGCTGGAATGTGTGGCAAATTGAAAACTCTGTCACCAGGTAACATGATGTACAGTATTTACTAATTATTCTAAGCAATTTCTAATCATATTAATGTGGAGATTTTATTTAATTAATTAAATTGCAATGAGGTGCACACTCTGGTGGCAATTTCCTTACACATCCGTCTTCCCCCTTTCCTGCACCCACCTACATTTTCCCTCTGCAAATTTTATCTTTAAATTTTTTCAAAAATATTTTTGGTAAATTATTCATCATTTCCTGATTTAGTTGCACTAACTCAGTTAAGTGATTTTCTCATTGTCGAAGGGCAAGCAAAGAAGAGCAGCTAGATTTGTTTGTAGAAGCTATCCCAGGATCCAGTCAGTAACTGATATGATAGAGGACTGGGAGTCATTGGAAGACAGGAGGAGGCAGTGCTGGGAATGTACAAGGCATATGTTGGGGATGGGGCTTGGAAGGATATTTATCAAAGTACATGGAAGGGAAAAGATGACCATGCCCACAAGCTGGCACTTGATTTCATGTGTGAGGAAAATTTTTCTTTTGTGCATAAGGAAGTCAGGGATTGGAACTAATTACCAAGTAAAGTGATGAATAATTTACTAAAAATGCTGAAAGAATTTAAAATTAAAATTCATAAATTGAAAAAGCAGATGGGTAAGGAATTTAACACTCAAATTGTATAAGGTAATAAAAATATAATAAAAATGGGTAATTAGATGATCTAGTGAATTGCCACCAGAGCATGTGCTCCGTCACAATTAAATTAATGATGATTATGATAATAATAATATTTCATACAGCATTATGTTTGGCTTTATTAAACTTCAACAGAATATATAGTTGTTTACTTACCACACTGTGCAAGGAATTTTGCACTTATTGCTTTGTATGTCCAGTTCACAGTTTTGTCATAAAATCAGTAAATAATCTGCACCATAATGTATATCTTTCTAAGATTTCACAATAATACAGTTATTTCTTTGCATCCAAAGTGATATACTATTTTTTAAACAACAATAAATAATAACTTTCTGGGCACTTAATTAATATTGAGTATACTATAAAACTGATAGACATTTAGAATTTCATAATATGAAAAATGAATCAGTATTATAGATTCAGCACTCTTTTAACACAAATTTGCAACTTAATAACTATGTTTATTCAAATATTCAAATTGAGCTTGATATTTTTCACCACTTCTAACTTTATAAACACAATGAATTAGAAAGAACTTTTTAAAACTCTATTTGTGGTGCACAGCACTTTATGGTAGTGAAACATGGACTTTAGGAATAAGAGAAAGAAAGAAAATTGAAGCATTTGAAATGTGTGAATTATGCTGAAAGTTAAGTGGACAAAATACGAAATGAACGAGTTCTGGAAATGATGGGTGGAGAAAGAAGTTTGTGGAAGAAGCTTACAGAAAGAAGAGACAGGCTGGTAGGTCATATTTGAGACATGCTGGATTGGTTAATTTGTTAGTGGAGGGAGCAGTTGAACGTAAGAACTGTAGAGGAAGGCAGAGATTACAATATATGAAGCAGATGACTGAGGACATGAGTTGTAAGGGATTTGTAGAGATGAAGAAGTTAGCACAAGATAGGAAGGGATGGAGGATTTGTAATATGCGAAGCTGCACTGGGGTTGGTGCAAAACATCCTATCTTAACTTTAACTGTGATCACGCCTAGGATAGCTTCAGTTCGTGCTTTGCTACATTAATGTGGTCACCCCAAACTAAGAAGGAGTAGATAATAAAAGTCACAAGTCTATTCTGGTAGATAGTCACTATATTCTTCAAATTTTAGCACAGAACTAAATTGGCATCAGACAATGTTTCAAAAGGTAAATTGCAGTTTCGATTAACTGATTTGAGCCAGACCAAATGACATTGTTCAAAGTACAATTAACTGATTTATGAAAGCAGATAAAAGTTCATCACACGCACCTAAAGTTCAACTTGTCTGCACGACGACCGACACTTAAGATATGCCACCACGCCACATGGTGTGAAATTCTGCTTCAAAACTACATAGTAATGCTCTAACTGAAACTTGCAGACTGAGAGAGCCTACATCGTGTTACACGGTAGCATAGTTGTGCTCTAAATGAAACTGGCTGGCTGACTGAGTGATGCCTACATCGCGACACAACCTAACATAGTATTGCTTTAACTGTACCCGGCCAACTGAGTGAGGACGACGAAAATTGTGGGTTAATATTTATTGAAACATCCGTGGGAATGCAAGACTTCCTTGTTTCCCACGAGAAAGGTCTGTTAATCTGATCAGATATCAGATCTCACGCCTGTAAACTTGCATCAGACATTTGACCTTGACAACTAAAAAAATTCCTATCACTCCGAAATTTTGAGAGTAAAAAGTGTTAACTTTAATCCTTATGAAAAATTTTGTGGGTTTAATAGTTTAGCCATAAACAAAAATCATTTTCTAATATTGTCTAAACCTGTTAATAGCTTTTACAATTTTGCAATTATAAAACTGAAAGAATTTTTATTTTATTTCTAATTGAATTATCTTTCATCTGATATCAAGCAAGGGATGTTTACTATTTTCAAAAGAGTGAAAAATATTCATCAACCAAAAATAAAATCTAATTGATATTTCCTAAGTTATTAATATTATCAATCTGAAAGTGGTTTAACAATACTACATATTTAAAAAATGATTCCTGAACAAATTTGAAGTCTCTAACTGCCTTCTTCAATTTACTATGAATTTTTACAAATATCATTCCAGGTGAATGCTTGAGGATGATGCAACAGAAAATACTATCTTGTTCTGATACTTTCTCAAAACTATAAAAAAAAAAAAAACTGGTTTCTAGCTTGAATAAACTTAGTAACTGACTTTAAAAATGATTTTCAATGCTGTTCAATTTAACTCGCAGTTCTGAAAACAAATTTTGTCACGCAGTTACAAAATTTTTAGGTTACCTGACAGAATGCATCAAACCACTTGAAAGACTGATGACACTTTGGGCTACAGTTAAGGAGTGATCAGTGGTATCAAGAGTTTTTCATAGAAGGACAAATTAATATATGTTTAATTTTTTGTTTTTGTTCTGCTTATTTTTATTATTTAACTGCTTGAGATGGGTACGGGGTATTTAGTTTGTTACCTCACGGTATTTGAGCATCACAAAGGTAGATTGTGGTCTTGCGAGGAAGAAGAAATAGAATCAATAGGGGCGAAGTTTATTTCCTAGAGTGATATGACATGGGGAAGGTGTGATGAAAGTGTCATAGCATACTGGGGTGGATCTGATGTTGATTGTCAAGATAAGTGACAGTTAAGCTTACCATGAGGCTACATAGGAAAATCATGGTTCAATCTGTGGGCTGGAAATGGATTTGTACCTACATTTGGCCTGAACTACTTCTATTTAGAAGGGGCAGGAGGTGTGTGTTTGTCAGGCCAAAAGGCTGCACGGGGGCTTGCAACACCTTCACCTGAACTATGAACAATTAAGTTCGTGACCATGTAAAGTTGACAACTATTCTTCTCGAAATTTCTAAGTCCAACATCGGCAACTTTACAATTGATCTATAGAATGTATAGCCTTCTGGTACCTATGATATTAAATAACCTGGTCGCCACGCACTCGTATTAATAAACCCCAAATGCGAAGGGTAAACAAGATAATGTCATTAAACACAGTCACAGTACTTATATTCTTGATAATAGTTAACTCGTACATTGTCGGTACCAGAATATTGAATAAAGCATCGAACAACAGTTTCTTTGAAGATTGCAGATTAAGTACAATTCTACGAGAAGACAAAAACTCACAAAGTCCCCCTAACAATAGTGAGTACTACGGCATGTTGAGATTTGCCTAAACCGCTACCATAATCTGCGCCGCTAACTAGCGTGAAGTTGCGCGATCACTTTCCGGCGTAAGAATGAGACAACGTGAGCTTACAGCAAGGCTTTTTATTGGCTTATACAAGCCTGTGACCTTGGCGAACCTTTCTTTAATTAATATCTCCAAAAGTACATAATGGTTTAACTTGGAATTTTACAGGGACTTTCTATTGTCATGTTCTATCTGTTTTAATTTAATTTAACATTCCAAAGGGTTTCTAAAGTCTTAAAACTAAAGTCATCACATGACCAACTTGGCGGAATTTTTCGCGTTTCACCAACAATCGGCGATAATCTATTTTTCAAAAACTTCATTACTGGACAAATGCTTAAACTTTTTACCGAAACCATGATATCTCCATAATCTTCTCAATTAGGGCTATCTACTGATATAAATTTCAAATTAATATTCCTTTTAATTAAAAAGTTCATTTTTTTCTCTTAATTAAAACTACTAATTAAACTTTGCAAAATTATTTAATTTTATTACCAAAATATCGGGGACAGTGCTGACTATAGCTGGTGATTAAAGGTCAGCTGTAGCTTTACTCAATTTAAAGATATTTTGAATCTTCGTGTTATACTTTTCCGATCGCGTGTTTCAAAACATCAACAAACGGGAATATCTCTTAAACTAAACGTTTCCCGATATGATAAATACACTTTAAAATGATTTTTATGGTGAATTGTCCCTGTGGGAAAGATTACAGGAAAATTCCTTAAAGTTGACAACTATTCTTCTCGAAATTTCTAAGTCCAATTTACAATTGATCTATAGAATAATTTACTGCTGTGGGTAGCTAGTGGGAGTGCTTTTGGTGAACAAAAAGGTACTTTACATGTTTCTGTGGCACAGTGTTTAAGGCTGGAGATTGAAAGGATCCCGGTTCAAATCCTGGTCTCAGCTGGGATTATCAAAGGATTATAATTTTCAGTGAATTATCACTATTGCAGCAAATGGTAAGACAAAATGGAACCTAAAAAATCGATTGCGTAACCAGACCTTCACTTCTGGCACAGCTTGCTGAGTAATGTGAAGGATACCAGATAGGTTCCATGATTCAGATTGCAAGTTAAACTGTAGGTCCTGTATACCTTGTAGGATGACCAGGTTAGGTCTGTAGGCTACGATAAGAATGTATTTTGCGACTGGTAAGAAGTTTTGACACACCTCACACAAGATTGTATTATAATAGGGCAAATGAGGTTTTTAGTGAGTTCCTAGCTGAGCCTTTAAGGCAATACTCTTTTAAACTATTATGTGGTTTGGACAGTGCAAAGAACCAATGTAGGAAATGTGATTTCTGGTGTGGTGTAGGTTGATACACCTTTGTTACAGAGAAGTGTGAGAGAGGAACTCAAATGAATGGTTCTGTTGTGGACTTAAAGTCAAAAGCTAGGTTGTGTCCAAGTTGCAAAATATGGTTTGACAGGATTAGAACAGGAAGACGAGTTTGACTTTGAAGCAAACATGAATATTAGCCTTCGCAAATGGATAGTGGGACAGTGTGATTAAGGAGGATAATGGAAAATTGTCTCACAGAAGACATTGTAAATAGAGACAATGGGTATCAGCTTAGTACAGTTTGAAATCTAGTTATTTGCCAGTTAAGAATGGTGAGACAGGGACGTTGAGATTGTGTGGAAATGTGCTTTGAATAACAGCGAACACCTTCCACCATTTTGTGCATACCCACCACACTTCCTAACGCCACTACCCACGTCTTCCTATCACACTGCTGGCTCCACCACCTCCGTGCATGTGATTATGATTTTGGCGTTAACTGTGGACTAGCATAGGCGATATAAGGGCAGTTACACTAGGAATCTGACACTTTGCTGGAAGATAAAGTTGAAGATTAATTTTGAATGGTCACTTCTAATTGATGCACTCTCTTGTGAGGCCTAAGAATTTTTAATACAACAGTGGAAGATTGCAAACAACTTCAAATGGATCTGCTGACCATGCTTAGCATAACGGATATTCCCCCCTCCAAACAGATGTGACAATGGCTCATTGTGTAATTAGTTTGTGTAAGTTTCAAAACGTGATAAAACACTTGATAAATAAAAAAAATGATGATTTACTTGTAATTTTTTCATGCCTATGAGCTAGATAGAAAATGGGTGAGGGGTTGGATTTGTCCTGCAGTGTCTCAACCACTGTGCTAAACTTATCTAAAATATGTCATGCATTCATGTTGAGGCCTGTAGGTCTCCCAGACATTCACATCAGACTGTGGAAGAGTTTCTTTTTTACATTTAAATATTGTGCTTATCATTATATTTGGATATTTTACATGGATAGAAAATCAGTACAGAATTTCATAACAAATGCTGACTACAGATCATTGCTCCAAGTTGGAATTACAACTCATGGAGCGACACTCTAAGATAATGTATTTTGGAATATGAGTTCTAAAATTTAATTTAATTTAATTGCAATGGAGCACAGGCTCCGGTGGCAATTTCCCTACACCCCCATCTTCCCCCTATCCTGTAGCCACCTACAATTACCCTCTACAAATTTTATCTTTAAATTCTTTCAACGTTTTTGGTAAATTATTCATCATTTCTCTTGTTAACTCATTCCAATCCCTGACACCCTTAACTAAAAAAGAGAATCTTCTCACACCCTTGTGCCTGAAATCAAGTGCCAGCTTGTGGTCATGGTCATCTTTTCCCTTCCATGCACTACTTTTCATACCTGCTCCAATATCTTTCCATGCCTCATCGCCAGTATATGCCCTGTACACTCCCATGACCCTCCTCATCCTACACCTGTCTTGCAATGAATCCCATTTCAGCTCCTTTATCATATCCGTCACTGATTGCATTCTGCGATAATTTCCAGAAACCAATCTAGCAGCCCTTTTCTGCACCCTCTCCAACTCCTGTAGTTGATATGTAAAATGAGGGTCCCATACTACACTACCATATTCCAGCAATGGTCTGACCAAAGTTTTGTAATCCAACTCCCTCACTTCTCTTGTGCATCCCCTCATCACTTTCTTCAACAAGTGCAGAATTTTGAAACCTTTTCCTACCACCTGTGCAATGTGTCCTGCCCAGTTAAGCTTGCTATCAAATGTAATGCGAAGATATTTAAATTCAAGTCTTCAGCAAGCAATTCTTCCCCCACCTTATATTCATAATTAACTTTTTGTTTTGTTTTTTATTTGTGTATCTAATAAGCTGACTCTTCTTTGCATTTATCTTCATCCCATGTCTACCAACCCTGTCCAGATCACCATGCAACTGTTTACAATCCTCTATCATTTTGATTCTTTTATATAGCATTATGTCATCTGCAAACAATCTAATTTCAGATAGTAAACAATCAACACAGTTATTCATTAGAAAAATGAATAGCTATGGTTCCAATACACTACCCTGCGGCACTTCCATTTTTACTTCCACTTCTTTTGATACTACATTTCCTACCCTAACTTTCTGTTTTCTACCTTTTAAAAATTCTTCTACCCAGAAAATCACTTTTTCATCCACTCCAATAGTTTTTACTTTATTTACTACCATTTTATGGCTCACTCTGTCAAACACCTTTGACAGATCTAGTGCTACACTATCAATTTGGCCTCCCTTGTCCATTTCATCTGAAATATCTTGCATATATCCCACCAACTGAGATTCACATGAATATCCTTCCTTGCCTGAACCCATGTTGACTGCTTGAAAACCACTTATGTTCCTCACATATGTTTCTGATGTGGTTGCATATCAATCTTTCCATTAATTTACCTACCACTGATGTCAAACTGATTGGCTTGTAATTCTCAACTGTATTTCTCCCCCCCTCCCCTTTTATGTACCGGTACTACTATTGCACTTTTACAGTCCTGTGGTAAGCAGTATACCCTTGGGCTGGTGTAGATAATATAGAATGTAATATAGATAATGTAGAAATTGGAGTATACAACTCCATATTTAGTTACAGCTGCCTTTTATGGGCAAGACTATAATAAAGTTTAACAAATTACCTGAAGGAGAAAGTTGAATAAGTCATATGGCACTGTTGTTATTAAACATTTTTTGTGTTGATATTGGTTGAAGTATTACATAATTACAAGAGTGTTTGGTTTCTTATTTCTATGTCCAAATCCTCCATATATTTATTAACTCCTTTGTTAATATGAATGTTGTGTAATGAAAGTTTTTCCATGAAAAATTTGTTGAGTTATCAGTGTAAGAATGAACTTAGCCTTGAACTTAAAAAATAGAAGGCTCTTTATCTCATTCACTTATTTTGTACACGAAATACAGATTTCAACTTATAATAATTGTTGGAAAAGGTTGTTTCAGGTGTTTTGAAGCAATCTGTAGTAGTGATTATCTTTACTAGATATATAGTTATGGAGTTAATAGCATCCCTCGTAATCCTTCCAGGATGCAAGAAGCTGATGTTGGTTTTGTTCTGGTGATTGACCGTCGTAATGACAAGTGGAATTCTGTGAAGTCCGTCCTTCTGAAGATATCTGTGAGTATCAGGGTACATGCAAAGTACTAGGAAATTGGAATTTTGATTAGTTGCAAACCAATAATATTTTATCATTTATAAGAAAATGCAGCATGGTAGACTGAGCTAACAATTACTTTTAGTATTCAGGTAAAACAGATGTCTATATAAAAACAGCTTTTTTTCATGACTGATGTCTAATTTTATTTGCAGGTATTCTTTCCTGGTCTCATAAATGTTGCATATGTGTTACGACCAGTAGGTTTTTTTCAAAAAGCCATTTCAGAGTTTAGCAACAAGCTCTTCAGGGATGAGTTTAAATTTAAGGTACTTTCAGCAGCACATTTTTAATAATATTTTCTTAGTCCTTCTATCATTTAAAAAAAATATTTTTGCCTTTACAACATATTTTAATAACAACAATATGTAGTTTTTATAAACGTTTTATTACCTTTTTTTTCACTAATCATGGTCAATGAGTAATAAAATTTTAAACTGGCATTCAAAAGAAACTGGCTTCAATTTCTGAGCAGATACATTATTGTACTCACTTAAAGTTTAATGTGGTACACAGAAAATAGAGGGATGTGGCATTGTGATCAAATAGTTCTGTTGATAGTGAAAAACTAGAAGAAAGAATAAATAACAGAAGACCAAAAAAATGTAATTTCATCAGTTCATAAGAAAAGGCCATTGGATGTTTAGGATTGCTACAGAGGACTTTAAAATCCTGTTATGTCTTAAATCTTTAAAAGAGCAACTCTTATACATACATTTGGTAACTTTTAGACAAAATTTTATATTTAGATAACATTTGATTTTTCGAGTTTATCTAAATAGTTGTCATCCATGCAAAACCGCAATTTTAGGAAAAATGAGGAATTCTACTATTCGATATCTTGGAAGTGGCTCTTATGCAATCTCATAGACGTTTCAAGTACCAGTAAGCCTACTGATGTTAGTTAAGTTTTTGTTTGGTTAGAGCAAGGAACTCTTTTATCTTTGAACGAACAATTCTTGTATACTAGCTGACCTGTGACGATATTTCGCACAGTATCTTGTCAGTCAACGAATGGTAATATGGAAATAAGTAAATGCAAGTATATTTAGTAATGAAAGGTATTTTATTTTTAAAAGTAGTAATAAAGATTACTTTTATTGTAAAAAGTCATTATGATTAAATACCATGTATTTAACAACATTTAAAAACATTTAAAAAGTAGAAATTAGCTTTGTCAGTTGTGATTTTTTCAAACTTCTTAACTTTACAAAACGTCTTTGAAAACAATGTTAGCAGTTATAATGTGATCATCATTTACTTTTTGACTGTATGTATATTCACATAAAGTGTAAATATTACTGAATCTATGAACTCTTTTTTTTTAACAAACAAATAAAACATGTCCATTCGAAAAAAACAGGTTATGCTAAATAAAATTCTGCTCTTTGAAGTGAATGACCTAGTGCTTCATTAATGGTCGTAACAAAGGTTTCTTTTATTGGGATTTTTTTTTTTTTTTAATCATTTGTGAAGGCATGTTTGTACCAGAAGGTGTGTGGTTAATGCGTTGTATGAGCATAGTTTTACCAGAGTGAATGAATTTACCACTGATCATGTACTCGTCTAAGGGAATTATGCACCATTAACCAATCCCTGATTAGCATTAAGATTTCTGTTTAACACTAGCATTTGCCCACTGCTTCATGTGCACCACAATTCCCTTTCACCTCACTGTTTCCATTTTTGGTGTGCTGTTGTGACCTCAACAGCATGTGTGATGTAACATGGGTGTGGGTTGCCAAATCCTTCAAAGAAATAGAATTCTTTGTGCGACTAAGGTGCAGCTAGAAAAATAATATCTTACATTCAGGTATGTTCTTCTGCCTGACATACTTTTTGGTATGCAGTGAATTACTTTGTCTTTATCAGAATGTTTTATTTGTTGATTTTTTCACTTGAAAATGAGATATAAACTTAATTCTTCATTTTTCTTTTTAATTTCATTAATGCTTGAGAGTTCAGGATTATAACTTCACTTATATATGCATATATCAGAAAGTTTGATGTCCAATTAATTCGCACCAGTATTGAAGGGATATAATTTTTAATATGTTATTAATGATAGCTAGTAATCAATAAATAATCCAAAAGAGTTTTTTACCATTAAGACTTCTTAAAGACTCTCTGATGCCATCTAGTGATAATAAATTGTGATTTTGGTTGAAAAATAGATACGTACGAGTATAAAAGGCAGCCAAAAATGATAATTTGTTTATTAATTACAAGTAGCCAGTAAATTTTAGTGACACTTCTTAAAAATTATTTTTAACTTTTAGGTGATTGTATGTAGTTCTGAAGAGGAGTTACATGAATACATTGATAAGGGACAATTGACACCAGATCTCGGAGGAGAAATCAACTACAATCATGAAGAGTGGATTCAGCAGAGACTGGTAACTTAGGATAGTGTGTATTTATTGTGTTCAATGTATTTTTCCAACAATATATCCTGCCAGGATCATGATTCACAATTTGGAATTAATGAGGAAAAAAGCTACATGCCACATGGAAAGGCAGGAAGGGGGAGAGGGAATGTCAATGTCAAAGCTATGTCAGAGTACGTGGGAGGGAGTGGAGGGGGGTTCAGAAGAGCCAGAAATGTAGCCACATACTTTATGGATGCTCCCTTAAGTCAAAACATCTCTTACCTCTTCCCATCTTAGCATTTCCTTCACTGTCCAATACTTTCCTGCCAGTTCTCCTTTCTATACTTTGCTGATTTTGTAACATTAATTACTACATTAAATACTTTCATCTTTTATGAATTTTAATTTTAGTTTCTATTAGTTTTTCAGGCCAGTTGTTTGGAATTTCACTTGCTAATATATTCCTATCAATGACTGTATTACCTAAAAAATAAAACGCTTTTGTTTATTGCATTAACTTTGTCAATGTATATAGATCCTAAGATGCTTTGCAACACCATGATGGTGTCTACTTCCTGATAATGGAAGAAATTATCATCAGAAGTTGGCCGTCCAGGTAAATATGGTGGAGCTGTACAACATCTAATCACCATATTGTGGGTTAAATCCCAAGCCTCTCCACTGTACATATAACGTGATGGCATACAGCAATGTTGATGATGATTCACCCAATGGTGTCTTTTGGAAGGCGAGGCCTGAATGGAACGCCTTCATCTTTCATTTATTAACAATGCAAACGAGGCACTACACTGAACACAGTTACCCACACAAAGCAACAACATGTACATATAGTAGGGAAGGCAAGAGGAAACCATCACACTTAAACTTCCCAAGCAACCTTTTAAGACTATTCCTATCACAACATTGTGTCAGAACAGTCTCCTATTTTTTCCTTCTTCTTTCGATTCTGGCCTATGTTGGATCAGGTGTAGTAACTGGTTTACTGCTTTACTGGTTTCCATTTCCCGCTCCTCCCAGAATTTTTTCGTTCTTTCATTGATGTTCCTCCTCCTTTCTTCAGACCAGGATGTCTTGGTCTTTATACGTTGTTTCTGGAACCCCTTGAATTTATCAGTCGTAGTTTGAAACACTTTTCAATTATTTCTCATCCACATGTATTCCAACTTTTTCCAGATCTTATCTCGTTCCTCAACCCATTTTGTGCTTCACTTAGTGATGTAGTTGAAAATTCTTTTTGTCAACCTACTCTCACTCATTTTCATAAGAAGATCATAAAATTTCAACCTTCTCTTGTGCCTTGCATCTCCTCCTTTATTTAAATTTGTAAGTCATGTAAATGCTAAAATTGTGTTATATTTTTAAAAGAATCAGTCAGTCTTATATAATCAATGGCTATGTTCAACACTAGCTTAAGGTCATTTTAGTTTCTTGAAACTCAAAATACCTAGAAAAAATAGAAAGGGTTTCGAAATAATCCAAAACAATTTTTTTTCATAACAGTCCAAAACTCTTATATTTGTAACTAACTGTCCTTTCTTTTTCAAATAAGCTCATGACTGATATTAAATTGAAATAAGTTTATCAGAAGATTCTACTGCTACACATACCTAAAAAAAAGACCCAAATTAGACCATTATGAAAATTTTTCTGAGTAGATTTCTCAGCTATAGGCTTCAGAAATATTCTCTGTATCTTATGTAGATTATCCTAAAAATGTTCCCTATTTTATTAACATTAATTTCAAGCCCTTTATATGTCTCCCCGAAATAGTTTCAAATGGTTGCACAACACCTCACACTCGTCTTTAATACTTTAACCTCACTTTCTGTATCTAATGTTTCACACAAAGTAATTTATCTGACTATATTCACTCAAGTGGAAAATGGATGTCACTTTCTTTAGCAATGATAAACAATGTAAAACTTTTATCTTCCAATATCAATCAATCATTCCGACCTTTCCTCAACTTCTTCACATATAGCAATCTCTCTGGTAATGAAACAAAACAACTTCAGTACTGAAATAGCTTGACTAAATTGTCTGTAAATACTTTTGAAGTTTTATGGCCCTACACAACACATTAACAGTCACCATACTTTCAAAACAAAACTCTGAAGCTGATCACAGAGTCTACAGACAATATATTTAGCCCTCACTAAATTTTATGAAAGAGTGATGACACCAAATAAATATTCATCCAACCTTCACTTACTTCCCATCAATTGCCGAACTGATTCAGCTACTAAGCAAAACAATATTTTGCTCCAGTAAAGACTGTAGGTCTGCTACATCTCATCTCCCAGGAAGTGGATGAATGGTTCCCTCACTACTCATTGAATAAAAAGTCCCCCCCCCCCTTTTTCCACTTGCTCTTGCTGCTACATATAGACCTCCCCCAGTTTCTGGATATGATACATTCTGGCTTACATTGCTACAGACTGTGATTCTTCCATTACATTTTGGTGGTCCAACATTTTTCCCCTCGCAATGTATGTAAACATTGTGCCACTCACTAAAACATAAAAAATGTATTAAAAATCCTCAAACAAAGCTGTAATAAGCTCCAGTAACGAGCTTTAAGCTATGGAATAGTGACTCTTTGTGGATAACCATCAAGTATGGGCCACATGGATATAGAGATAATCATCATTGATTATAGAACCAGTAAATTATTAATTCTATTCCTTTTTTTCTTCCTGCTGGTCATCAGGTTAGAATTCTGCCTGTTATTTGTACGCCTGTTGCAGAAGACAACCACTTAGGATGAATAAATGTTACATTGTGTTAGCCAGTGGATAGAAATATGTTACAATACTATATTGCTGGTGATTGATACTGTATACTACACAATACCCAGGGATTTGGCATCTGTGTTTGAGCTCTATGAAGTTACAAGTGTGGGTCTTTTGTACTGGCAGAATGTCCTGATGGTGACTGAGCATTAGCTTGGATAGGACCTCGCTTTTCTCTATAAATAATACCTTTACGTTAAAATGGCACATCTGGAGGGAGTTGCCTAAGCCCTGAAAAGGGCTGTGTTTGACTTTTGTATGCCTTCTGCGAGAGTTAGCCTAATTGTGATTGCAATTAGTTTCCAGGGCACCAGCAGTATTTCTTATCCTTACACCGAATTGGCTTTCGAAGGTGTAACTACTGCACACATGGAGGTCTCTTGCTTGCCCCTGCAGCAGTATACTGTTGCTCTACATGGCTTGGTAATGCTCATACTGCCAAATTTGACACACAGCTTAATGCTGAGAACTGTGAGTGTTGTCATTAGTCTGTCTGAGTATCCTGGCTACCTATACTTTGCAACATTTCTCCACCACATTTGAGGAGAAAATCAATACTGCTTAGAGAATTGGAAGGAGTAGAAGAAAATGACTTGATTCGTCTGCATGGCGTCCTTCTTTAGCTGCCTTGCACACAATTAAAATCAGGAAAATGTGCCTACATGGAAGAAGCCAAGCTTAGAAACAACATTAACTTGTATGAAGAGTGGAGAAAGGAGTGGGAAGCCAACAGCCCATACAGTTGTGGGCTCGTAGAATATCCGACAACCTATGTTCCAGGGTTTGACTTGCATAGGCGTCGTTGGCATCAACTGAATAGATTTCGCACAGGACATGGAGTCTGCAATGCAACCACACATAAGTGGAGTCTCCATGAAGATGCGCTGTGTGACTATGGTGGTATCCAAACTGCTGTCCATATTATGATGGACTGTGCAGCAAGAAGACTATCTGGAGGCCTTCTCACACTGCATTATGCTGGACCAGCTGCCAGAGGATGCCTTGAATCCTTGGATATAGTTATCTGATCAACATTGTGGTGGACTGTCAAATCTCTGTTTTTCCGATCGCCCTGCCACTCCCGAGGGGAAGATATAAATTGTGGGTAAGACTCTTCTGTCACGTGAGCAGTAGCATACGTAACAAACTCTCAGTAAGAGTATATACATATGTACAATTTGTTCTCATCAGACTACATTGATAACACTCTCGACTCCCCTTAACGCCTCCATAGCCCAGATTCACATTGCTTGGTTCTACTACTTGAATTCTCCATTACGTCGCTGGAATGGCTTTCTCCCACCTGTTATGGTTACTGTTGCTGGTGTAGACTTCGGGTGGCTCCTACTGTAGACTGTGGCTCGCCTCTAAGTCTAGCCTTGCTTCTAAGTCCAGCCTCGCCTAGCTTCATCACTCCATAGCTGTCGAGAGAGAGAGACCGCGGACGATCGACCAGGTTCGACCCCTCTCTGCTAGTGCACCTGGGTTTTGTTCGCTGCTCCCCTCCATGGATACAATAGTGGGGAGGACCTCCAGCCAATAGTAGTGATTGCTTCCCTACCATCTTCTCCCCATTGCCGTCATGCTCGAGCTTAATTCTGCTGACACTTTCACCCATTTTACTGCCATTGCTATCTACATTGTCACATTCCTAAGACTCTAACTGTTTTGATTTTCTGTTGTAACTGCCCTGGTTGTGGTTGCCACTGTATGCAGTCAACTCTTGCCCAGCTTTAGTAACTTAAGCCAAAAATTTCCCCAGGCTGACCACTGCAACATATATTTTGTATGTATTTGGCATATGATAATAATGATAGTGGGTTGAAATCCAGAATATACTGGGTCATGTTATTTCTGTGGAACTGCAGTTAGAATATAGAAAAAACAGCATTGATGACAAATTTTTTTAAATCTTTCTCCAGTTTTATTGTGTGTTTCCCATCAGTTTCATAGTTGTTCTGTTGGTCATTCTTGTGTTTATCCAATTTTATTATTTTTTCATAACTTTTCTGTTATTTTCATCTTTTCATTTCTTGAAACTTCTAACCTTTTTTTATTAGCCATTGCATTTCATTCAGTTTCTATTAACATCACAGAAGTACTTACAAATGAATCACAGTTATCTACAATTACATCCAAAATTATTTTTCTTTCCAGTGCTGGTGCCTGTGTGTCACTTTTTTTTTTTAGAATTATCATTTTTTCTTTCCAGTTTTCCGTGGGTGGTAATCATAAAATTACTTTTTCTCATCTTCTGTTTTAGTTTTGCATTTTTTATTTCTTTCAACTGCATTTCATCATTTAGTTTAGCCCCCAAGTTTGTGTATATTACTTTTCTTGCCATTGTTAGGATCCCACTTATACCAGCTGCCAAGTGACTTTTCCACATTTGCCTTTTTATGTTATGTGGATTGTTAGTGGTATTTTTACTAGACTTCATTTTACCTTGCTGTTTCTTTTTTCTTTTCTTATGTATCTGTGTTTATTTCAGTGAATTACTACTTCAATCTTTGACCTGACCAAAGTAGTTAAATTTTAAGAAGTTTATTTAAGTCTTACTTCTGCTTCAGGAACTAGAAAAGTTTTCACTCAACACACAAGAGGTTTCTGATGCACTTGATAGTTTTACTCATCGTTTACAAGATATTGAGTTTCCAAATGATGTGAGTGCTACACAACAGTTGCTTCAGTCGCAGGTGAGAAGCTTAAAATATTCTTGCTTTTAAGACTTTGTAAAAACTGATATTTTTTCTGCTTTAGAAACTCTTGGTCATTCCTTAACTACTATATTTTTTTCTTTTATTTGTATCTTAGAATAAACTTCATTCTTTCTCTCTTATGAATTCTGGACACTTTCATAACTTATCTTTTATTCTTCCTGCAGGGTACTGAGTATTCTGAACTGAAGGAAGAAATTCTTCATGCTGCCCACTGTGGAGAAGATTTACTTAACAGTATTCGTAATTCATCCTCGGCCTGTAAGGAAGAGCAGCAGGAAATGTACAGGCTATGTCCACATAGACTGGGAAATGTCACTGCTATTGAAAGGTGAAAAACTGTGTTAAACAGTTTCTTCAATAAAATTCTTTCATATTGAGTTATTTAAAGTAGAAGAAAACAATTTTTGTTTGACACAGTTTTTTTCAGATTGTTCCTTAGGTTATTGCTTACAGTTGAAACGTGTGGGAAAGGGTCAGATATGTAGATACTTAGGTTCACAATGACTTCATGTAATGTAATGAGTCTCAGTGCGTACTATAATCTGATTCCCTTCGCATATATGTCACCTCTAAACAAGCCAAAATACCAAATACTGTAAATACTGTAAAATATGTTAGTGTTTATTTGTTTATCACAATCCTCCTGACTTTAACTTTGGTGAGTGAGGTTTTTTTTTTTTCTCTCCTTTATTTTAAAATGGTAGATTATTATCATGTCATTTACCACATACACGAACAGTTGTAATTAGTTCATAAATCTAATACAGTTCAGAATTATCTGTTGGGTTCTTTTATAAAACATCATTATTACAGGCATTTATAAGCCAGATGTTGCCAAATTACTGATAAATTAACGATATTTTATCAGATTTATGACAATAATGGTTATTATGTTCTGAATGTTTACACTTCTGCCGGGCATCTGGCACATCCTGGAACTGCTGCCGCCTTTATATAGCTCCTGAAGAACGTGCTAACCGTTTGGAGTGACGTCACTCAAACTACCACCGCCAGCGTGGCCGGTCCGAGGGGGGCCTGCGTCCCGCATATTCCTTATCAAGCATGACCATGTTTGGTCAAGTTGTAGCCCACTGTCCACGTTCAAATTATTTGGTCTTTTTTTGATTTCCAACGCTTCTCTGACACGCTGGGGCCACCATCTGCTTTCTTGAACCAACACACTAGTGTCACTGAATAAAATTGCGTGCCCACTGTCAGCAGAATGTTGTGCTACAGCTAATTTGCTGACGTCGTTATATTTAAGATGTCTTATATGTTCACACAGCCTTTCCTTGACTGTCCGTCCAGTTTCGCCGATATACACTTGGCCATAGCTACAGGGTATCTGGTATACGCTCGCTCTCTCCAACTTCTCCCTATGGTCTTTAACTTTTAAAATCACATCAGAAATCTTCCTAGGTGCTCTGTATATTGGACAGATATTTCTCTTCTTTAAAAAATTGCCATTTTTATCCGTCACTCCGTGGACGTAGGGTAATACTGCCATGGGTCCATCTGTTCGTCTTCTGGCTTCAACTTCCGGTGTCGGAGCACAGGGTGGTGCTCAAGGTGCAAGCTTTTCGGTGGCCTTATTGATGATGTCAAGGCTGTGGCCGTTGGCGAGAAACGTCACCTTTAAAATTTCCCTTTCAGCGGCTATGCTCGCTTCGTCGCTGACTATGGAAGCACGGACGGTTAATGTTTTTAAAATTCCGCATTTCACTGCTGGATGGTGGTGAGAGGCTGCATGTAAGTAGTGATTCGTGTGCATAGGCTTGCGGTAAACTCGGTGCCCTAGGGAGCCATCTTCCTTCCGTTTCACAATCACGTCCATGAAAGGAAGTTGTTTGTCCACCTCAACTTCCATGGTGAATTTAATTTTGTCGTGGGCACTATTTAAGTGTTGGAAAAAAGCCTGGAGGAATTCTCACCCATGAGGCCAGATAAAAAATGTGTCATCCACGTAACACAGCCACAAAGAAGGTTTCAGAATGTAATTGTTGACCACTTCAGCATCAAACGTCTCCATAAACATGTCGGTCACAATTGGAGACAGTGGGCAATCCCTCACTGCTCCTTCATTCTGCTGGTAGAAGTCTCCTTTGTATTGCAGTTGAAGCCATGATAGTACTCTGAAGAAGGCCACAAAATGATGGCTGAAATGTTAGGTTTCGACAAATTGAGGCGGTTCAACCCGGACAACCAAGATTACATCTCTCCATTGATAATATGATGCTATCTGCTGTGGGCTGAACTGGTGGCACACATGCCATTGGATCAGCTTCCATTGAGCAGAAACCACCAACACCTCAAACTGCTATGTACGTGTAAAAGCCGTTACTGGCTTGCTGAATGGCAAAATTTAGTGTTTTCTGATGAGTCCAACTTTAGCTTATTCTATAGTGATGGTCAAGTACATGTTAGATGCTACTACAATGCTATGAGGCAGACTGAATTGTTTAGTGATATGGCAGACAAATGCCAAGTGTGATGGTTTGGGATAACCTTGGCTACAACATTTGATCTTGCCTTTTATGAATAGAGGGAATTCTGAACAGCAACTTCTACAGCAGGAAGGTCGTAGAGGCCAAGGCACTGCCTGTCCTGCAGGCAGCTCTGCATTCCATATTTCAGCAGGACAATGCATGGCCACTTGTAATATGCAAACCTCCTTCAAAAAATCATTAGCAATCACTATCTTACATCTGAAAGACCAGAGAAATATATAATAGTTTGTTTAAAGTAGCTGCAGTGAATGGGTGTAAGATTTTGACTGTGGAATGATGTTCATGCTGTACCAGTATTCCAAACAATAATGCTTATTCACAGGTTCAAAAGTTTATAATAGCTGCCATCCCTGAAGGGAAATTACCAATTGGAATTCATAATATAAATTTGTCTTTAAAGGAGTCTGCAAATAACTTTCACTAACTTGGTATACAGTTTCAAAAACAGTTTATTCCACACCTCAAAATTTCCAGGCCGGTACCAGACACGTATTACAGTTTGTGTTTAGCAATGGACCTTACTCCTGCAAGCTTGCAGTTTTGCTATTAGGAACATTTACTTTAAACTGCACACTACATGATCGTATACAGTCAGTCCGTTTCTGAAGCCACTTTGTTTAGTTTTAACACCCCATGGATTCGTTTAAGGTGAAATGGCATGGCTATTACTCCACATGGCTTCCACACTGATTTCAACACCGACCGCAAGGTGCTTTTACACAGTCTGATGCCCTGAATAATACTAGTTTTACTTAATATGGCCGCCTGCCTCATTGATCTTTCGGCCAATCGTAAACTCTCTTCTTGCCACATGTCACTTTCTAACCAATCGTGGATTTCTTATTTACTTAGAACACCAAAGATTCTTTCCTATACAAATCTTTCCACTCACTGATTTATATTGTTCCATCTTTCAGGCTGGCACTCTCTCTGCTGGCTCACCACCCATACCAAAACAGTCTGTTATGCCTCTCCTAATATTCAGAGGCTTAACACTCGTGTTTACAGCTGACCACTGCTTTCCTGGCCTGCACGTTCAACTGACATGTTGGCCATTGAACATGTCAGGGATATGGTCGGTCCACAACTTGTTAATTCTGGTCCTTCTGTGGATTCTTTGCACCTAACAACCACATGGCTTTGTGTTCCCCAGCAGTATATATGTCTCTCTTTGATTTGATACCATGACATTTAGAGACTGTGAGTGTAGCTTCAAACTGTACTGAACAGCAACTTCTTCAACAAGAAGGTTGTAGAGCCTGCTTAAATAGTCAAAGTGCATAAAGAGTTCTGTAATTCTAACCCCTCTTTTGTATTTTCATATCTTTAATCTGTGGAATAAATTTCATTGTAATTACATGTACCCCATATAACACTTTGTCAAGTAAAAGAAACAAGTTGTAACGATGCAATCGAACCGACGCGATTCGAGAATGGTGTCTGCGAGAGATTATCTTTGGACAGTGAGAGCAAGATGGCAGAGAGATATAGTTTGCGGCGGGCGCGCGGGAAGCGAATGTCGAAAGTGGACGACTGTTGAGAACGATGCCGCGAGGACGAATATTATAAAAAGTGCTTATAACTGTTTCATTAACTTGTAAGGTGATTTGAAGAAGTATCTGGAGTGTTGGTGTATGAGAACAAGAACAGTGTCCCGGATAAACTATTGTGATATTGGCTCCACATGTTACTTGTACCTGCTCGGTTCGAATCTTGCACGCTTTGGTGAAGAAGTTTCGATAGTTCGAGTCTTTGTAACTGGTGGTTACTTCGGCGACGTATTTCTTTTGCTTATTCAGACAATAAATGTGTGTTCTGAATGTAAACTTTTGTGTGATTTATGTGTTGGCAATTCCCGCTAACTGCTACTGCTAACTGTTTACGTGATTGATTTTGAGAGTGACTATGAATTATTAGTATTAGTTGTGGAATCCCCACTGGCGACCTGACGGTATCAAACCTGTAATCTTACGAACATTTAATTAAGACTGAAATACACGTCGTGTTGAGTAGTACCACCAGGACATAATTTATCACAAATCAACCAACTTCCTTACAAAGTGTCTTAGCTCGTACAAGCCTTACAGTTAACACAGCCACTAATAGAATGAAACTGACCATCGCAGGTGGTGGAGGTAGCAACGATAATATAACCTCAAGTATTAATCACAAGAAAGATTAAAAGGGAAAATAATAATAATTTTGAAATAAGGTCTATAAATATATAACAATCAATTGCGCTGGCCAGTGATGGATATACAGTGTGACGGTGGAAGGTATTATCGAAAATTAAGGCTTGGGTGATGTCTAGTCTGTGGTATGTCTTGATGTGCCAATTCCCACCTGTGGAGTGGAGTTTTGGAGGTGGTATCTGGAATTACTCTAATGGCTCTGACTGTGAAGCATTCTGATGGATAATGAGTTCGAGGTAAGGCCAATGTCACAAATGTTATATTGGAGGCAGGTGAACTGGTATATGAGATGAGTTGTTGCACAAGTGGTATGATGGGGTAGGTTTCACCAGTAGTAGGGTTGTATGCATACTGCATGTTTTGCATCATGGTCCGTTACATGGGAAGGATCCAAACGGTGATTTAGGAGCATCAGTGGGGTAACATTTATGTACAAGTATATTTTTTAGATTAGGTGGCCTGCTGAAGAGGACACAAGGGGTGGTGTGAAGGATAGTGGGAATAATGTGTCACATTTCATGAAAGGATCTGAAGAAGTCATAGGCAAAATGAAGAATTTGGTTTAGCCTTTCCAGGCCAGGGAAAAACTGTGTGAGAAAAATGGGGTTCTGGTTGGTTTTGGGTTGTGTGTGTCAGTGTGGTGGACAGTTCTTGACAAATTCTGGACTAATTCTGGAGGATAATTGTTGTTTATGAGTGCCCCGGTCAGGTTGTTGGAGTAAAGAACAAAGGATTTTTGATCAGAGCAGATGCATTTTCCTTGAATGGCTAGGCTGTATTGGATGGAACATTTTGTATGATATGGATGCCAGCTGTCAAAATGGAGATATTGTTGTAGGTTAGAAGGCTTCATGTGGACAGAGGTGTGAAAGTGAGAATTCTGTACAGATCCTGGAAAGTGATATCAGTCTGAGTGTAGGACCAGGTGAAGTTTAGGGAGGAGATGTTGTTCAGTGAGTTCAAGAATTCAGTGGCTGTGTTGACCATTAAAGTGGGTACACATCAGTACGAGGCATTGTACGAACGGTACCGAGGCGAGGCGAGGTGGAACGTATGTACTCTTTGGTTGCGCAAACGCAGTTCGCCGAGGCATTGAATCAGACAGTTGTTTGTTCTGATGAGTTGACAGTGCTGTGAAGTTAGAGCTTGGATATGGATCATGGTAAAAATTTATCAGTGGCTTGTGCTGCATTCATGTTGATTGCTAGTTTAGTTAAAAAGAGGAATAAAAGCCGGTGGTGGCAGCTAGACTTTTTTGGAATACAATGCTCAATAGTGGTAAATTATTTTTAAACATTATGATGGAAGAAGAAGAAAATGGTAATTTTCGAAACTTTGCAAGAATGTCGTCCACTGACTATACTTTTATTAGAGTCGATTCGTGAGAAAATTTTGAAGAATGATACAAATTTTCGAAAAGCAGTAATTGCTGAAGTAAGGTTACCCATAACAGTGAAATACTTTGCATCTGGTGTTTCATTTATTAGCTTGCAATATGTTTTCAACGTATTGAAGCTGTTTATTTCAGCAATTATACCAGAAGTATGAAGAGCTGTATAAATATTTTACAGTTGTAAAAATGGGGAATAATGCTGACTCACATTGGAAGCGTTGTAGTTTCCAGAAGAGTGCTAGACATTCTGAGACATTGTAATTTGTTCTTAAGTTAGATATTTTTGGTAGTCAAATGTTTTGTTTTGTCCTAATGTATCATTTTTTTTTCAATACGTCATTCTCTTCTCCAATAATTGCACTTATTTCGTGCTGGACATCCTCTTTTTTTTATTGCATTATGATAAAGTTTGTCATCCTTCTTCCAAAATACGGGACATCTTTCACACTCTTTAATAAAAGAGAGCACCTTTGCACTGTCCAAACTCATGATTAAAAATGGAACAAAATGAAACAATCAGAAAAACTCCTTAACTGAAATATGCTTGTTTTGTTTAATTTAAATGAACATTATGTTTAAATTATGACTGAGTGCCAGCATGGCAGTGTGAATGAGTGAGGCAGAGGCACAACTAGAAATACCCATCTCATAACATTTGGTGCACCCCCGAATTCTCTTTGAAGTACTGACGTGGGACAGATGGCATTCGTACCACCTCAGTAGTTTGGCGAAAGACACCAGGTACCTTGGCTACACGTACACACAGGTGTGCTCGCCTCACTTAGGAGCCGCACATACGTTGCCTCATTCTGCTGTGTATCCACCTTAAGGCTTGTGCGAGCTCAACCACTTATCTCTTTTACTTGACAAAGGGTTAACCCCGAAATATTGTTTTTCTGTGTTTGTGTATTATTTCATGTATCTGCTGCTCTCCTCTCTTCATCCTTGGTGAGTGGTGGGTGTATTTAATCTATTCTTTCCATTTAGATATTGCCTTGCAGAAGTTCTTTCTTTCCATAGTTGTCAATTACTTTTAAATAGAATTTACTCAGTTTCCGAGTTTCCTTAGAATTCTCTGCTCAATCTTCTGGTATTTATTTTTCTTTTTGCAAATACTTCTTTTTCATTATAATTTCTCCATGTATTGGTACATGACATACGATACTCATGGCGTATGTAATGACAAAGTCGACTAATCCAAAAACGAAAATCCTACTTTTTACCCGTAAATTTCAAACTTCCTGTTAAACTATTATTATATTATTCTTATATGAATTTTTCTCTATCGTTTGAGCATACTTTGACTTCTTAACCATTTTATCTTTTAAAAAAATTCTTCCTCTAAAAACATACAATCTACTAACATACTCTAATTTTGATCAGAATGGGTCTTCCTATGCTGACAACACTCTATGCTTGTCAAATTTGGATTATCTCTTTTATATCTATGTCTTTCCATTGTTGAGGATTCTGTTGAGAACATGGTGCAATAGAGTTTCAACTCCTAGACTATATAAATCATGTATCAAAAGGCGGGTTTTCTCTGTATTCATTGTAAAAATGAATTTGGTGAAATTCCTACATTTTAAGATTTTAACTTTTTGTTTTTATGTTTCTTTATGACATCAGTTTAATTTCGAGTTGAAAGTTGCTTTATTATAAGATTCTGTTTATATTATTTATTTACTATATTAAGTGCTCTGAATTACTCCTCTTTCTTGGTTTTAGAAACCTAATACAGTCATAACAATGTCCCATTGATAAGTGATACACATCTAGCAAACCCTGGCAAATATTCAGCATCTTTTTGGTCAGCTTTAGAATTTGCAAGGGTGAATACTAATAATACCTAATCATCCAGTTAGTAAGTAACCATCCAGGTTTGAAACATTTGAATGCTAGTAGAGTAGTTTACATTTTATCTTGTATCTGGTTTGGAAGGAAATTGGAATAAGGAGCACCAAAGAACAACCAATTGACACAAATTATGATACTGGCACAAATAAAAAGAAAGTAATTAAAATAAAAACAATGTTATCAAACTGAGGAAAATGATTTGCACTGAATAGGGGTTAAGCATTGAATACTCCTACCCATTGTGTTTATCTACTCCTGTTGATGAAAAATTTATGCCCGAACATTGAATTGTTCTGGTTAATCATATATACTGCGTTTGGTTGTGATTTTAACTGGTAATTAAAATACATTTGTAAATTTATTGCAGATTTATTTTTTCTCTCACCTTCATTGTTAGGCATTGATAACAACTAGCTGCAGATTCAAGCTTTATGTTTTTCTGTCCGTTAAACTCTATCTATTTTATGTATTGCCTATTTAATCATAACAATCTCCTCATTTTTATTCAATGTGAAATTTTTTAGTTTACTGTAATGCTGATATATACTGAAATTTAAGGTTACTGGTCCAATTGGAAGAAACAGAAAGAACATTTGATGATTTTTGGGAAACTCATTCTGCTAGACTTAGGCAGTGTTTAGAACTTCGTACATTTGAACAAGACTTCAAGGAGTTGCAGGTCAGTAAATGAATTAAGTTGAAACTTATTATAGCTATAAAAACACACCTGCTTTGCAAATTGAACATGCTCCATGAATATTATTTCCGATAGGATTGCTATCTTTCATAAAATAAAGGCATGTCAATACAGGTATATCTAAAATACAGATTTTTCAACAGAGCTCTATTTAATAAATTCAGGTTGAGGTTTATGTTCATTACCTGTAGTTGTATGTACAATGGTGTGTATATCATTAAGTGTTTATTAAAAAAATCACACATCTAATGATTAAAAGCAAAACTATGTTTTAGAGTTACAAGATATTAACAAAACACATAATATAATTTATTTTGGAATGATTGGCAACACTTTTTCACCTAAATTTATAAACTTTTACTTACACCTGGAAATAATTTTTGTGGACAGTATTTTTTAAGCACTAGTTCAGCAATTATAATCTATCTTTGTATCTTTTAACATGCTTGTGCTTAGTTGCCAAATGTGAGCTACCAATTATCTTGTAAATGGTCAGCCAATAGTGAGCAAATCATTCCAATAGTGGATGATGGTGTGTTATTTAGACGAGAATGGCCCCTTTTCTCTTCATCAGCACGGATAGTTTTATTTAAATTTTTCTACCATATAGCTGTCAAACAAATTGAGAGGTATAATGACAACAACTATTCTGGTCATAATGCTACTGAATTTAATTTGAAAGACCTTTTAAAACACTTAAGTTATCTTAAAACAAGTTTCAAGTACATTTCACAAGCTATTTTAGTTTGTGTACAAAGAGCTTGAATTTACGCCATAACAACCTTCTCCATGTGGCACAACACAACACTGCCCCATGCCCTGCCATGCTACAATGCACGCACCCAGTCAACAATCACTGTCCATCCAATGACTGTTAAACTACTTAGGTAACAACACTATGCTATCCTGTTTTTTAAACAAACTATAATATTTGGAAACTAGAGCTGTAAAAGTAACAAGAAATTGTGTACCCGTATATGTTTGTTACTAAACCAATCAGTACTCATTACTATCGAATTGCTCCTTTGGTACAATTGAGTTCTAGATTGAAGCAATATATTGAGTCGTGCCATGTACTGGATGACTTCATTACCATTGTATCTTTTCATTACTCGTTACTTTAGACACAATCGAGCACTAGTATGAAGAATCGCATCAAATCGTGTCATGTACGGGTTATGTGATTACTTCATTCATACTTTGTGAAAAGTAAATTGTTCATTTAGTAAAGTAAATTCAGATAAAATTTGCACTGTAAAACAAAATAGACATTGGAATATCACATTTTAGAACAAATGGATTTCATAAATGTTTGAAATGAATAAAATCTCACTAAAGTATTATCAATTAAAAAAAAAGGAATAAACATCTCAAATTGTCTATCCAAATTTTCTATTTACAAATTATTTTCTATAAATTTTTATGTTAATAAAAAGCAAAACTACAAAATAACTCTTTATATTGTCAAAATTCCTCGTACTTATCTTGTTAGAAATATCGACATTTAACAGTAAATAATATTAATTATATTAAACTAATGTACATCCAACCTATTTGCACTCACATTTATCCTTTGTAACGAAACAAATTCAAATAAAAATTCTCAGAAATACACCATGCATGATGTTCAAATGTTCATTCTCTCAATCAGATTAATTGAGTCACTGGACGAACTGTTTCAGTTCTCGCGTGCTGCATCATATTTGTTCATTTATTGATTAAAATTTTCATCCATAGGACAAATGCTAGTAACAAAATGAATTTGTGAGTAACATTTCGGTACTTCGAGTCAGGTGATGTATTTGTTAGTCAGTAACGAATACATACAGTTTGCTACAGCATAATTGGAAACCCAGCAATATTACAAATTAAGTTACAAACATTATTACAATTATTCAAGGTACTTACAATTAATAAATGCAAAATAATGCAATAATAACAATAATACTCAATTAATAATATAAATGATTGATGGGTTGGTGATAATGTCACAAGTTATTTATTGTATTCTGAATATTATTGTATGCTGTATGATTTCTGCTAAGATGTCTTTGGAGAAGTCATTAAAAATGATAGTGCTTTTTATTATTTGTTCTTATGGTTCACACATTTACACAGATCAAATGTTTCCTTACTATTTAAAGTTCTAGTCTTATTTCAAACATTTGGGTTTGTGTAAGCTATTGGTTACTGGTGAAGGACTTTTCTTGCAAATTTTGATTTTTATGTTGTATTTTATCACATCTTCTGCTATGGTTGGAGACTGCTTCTTTTTTAGTTAACAAATACTGCTATTGTCAATTAAGAAAATACAGTTATGGCTCCTGCTGTGTTTCCCAGATTTCATGGTGATAGAACACTGTACACCCATTTAAGATGGAGGTGACATGGCCAGTTATAGGTAGCGGCAGTTCTTAACCTTACCGAGGACGAAACTCCAGTTCTACTGAAATGTGCATTACTCATGGTACTGCTTTCAAACGTTCTGTGGTTTGGGTGGAATAGTGATATATTTAATATAAATTGCATGTTAATACTTGTTTGATGACTTTTATTATAAAATACAGAAAATCTTATAAATTATGAGAAATTATATCAATACAACTATGCCAACTATGTGTTCACTCTATTGTGTTTTTCAATTTTATTTGTATGTGAGACATTGTCAAAAAATAACAGGAAATTTTTTAATTTAGTGGGCTTTATAAATACAATTTTTTAATATTTTTTAAATTATTATTTTGGTGATAATTAGGTTTTTGAAGTACATTGCGACTGGGAGCCATTTTAAATGTTTTGTTTATTTTCACCATCAAAAAGTTTAATAGTGTTTTAGTGTGCTTGGCGATTATGTACTTACTACAAAAATGGATCAAAGAATTTGTAAAAAATTGTGCTTGAAAAACCGCAGTATTGCCTGCAAATGTTAACAATAGCTTTTGGCGAATCTGCTGCAAGTAAAACAAGATTTTATGAGTGCTACAGATATTTCAAAGTGGGCCATGAAGACATTGAAGATGACGAGCACCCTGGACACCCTAACACATCAACAATTGACGACAACATCGGACAATTAAAAAAAAAAAATACTGTGGAAAACCACCATATCACTATTAGATAAGTTGCTAATGATGTCAGAACATCATTTGGCTCCTGCCAAGCAATTTATATATATATATATATATATATAATAACAATGAGCAGGAAAAAGCTTTAAGGCAATAAAATTAAGGAAGGATAGGGAAATATGACCCAACACTTACCACAGATGAAGGCGGCTGGGATGACGAACAAAAAACAAACACAAAAGAAGTGCAATATTTCGGCCTATATATATATATATATATATATATATATATATATTGGACATGAAATGTGGAACAAACTTTTTTCCAAAAGTGCAGAATTTTTACATAGACATTGTTCAGGAATTGATGAACAAAGTCAACAACAATCCAGAGCCTCTTAAAATTGTCATAACATATGAACATATGAATATGAGTGTATTGGTATGACATTGAAAGCAAAGCCCAATTGTCTCAACAAAAGTTGTCAGAAGGGTAAAAATTTCTATGGCATCATGAGTTCATGCCAAATATTCATAATGTTAATAAGGAATACTACCTAGAAGTTATGCATTATTTGTGGTAGACAATCTGTTGTAAACTCCCAGAATTGTGCAAAACCACTTATGGAAATTGCATCACATAATGCTCCCACTCATACCTCACTGGTTATTTGTAATTTTTTGGTTAAAAAAAAATAAATCCCCCTCTTGTTTTGCCTCAGCCATCCAATTTTTCTTTAATTTGATATAATTGCGATGGAGCACATGCTCTGGTGGCAATCTACCTACACACCCCTCCTTTTCTCTTCGCACATTCTTTTGCCTTCTACTACTTTAAACTCTTTCGTTGTTTTGGTAGATTAATCATCATTTCTCTTGGTAATTTATTCCAATACCTTACACCTTTCCTTACAAGAGAAAATTTTCCTACACCCTTATGCCTGAAATCAAGTACCAGCTTATTGTCATGGTCATCTTTATGTTTCCACATACCTCTTTTAATTCTCCCGCCAAAATCTTTCCATTCCTCATCACCAATATACAACTTGTGCACTCCCATGAGTGTCTTCACCCTTCTTCTATCTTCATGTGAATCCCTCTCCAGCTCCTATATCATATTAGTTACCAATGTTGTTCTGAAGTAATTTCCAAAGACAAATCTAGCAGTCCGTCTCTGCACCCCCTCCAACTCCTGTATCTGATACCCAAAATGTGGATCCCATACTACACCATCATATTCCAGGAGTGGTCTAACCAATATTTTGTAACGGAATTCCCTTACTTTTCTAATACATCCTCTCATCACTCTTTCTAACAGGTGAAGGATTTTGAACCCTTTTCCTATCACCTGTCCAATGTGTCCTGCCCAATTAAGTCTTTTATCATATGTTATGCCAAGGTATTTACATTTCAACAGGTAATTCCTTCCCCACTATATAATGATGTTCAGCATTTAGCTTTTTATCTGTATATCTAATAACCTGGCTCTTCTTTGCATTTATCTTCATCCCAAGCTAGATATCATGTCTAGGTCACTCTGCAGCCATTTACAATCTTCTACCATTTTGAACCTATGATATAACATGATGTTATCTGCAAACAATGTAACCTCTGATAGTAAACCATGAATATGCCATAACTTTTTGCTTTCTACCTTCTTAGAGTTCTTCTACCCAGCAAATCACCTTTTCATCAAATCCAATAGTTTTGCCCGGATAAAAGGATATTGGGAATTATGGATAAAATTAAGTCCAATAGTTCTTATCTTATTTAGCACAATTTTATGCCCAACTCTGTCAAAAGCCTTTGAAAGATCTAGTGCTACACTATCAATGTAACCTCTCTTGTATTTTTATCAGAAATATCTTGCATATAGCCTACTAACTGAGATTGGCTTGACTATTCTTGCCGAAAGCCATGGAAACCACTTACATTCCTCACAGACACATCTGATATTGTTGCATATTAATCTCTCCATTAATTTTCCTACCACTGATATCAAACCGATTGGCCTGTAGTTTTTGACCCTATTTGTCAGACCACCTTTATGAACCTATATGACTATCGCACTTTTACAGTCATCTGGTAAGCAATAAGTATCCAAACTCAGTTTAAATAATACTTCAAGATAAGATACAATGTAATATTGTCTTATCTTTAAGACATCCTTAATAATATTATTCACACTGCCCCCTTTATGCTTTTTTAGATTCCTTAGTTCCTTCATGATATCTTCACATTGAATTACAAATTTTCTGGTCTGTTCATTTTTAACCGTGTGGATAGGCTCATTTTTTGATAAATCCCCTACCATTTTTGAAACATAGTCCTTATGGTCTCACCAAACCAGTTACTTAATAATTCTGCCTTTTTTGAATCCTTAGTTACTTCTTCTTCATCCATAATTGTCTCAACACCATTCCTTCCCCTCAGTTTTCTGGTATAGCCATAGAAATTTTTAGATGCATCAGTCAGTGATCTCCCTGTGACAATTATGTGCTTCATTAACTCATCCTTAGCCAGTTTCTTTGACATTATTAATTTCTTGTTTAGTTGTTTCAAGAATGTACTACTGCCCCGATGTCTCTTTACTCTTTTATGTTCTCTTCTCACCAATCTCTTTAACCTCCTCGCCTCCCTGTTATGTTATGTAGGTTCTGTACTTCTCTTTATTTTGTGTTCTGGAATAAATATTCTGTTCTATTATCTCCTTGAAATCTTCCCATTTCGTCTTCACTGTATTTGTCCCATCCCTCCACTTGTTGAAACTACCCCTTTCCAGTTATGAAATTTGTGATTTTCTATAATTGCACCTATCTTCCCCTTCAATTCTGGCCAATGGTTTACTGAATCACCTTATATCCATCAGAACTGCATTGTGATCACTTATTCCTACTGTTACTTGAAACCTGATAAGGTTATCATCAGGCTTTATTAGGAAGATACCTAACACGTTTGGTCACCTTATGTTCTACTCAGCCATTTGCACAAAGCCTCCTTCTCTTACTAAGATATTTGCAAATCTCTGTTCCCCCGTGTTATTTATCTTATTTCCTTTCCAGTTGACACCTAGTTAGTTTAAATCCCCACCGATAATGACCATTCTATGCTCACTTGTAAAGTCTGATCGTGATATTAAATTCTTCCCAAGAGCCTCATCTTTATCATTCATTCTTCCACTACAGTATGCAGCCAACACCTGGACTTTTGCTTTTTTATAACCCCAGAAGTCTACCCCAAGTAACTCATGGTCATGATCTCTGAACATCAATAAACGGTAGTAGTCTTTGCTAACCAGTAAGAATACCCCTCCACCAGTTGCTCCTATATCTTTGTGGTACACTCTGTAACCATCAGGGAAAAACCTCATTGTCTAATATCCCTTCTTTTAACCAAGATCCTATACCTATAATTACTTGAAGTTTATGTATCCAACATGGCTGCCTGTTAGTTCTTTCCAATCTGGAGGCTGAAGAGAACCTTAGAAGGATGACATTTTGGCACCATTGATGAGATAAAAACAGAATTGCTAAAGGAGCTGAATGCTATACCAAAAAGTGAATTCCATATGTGCTTCCAAGATTGGAAAAAGTGTTGGTACAAGTGTATTTTATTTGAGCAGTCTTACTTTGAAGGATACAAAATTAATCCTGATTAATAAATAAATATTTGTGAAGAAAAACAAAAATTTTGATTATTTTTTTATCATACCTTGTGTGTTATGTATCTTTATATTGTTGTACATATGGGAGGGCATCATACTATTCAATCAAAGAAGCAATATCACACAAAAAAACCTGAGCATTTAAGCTAAAACTGTATAGGTTGATATGTTCTATCTTACAGTTTGGATTAAAAAATAATATTTGTATTGTACTTTTGACATGCTTGCCATGTTGTGAGATCATTACTTCGTGTTCAATAAAGTAGATGCCACAGTACTCTAAACTTCAGTATTACCAAAACTCCTTGTTATAAGTTGGATAGAAGGCTGAATAGGCAGGGGGAGTGTTCCAGATATTCAAATTTGGCTTCATGTGGGATCAAACATCTGTTGTACAAGTCAGTCGGATACTCTACCACTAAAGTTATACAGAAACTTCTTTTATCAATTAGCTCCCATACTCTTCAAGTTTTATCTTAAATTATCAGGTTTTAATTCTAGATTAACTGAAGATGAAGAAAAAGAAAGAAAACTATGATTTATTGAGGTCAATACAAGAGCTGTAAAGAAATATTTGTTTCTTGTTATAAAGATCTGATAATTGCAGTTGAGCTTCCCCAACTTGGCAATTTACTCTACACAGGAACTTTTGCATTATGGGAATATTTTCATTAAATATAGTTTAATAAAGTTTTCATGACTTCTCCTTGATTCTGAAACCTATATTCTCTTAAATAGTATTTTTATCCAACTTCCACCTTGGACACTAGTTTAATGCATTCTCTTATACACATCATGACTGTTTGGTTAGCAATTTTCCCTTGAAATAATCTCATCCGGCTTTATAAAAAAGATATCTATTACACTTTGTCCATTTGTGCTTTGCCACTTGTGTAGATCCATCCTTCCTCGCCAAGCTATTTGAAATTCTGTTTCTTATGCTTTCAGAAGATTATAGTGCCACCTCTGAACTCAGAATATATATTTAGTTTCTCCATAAGTGCCACATTTTGCTCATCCACTCTTCCCTATCGACAGCAGCCAAAACTCTGATCTATTCCTAAAGAATACAATTTTTAGTAAATCTTGTCTTTTATGTGTGAATTACAGTATTTATTTCAAACCAGTATGAATAAATCTCTGCAATCTCTATGGTATGTACAAGGCATATTATTTAAATAAGAACTGGTTGGCAATAAACTTTTAACAATGAAAAATATTTTGGTAATTTGTTCAACATGACATTCTACAACCTTTCAGCTACTTTTCCACGTAGTTCCCATTATTGTTCAAGAATTTGTCATACCGTGAGATGAGTTTTTGTGTACCATCATCTTAGAAGGCTGCCGCTTGAGCGGAAAACTATTGCTGATCTGCATGTTTCACTTCATCATCATTGTTGAAACGCTTGCCGCCGAGGAACCTCTTAAGGTGCAAAAAGAGATGGAAATCACTTGGCGCAAGGTCTGGACTGTAAGGGGATGATCCAATTGATATTTTATACTTAGATCGGACATAATCTCAAGTTGCAGTAAAAATTAGAAGGTTGACTTTAAACCAACCCTTGGCTTAAAATTAGCTGGAAGGTCAAAGCTGGTTTTTTGATGATGTAGCAGAAACTGTGAAACATTGTCGCGAAATAATCGCGGAAGTACTTAGAGAGGTGTCGCGAAAAAATCGTAGAAGTACTTAGGTGCGACAGGTTGTGCAATACAGTGTACGGTTTACGTGCTCGGAGGCGCGTGGGATGTTGCGGAGAAAGCCAGAAGGTCGAGCGAGGGGAGATAAGTGCCCCGGGAGAGCCTGATAACCCGGCCAGACCCAGCCGCTACGTGATTGGAGACTCTAAAATTTCCAGAAGGGCAACCAGGACTGATGCAAGAACGAAGGTTGTGTGACCGACGCTACAGAATGTTCTGGGAGGTTGAGAGGACACAAGTAATGTCGTCACCGGACGATATAAAAAGAGGTGGCTGGGCCACCGAGAGCCAGAGTAGGGCGGAGCAGTAACGGAGCAGCGGAGCATCGGAGCAGCAGCAGCAGCAGCAGAGAGTAGCGCGGAGAGACAGACTAGTGCAGGGCACAGTAGTCGCCGTCAGTAGTTCAACTCTCAGTAGCAGTCTTCGATGCTGGTGTAGGACTTAGTTCCCCGTGATTGATGGACTTGAGGAGCAAGTGGTTATTGCTGATTAACCCGTTGGGGAGATACTTTTGTTATAGAACGTATCTCTGCTTGAAACGTTGGAGACGTTTTCTACGACAGGTATATGCCGATGCAGGCCTTGACATAGGTCTCGCTACCATAGGGGTTCCAATAGCAGACGAGCCATTCGTGCCTGTCTTCTTGAATTTTGCCTTCTATGAATTAAGTCGGGCTTCGTGAGCTGTAACATTGTAACCTTAATTTGTTGCAGTTCAATTATTTCTCCAGTACCTTTTCCACACTGAGTTCCCTTATTTGAAGAATTTTTTCCCACTTTGAGTTGAGTCTTTTAATTTCACATTAGACTCACTTCAAGCTCCCAACTTCCGAACCGCTCGCGGAAGTAAAATAGTCAACCAGACGCAACAAAATATTAAGTTAAGACTTTTCTTAGTAATTAATTCATCAATTTTTGAATATTCCAGTTTTACCCTGAATAACCTCTGACTTTGGCTGAAAGACAAAATGCAGAAATTTTGGATCAACATGGGTTTTCTGCCAGATATTTCTTTATTATTAAACTCTTTATTCAATAACAACAATGTTTTGACAACTACCTCCGTTGCCATTATGCAGGTCATAATTTTTACTGAAATTGAGGACATAATATATACTTGTCAAATTCAAAAAAGAGTGAGGGAAATCTTGGCTTTGAAGTATTTATAAGTTCGATAAAGCAATACATTTAAGTTATTTATATAAGTTAATTAAAACATGGCCCGCATAATGGCCAAGTCATCACATTTTTTTCCCTAAATAAATGATCTATTACACTGAAAGAAGCCATTCTGTTTCACAAAGTGAAGTGAATACACACTGTAAAGTGTAAACTTGTTGTTGCTTTTGCTTTAGAGTGCATCAACATTGGGGTCATTAGCACCCTAACAATTACCAGCTTTTACCAGCTATTACCAGCTTAAGAATGTACTAAACTACTGTCTGCATTGTCAACTGTAAAGGGGTCGGCCATACAGACAGCAAATAAAATAAATCATAAAATCAGACATGGCTTTAAAGGGGCCACCAGTACTTTAGACCGTACAACACCTGGATGGCTGTAAAGGGGCCAAGCAGGTTCAAAAGAGAATTAAAAACACTACATGTCTCGCTGGCTGTATAGTGGCCAGCGAGACATGAATTATAACAATATCAAAAATAAAAACAAAGCATAAAGGTGGGTGGCTGTAAAGAGGCCACCCATCCATCTTAAAACTAGGCCGATCTGCCTAAAAGTTTAGGCACTAAACCGGTCAAAACACTAAATTTTAAAACACTCACCACATTGCTGGTCTCATTGCTTAAAATGAGGGACAGATCTTTGGCTAGGCCAACATCTGCCCTCAAGTCTAAATATAATACACAACCAGTTAAAATGTGGCGCACCATCAGAGGTACGCCACAAGAATCACATTCCGGTGGGTCCTTCCGGCAGAGAAGAAAGCTGTGTGTCAGAGGACAGTGCCCTATACGGAGGCGAGTAAGGAGAACCTCATACCTCCTCACTCGCTGGAAGGAGCTGCTCCAAGGCTGAACAGTCGGTTTGACCAGCCGGAGCTTATTATGCTCTACCTCCAGCCACTGCCTCTGCCAAATGTCAAAAACAAAACTTTTCCCCGCCGAGGCAAGGTCAGACTTTGGAACCAGATCAAAGTCAATTCTGACCCTGTTGTAGGCTAACTTGGCAGTTTCATCAGCTGCCTCATTCCCCCTGATTCCCACATGACCAAGTACCCACCAGAATACGACCTCCTTTCCAGAAGATTGGAGGGATCGGAGGGTGTCCTGTATATCCTGAACAAGACGTTCTACTGGGTATGTGCATCCCATGGCCTGAATGCAGCTGAGGGAATCACAGCATATGATGTACTTAGTGCCGCAACTTACTTTCATATGCCTTAACAAAGCGTAACTCTCTGCAGTGTATACGCTGGAACAACTATTCAGTTTATAATTATAAGTCGCTCGAGGGAACACTACAGAGCAGCCAACTCCGTTAGCCTGCTTAGACCCATCCGTGTATACCGGGATAAAATCACGAAACTGATTTAAAACATCGTTAAAGGTTCGGGTATAAAAACAGTTGGCGTTACACAACTTGTTGTACCACGACAGTTCTAAAACTGTTCTGGGCCACTTTAAAAGCCAGAGAGGAGATTTACTCCTACCCTGGTGATAAAAAGAGGACATCTGAAACCCATATTCCTCGAAAATAGCCTTTGTACGGTAGCTGAACGGTTTAGTTGCTCTTTGCCGGTTGGTATAAAGCCGTTAAAAGTTAGGATGAATAACTACATCGTACACGGGACTACCAGGAGTTGTGGCAATATGTATATAGTGTTGCTCCATGAGGAGACGCCGGTGGTTGGAAAGCGGTGGCTCGCCAGAATCAGCACAAATGCTGGGTATCGGACTGGTGCGTTATGCACCTGTAGTGAGACGAATTCCTGCATGGTGGACACTATCCAGTATATGGCGATAACTGTCCCATGCTAAACTGTAGACAATACAACCATACAAGTGTAGACTTGGCTCAGAAGAAGATCTCATAACTTTTTGTTACTCCATGAAACTTGGTCTATTTTTGAAAGAATTGTTTTTGTGATATATATATATATATATATGTCTGATTGATTGCTACAAAATGCTTGATGTTGATTAACATTGTTTGTTAACTATTTAAACCAACTAAATGATGAATTCTGATTGTTCCTCCCACACTTTGAACTGAATAATATTGCACTACTCCGACCAGTATTTCATAAGAGCAATATAGAAATTGCAGAAAAAGGTATTCCAGACAAAAGTGGCTTATGGCATTAACTTAGATAAAGGAAACTAACAGCATGTAAATGCTATGATGGAAATTTTGATGCTTCTATTTTTGTTGCATTTTAAATTACAAAATACTTAGATTAGTTTCTTTTTTAAATCACTCTTGTATCCACTCTAGAAGTTGTTTTATGGTTGACAGTTGTTAGTTGCTATCTAGTGACCTCACGAACCAAAGCAGCATGATGGATAGCATTTTCGGGTGGAAGTTTAAACTCTAAGTTTTAAATGCCCTTTGAAGGCACTTATCTATTTCATAAAATTGAAATATAAGTTCTGTTGGCTCAATATTACCAAAGGATTCAATCAAGCCACATTTCATAAAATGATGTATTTCCCTAATGTGTTGTTAAGCTTGTTCTCCGATTCATTGTCCCCTAATAGACTCACTAAACCAGTTACTTAAAACCTTTGCCTTTTTCAAATCTTCAATAGCTTCTTCTCCATACTTATCTATAAGTGTCTCAACACCCTCCCTTCCCCTCAGTTTTCTAACATAGTCAAAAAAAAATCTAGGTGCTTAAATCAATGGTCCCCCTGCTCCAACAGTAGTCTTCATAAACCCATCTTTAGCCACCTTCCTTGCTATCATTAATTCAGTTGTTACAAATATTCCATACTACCCTGCTGTCTCTTAACTATGCTATGTTCTCTTTTTACTAACGTCTTTAACCTCTTCACCTCTCTCTTATAATACATAGATTATGTACTATTCTTCATTTTCTGTTTTTGCACAAATATTTCTTCTCCCATTCTTACTATCTCCTTGAACTATTTCCACCTTGACTCTCCTATACTTGTGCCATTCCTCAATTTGCTGAAACTTTCCTGAAATATCGCTTCAAGTTCAAAATCTGTGCCTTTTTATAATTGTACCTACAGTAGAACTCCAATTATCCGAATCAATTGGGACCGGACCCCATTCAGATAATTGGATTTTTTCTGAAAAAGGGTCTATTTTAATTAATTACTGTATGTATGTTGAAAATGGGAGAAAAAAATTATATTTAAAGGAAAAGAGCTTATAATTTATTGAATGAAAAGGCAACACTTTTACATGTTAAGCATAGTTAAAAGTGCTGTACGTTAGTACAGTATGTACAGAAAGTACCATACTGTAAATAAGTCATTGCTTGCTGAACATCTCTTTCAAAGTAACCTGTTTGACTGTATTCATCTGTTTTCTAGCAGCAAAGTCACTCATTCGCTTGAAAGTGAGAAGTTTCATGTGGTGTGTAGGCAGAATCATTATTTTTTGAATCGCAGTACGTTTCCATTTTAATTAAAAAAGCGATTCGGATAATCGGAGTTCAGATAATTGGAGTTCTACTGTATTTCCCCCTTCAATATTGACTATTGGTTTACTGAACCCTCTAACATCCATCAGAACTACTTAACGATCACTTATTCCTTCAGTTACTTGACACCCCAGAAGGTTATAATCGGGCTTTATTAGGAAGATATCCATGTTTTGTCTTCTAGTGTTCTGCTTTATGACCTGTTTAAACCCTTTTTCCGTTATTAAGGTACTTGCAAATCTATGTTCCTTTGTATTGTTAGTCTTATTTCCTACCCAGTTTACACCTGCTAAATTTAAATCCCCACCAATAATCACCATTCTATTCTCACCTCTTAAATCTGAATACGAATTTAATTTCTTCCCAAGAACCTCATCTTCATCAGTCATTCATCCACTGTAGCAAGCAGCCAACACCCTGATTTTTTTCTTTTTTACTACACCAGAAATCTACCCCAAATAACTCATGGTCATGATCTATGAACATTAGTGTAGTATTTTTTGCTAACCAGTATGAAAACCCCTCCACCAATTGCACCTCCATCTTTGCAAGACACTCTGTAACCATCAGGAAATGTTTTTATTTCACATAGATGAAACATCATCCATGACCACAACTTTTACCTTCTGCTTGCCATGTTTTCACCCTTACTCTAAACTACTGATCCTTGACCCCCCCCCCCCTATTTTTTGCTTTCTTTATGCATTTACTCCAGTTTATCTGATACTTTGTATTTAAATACATGTTACATCTTCTTTTGTCCTTCACAAAATATTCTGACTACTATGGATTTTGCCTTGTTAACATTGTGAATCTGTATATCTGCAATTCATTCGTCAATAAAGACAAACAAAATCATATAACTCTTTTGTCCATTACTAATTTGTATTGAAATAATAGCAAATTTTACTATTATCTTTTCAGCAAGTATTGCACTAAGGAAATTCATATGGTCTTGCAGTCTGGTGAGCAACTGTAAATTCCACATTTGTTGTTGCCGGACCTACAGTGTAACATGGAATCTTAATCATGGAATATCCTGATATTGCTCATCTGATCAAGCAGAAATGTTGAAAATTTCGGGCTCCCCCATCGAAGAGCAAGTGACTTATTCAACTTTTTTTACTTTTAATTATTTCTAAGTGAAACCTAGGAGACCCTTTTCAGCCAACCTTGTCTACCCTTCACTGAGATACCTCATCACTCAGTGATACAATGACGTTAGTCATTGATATTCTCTTAGGAAAAAAAAAAACAATTTCTTTTAATCGAAATTTGTTTGTGCGTGATGTTAACAACTGAAATTGTGTTGTAAAAATTTCATCACCAATACTCTGACAATTTTTTTGTTTTGTTTCAGGGTAATTTTGACAGCCATTTGAAAACAATATGTGAAATGACTGAAATTGGCGAAACAGCTGCACGCGTTGATGTGCTGCTGGTTGAAGCAAAAGCATTTCACAGATTGTGTATGGTAAGTAAACACAAATGGAAAAGTTCATAAAATACATACTAATGTAATGTAAGAATGGAGACTTTCCTGATATATGATTGCAATAAAGTATTCATGGGTGTATCGCTGGTTTGTGTTGTGAAAAGACAATCCGTCAGTAGACCCATGAACACTTCATTACAAAAAAATGTTTTTCAGGAAAAAATGACACTACATTGTAGATAATATCATTTGTTTTGAATATTATTTGATGCAATAAAAGTATTAATTGAAGTTTAAATGAAATAAAAAATCATGTGTGACACTTTCTGAAGATAAAAAAATAAATATAAAAAAAATGTTGCAGGCATTTGAACCTAGGTCAGAAAATTGTTTAGAGAACACGTTAGCGTATAAACCATGCTGCCATTTCATAAGAGTTGCCAATATTTTTGGTATTTAGAAGACACTTAGTTTTTTGTTTTGTTCCATGCAAATACGTCAAAAACTAGGGCACATTTGAAGAAACTACTGTGCCACAGATATGTATAGTGTGTACCTTTCAACATGTATGCAGGAGATCAAAATCTGTTCCTAACATGTCTGATGGTTCCCAAATTAGTTTTAATGTATCTGTTATTGATCTTTTGGTAATTTATAGTGATGATTGAAACAAGTGTATCAATTAAATGACTAAATGTGGAACCTGAAGAATTGTATATTCTGAACATTCAATAGATAGAATGATTTAACCAAAAAACCACTCTGATTTAAAACAGCTGTTTTTGTGGATACCATTTATGTATATTTTCCCAATTGTTCTGTGATTGTATCAAGCACTTGTTCTATTTTGTGTGCAAATAACCAAGTTGCAACTGCCTTGTTACTGACTGTCATTTATAAATGTGTCTTACCAAGCTTGGTGGGTGAGGATGTGGGTTCGAATCCCTGTCTGGGCATCCAGATTTGGGTTTTCCATGGTTTCCCCAAATCACTCTGGGTGAAAGCTGGGATGCTTCCTGCAAAAGGCCATGGCCAAGTTCCTTCCTGTTCCTTATCCCCCATCCTTTCCCACTTCTAATGACCTTGACATCAATGAGGTTAAAGCCATAATAAAAGAAAGCAAATGTGACAATTGTTTATATTATCACCATGAGTAGGGAAAGGGATAATCACATGTATTGCATGTCTTTGGATGAGATCACTGCTTTAGATAAAATGTTTTAGTTCACTTCATTCATAATATATGTAGTTTTGCAGTAGGTAAAACAATGCTTCTCTTCATATATTGTATTAATAATAAAAAATTAATGTGGTGTTAAATATGTATTGACATAATTTCATACCGGCTGCACAATCTATCTCTTGTAGCCCCCTAACCTATCTCAAGGAAAGGGGACATGGAATCTGAGCCACAATGCATTACTGTAGCATAGCTTTAACACAAATGACAGTTTGAAAGCCTGTAAAAATTCCAGATGAAACTGGAATCTGAACAGGGATTCTCACATCAGTCACATGGCACCAGACTGCTCACTTATATATGCTGCAGTACTCTATCAAAACAAATTTTGGAATTCAAATAGTATGTGCTCCACACTATATTCTTCCTTCTGTACAAATGTAATAAATAATTGTCAGATTAAATTGCCGAATGAATACCATGTTTTCAATTTTATCACTTTCTCAAAAAGGAAAGAAAAAAAAAGACACAATAAATGAATTAAGATAGGCGCAGAGCATTGTTATGCCTTTAATTTTGGGAAATTAATTTGAGTGGTTTCAGTTTGTTTTCACAGATACTCTGTGGCGGTTATTTGTTGTTTATAATACTACTGCAATAACTTTATCTTTAATTTTGTAAATAGTGTCCCCTCATATGTTAAAGCTATTATTCAATGTAGTGTTCAGTAACTTGCTTACTGTTCATCATTACTTATATACTTCATCTTAAACATTTGTCAATTTCCCAATCTCACATCATGATGAAGTAATATTATAATAACAGGTTTTCCATGTGAATGGTTTCAGTAAAGTCTTCACATGTACTGTGAGGTACTATTATATATACACCATTTTCGTATTTTCATAGGTTTAATGTAAATCAGTCTGCCTCCTGCTCACTTTCTCTATGACTATGCATAGCTTGTTGCTTTATCTGAATCATGTTCCCAATCTCAGCAGTAAACCAGACATCTACCTGATCCTCAGCAACTTTGCATGTTCTATGTTTTGTCTGAAGTTTTCCACGGTTGGTGTCCAGGATTCACTGAGCCAATGATGTTCTTGTTGTTTATGTTTTCGATATAATGGATTTTCACACCTTCCCTGATTACAGAGTTCTAGAAATAAGACATTCTACTATATTCATAATTCCACATATGTTTAATGTCCACAGATTTATGGAAATGGAGGCAGCATTTTGTAATTTTTGCATTAATTTTTGATGATTGATATTTTTTTGTTTTGCTGTCATCCGTCTTTTGACTGGTTTGATGCAATCCTCCATCCCTTCCTATCTTGTGCTAACCTTATCATCTCTACATATCCCACTTATAGTATTTCTGATCTCTAAGCAATCTTCAGATTTATATCATTCTTTACAGGAAGAAGGTAGTCTGTATTTTGGCTAGTAGACAATGTGTTGATACACCAGTGTTACCAGAATCTTTTGTATTTTTCTGTGTATATTTGTGATTCCTTAAGGTACAGTTCTGAGCAGAGTGGTAGTGATGACAGTGTTCCTGTGATAGTTTCACCACAATAGAACAACTAAGCACTATAAAAATGTACGTGAGTTTATACGAACAAAGTGATAGTGGCACAGTAGCACTGTACGGCACTACTGTTGCATGCGTGACAGTAACAGTGCCACACTTGAGCTTGTACAGTTGTGCGGCATCCATGATCAGCACGAGTTTGGTCTTTTTTTGTGGTAATAATTTAATAAAAATGGAGGTTTCTGAAGTTTGTATCAAGGAAGATGATGAGCTTCTCACAACTTTGGCATCACAACATCAAATATTGTGTTATTTAAGTGCAGAAGGTTAAAAGAGAGAGAGAGAGTGAGTTTGGGGTGAAATTGTGAGGGAGTGAAATCAATATTGATCAATATTTGATCAGTATTTTATTAATTTTTAATTTCAATAGTTTTCTTGGCACTCTAATTCGCCAATTTTGAAGTTCAAATAAAGTTAATTCCTGGAATATAAGCAAATCCCCTTTACCAGCGAAATTAATCATATTATCATTAAATGCTTGGATTTCAATGCAAATGTAGGGCGTTTCATAAACAACAAGCTTCTAATATTAAATCAGTGGAATTATCTGGATTAATCGCTATTGGAATATAAAATATTCAATGTACTTGACATAGCAAGCTGAAAGCATTTTCTCCTGGCAGACAGGTCGCAGTTTATTGTTGAATATCTCCATTTGGCGATAAAGTCTGGTTCTTTTTGGATATGGCTTCATCATGTAAGTGCTATGAGAAAAAGCCTCAAATCCTATTAAAAAGATGGTAAACTGATGTTAGTACCAGACAAAAGTTTTGCTTCAGTAGTGTTGAAGTTACTGTATGTGATTTTTTCTGCTATTGTCAAATTTCTGATTATGTTATTAATGCCCTTTTTGCCATATGAACCAACATCAAGAGTCACAAACGTTATAGCCAGAATTACAATTGAAAAATAGAATTTTTATTTAAAATAAATAGATCCACTGTCCTGTGCAACTTTTATAAAAACATGCTTCTCATCTATGTTATGCCATTTGGCATGTTCCATTTCTCCAAGATATCTTTTTTTGATTCTCTGAAAATTGCTTTTATTTGGGGGAGGGGGAATTATTGCTACTGGCATTACTTTTGTCATAGCAGCGAAGTGATTGGAGTCTGCTCGATAATAGTGTTGCGCAACTTGGAAGTGATTAGTGTATCAATGAAGTTGCAATGGTGTCACTGTATACTATGATTGAATGCCACATTGACATTGTTGCATTGCTCAGAACTCCTTCTTTAAGTATTTCTATCTAATCTGCTGGTGTTCTCACTGGTCAGCTCTGAACTATCCTTTCTGTATCACTTGGTGCACTCATTTCATCTGAAAACAGTTCAGAGGTGTTCAAGTTCTGATTGTATTCTTTTTGTACCATTTATCACCCTTGCAATGTGTAAAAGTGTATTCAACAAATTACTTCGTTGTAAATTTATGGTGAAAATTGCTTGTCACCCATATAATTAATGTTGTGCTTTAGTTTCCAGTAAATATTTGATCCTAGTGTTACTTCCTAAATGGATTCCTCTCAGGTACATCAGGAATTCATTTAAAGTCTGGTTACCATTAGGTCACATGATTAAAATGTCATCCACATATTGGAAAAGGGGATATCTCCATCCATGACTCTTTCCTGAAAATACTCCATGTTTGCATTCCCTTGTTTAACATGTTCAATAACTGAAATATTGTCGCCATGTAATCAATAACAAGTATGAAGTATGTGAACGAAGGCTTTCCCGGCGTGTCACTGCAATATAATCTTTGCAGGTTCACTGCCAGATTGTGTGGGTGAAAGATGAGCTTTTGGCTATGAAATCTGCTGCCTCTTCAGGCCCGGTGTTCACGCTGTGACGACCAGAGCTGCAATGCCAATCTGTGGTGCCGTTGCATCCTTTTAAAGGCTAGCACCCCTCCCCTCCCCACCACCACGCTCTATGGTTCCCGCCAACCTATTGTGCCCGTAAAGCTGTGTTGCCAATCTTGACTGTCTGTCCTTATATTTGAAATCAGGTTGTCTTAGCAAGGACCAAGCAGGCTTCCAGGCATCACTAAGCCACAGACCCGAGACTCAGTTATGTGAGTTACCTGTTATGGTTATTAGAGTATTAAATCCTAATTGCTTGAATCTCAACTTCTGCTTGTCTATTAAAAAAAAAAAAATTTGATTTATAACTGTCTGTTCTTTAACTATTGCATTTGTTACTTTCTGTTTTGGTAATGTCAGTTATTACAATTATTTTAATTTTATGTTATGTATGAAAGTTTCCTTTGTGCTTAGATTATATGAGAGATGCTCAAAATTCATCTTTATTAGTTAGTGTTAATGTGGAATTCAACCCGTGACTGAAAGATTAACAAGCTTTTTCTTGGCAGCTTTTTTTTCCTTCTTTGACTTGTCCACCCAGTTTTGAACCTTGCTACATATAAAGTTTGCAGAAGTCCTTTCATGGTACTGGTAATTTAATTTCACTGATTTTACACATTGTCTCTGATATGCAGTTGACATTTGACTTTTGGATGAAATATATTCCTCCTTGAGTGACACATGACTGCTTGGAGGAAAGCCTGTAGTGTTATTTTATTGGAATATTGTGTTTAATAAACCAACGAAGTAGGTATGACCACAGACTGTAATACAAAAAAAAAAAAAAACTTTTAAATCAGAATTACAAGAAATATAGATTTTTTAAAAAATACAGTAATTGTCTTCAGTTTTGAAACTATTTACTTGATGGTATATGGTATATGGAGTATATAGTGAATGACACTGAAAATGATTCATAATTTAATATACTAACATAGCACTCCAGTTGTGAAAATGAAAACTGAAATTAGTAGTAAAAGTCTTCCAGATCTCTATATTGGATGATCAACATCATAAATCATGGTTATGAAGTTCGAATTCCCTTAACGTTTTATAAGATTTAAAAAAAAACCATGCTCAATTAGAAAATAGTAGATAAGTATTAATATGGTTGTACAAGTTGTTTAATGTTGTTGAAGAAAGATTTAAATGGAGGATGTTCTCAATTCATCCATTTTTTTTTTTTTTGTATGTATGTTCAGCAATTTCTTCCCCAATTTTGAACCGATTTAAATAAAAAAAATTTAGTGGATAGGGTATACCTCCAAAGTGGTCCCATATGAATTTCATTGAGAAACAACTCCTTCTTCCCCTTTCCACCTCTTAATTTTTATACAAACCCAATTTTTTTTATCTGATTTCGATGGAACATTGTACCGTCAACACCATTTAACATGGTCTCCATTAAAGTTGGCGTATATGTGTAATTCTTCGTGGAGAAGGCTTCTGATCAAGAATAAAAAAATAAAAAACCACCACATGTCTCCCTTTACACCCCTTTATAGAAACCTACATGTCTCATCTGATTTTGATTGAACTTTGCACATGTACATTTTATAACAAAGAGAAAAATCCTGTCAACATTTGGTATGACAAATGTAAGCTACCCTTCGCTCTATTTTCGAGATTCCGTTAAAATCCAACAAAGTTTGAGGTTAACATTAGTACACGATACCATAGCTAAAATCGAGATAACAACACTTTGAGTACAGAAAAGTAAATAAACAGCACATAGCAAACGTAAATAAACCATAAATTGCAATAAATCAATGATATTCCAGCAGAAAATAGGTTATTCCAAATAAAAGTAAACTTTCACTATCAGATCCTAATATTGGTTAGGGAGATATTCTGAACTGATTTTGAGGAAATAAATGTTAACTAACAATAAATATAGTGCCTAAGCAAACTTTTTATCATAACTACTAAGCATTATTCCAGAGGGAAATAATTAATTTCAATATAAAGCAAATCTAACCCTAAAATTTTGCCATATACCAGATTTTGGTATTTCTGAATAGGTTTTAATACAGTAAAGGTTGTGAGAAGCTAATAAAAGCCAGGCCTAAACCTACAATAACAATAACTTCACAGTAAAATATAGTTAAGAAGAAATTTTAAAGAAATAAATATGATTGCTGGATAGTAGACTGAAGCAGGATGAAAATAACAGATTGTGATGTAATTTGACCATTTAAAAGTTCCAAAAGTAAATGTAATAATGCATGAGACAGTTTAGAAGTATAACTGATAAGTTTCCAATAGTTTATAACCACTTAATAATAACATGAAGTAGTTTTGAGGGAAGTTGATAACTCATTTGCATAAACATAATGATTTTTGGCTTTTTAAGTAATTTCAGGAGTTAAAAAGTAGATGAAAATGCAGTAAATAATCGTCTCTTCCAGTTTTAATAGGTTCCAAGTAGTTTAAATCCGGAGATATATGAAAAATCCATAAAGCTAGGAAGCCGGTAAACAGACGTGAATAATCAAACCTTTCAGCATTAATTCTGAAACTGTTAAACCATTTTGGAAGCGGTAAGACCAGGTAGAAGCTAGTAAATACAAGTAATTAATTTTCTATAACCATTAAAAGACTTTTTACTAACCTGCTGCTTGTTAATCCAATTTCGAAATAACTCGCCAGAGGCACCGTACACAAAATATGCTTTTTAACTAATTTTAAACACTGTCACCCGACATAAAGTAAATAATAAATTAGAACAGTCTGAAAGAGAATTAAATTCATCTAAATCTCGTAGTTTCCAGCCGTTTAAGTATTTTTAAATGTTATTCGAACACACAAAATAGGTCATTCAACTTTAACATTTTCTTATTCAAAAACCTACCAAGATTCCAGTTCTCAAAAGTAGTTTGCCTTAAAGATCCACTCTTCTAGTTTCACACACCTTAATTTCATGTCATTTAACGCAATAGAACAGATGTTAGAGAATTTTCAAATTCACTCGACAACAGCCCACATGGCAAAAACAGAATATTTTTATTGTGCCCAAGATACTGCACCCACGAAGATGGGACAACTTTTAAAACACGTATTTTAATACAGGCTACACTTTAGAGATTTTTCCGGCTTGATAAATCAAATACCTTCAGAGTTATACATAGAAATATACCTATAATAAAAATGGCGGAAGTGCGAAATCTCTGTTTATAGTAATAACTCGGTCAGTTCTCAACCGATTTAAATAAAATTTACACTTTGAGCGGTTAAAATCCAGGCCAACACTTTGATCATAGTTTCATGTTTATAACTTATGCCGTTTGTAAATTCCAAAAAATTTCTGAACATTTCACAATCGGGGGGAAAATTTGAATTCGCAGTGACGTCATACCAAAAATAAAAGTTAAAAATAAATTAAAATTTGGCCACCCAACATGACACACGTAAACTCCCATAACTTGTAAACATTTTAGATTTTAAATTGAGCACCTTTGAAGGAAGTTGTAAAAATAAATGTAAGGGAATATTTTAGACCGCGGCAGAACACTGCCGGAGTGCAACGTCCTTGACCCAATCCTATATAAGCGAGTGAGAGGGTGGGGGTACAGGCAGTCCAGGACAGTCCATCATATCGCTTGGAGGAGAACACACGTTTATCGAGAGTGCTCCGGCTCCGGCGTGCGGAGGCTTATTGGCGGGGAAGTTAGGCGTGATGGCATAATGGCCGACCGGCACCATTTCTAAGTTTGGCAAAAACAAAGTAACAGTTTTAGACATGTGTTTTCTCTAACGTTCAAGTTTTATTTGGGGTGGTGCGGTTGTTCTGTTTCATGATTTGTAATCTTCGGCTGATGATTTTTTCTCCGATTGCCATTGCTAACTGTGACTTTTGTAACTTATGTGAAAATTTTCAAGAATATATTTCAGTTATCAGGATTCAGACTTTCATTTCTACATTAGTACCTTTCTTACAGGAGGTTAATCTGTAAGTGGCGACCGCAGTAATTATTACAGTTAGCATCCTACATGGTTATAGAACTTTTTACGAACTTTGACAACTTTTTGGATGTCTTCAAGTTTAGGTGCAGAAGCTGATACAAACCCCAATATCAGCCAACGTCCTAACACAAAGCTCAACCCCTCTCATTCCTTCCACCCCATTAATTTTTGTTAATATTCTTTATGAAAAGCTACGGTCGCCACAGTTTGACCGATTACCATGAAAGTTGGTGCTTATATGTATTTTTTCACGAAGAAGGTTTCTGACCAAAAATCCAAAAACCACCCCCTCTCCCCATTAAAACAATTAATTTTTATACACACCCATACACATGATGGTGCCTACCAAATGACATTGTAGTGCCAGAGATATGCCTGGACGATCAACAAGGACAAGCCACAGATTAAAATACTGTTAATTTGTTTCCCTATCCTGTCTCTCGCAATAATACTATCTGCATCATGACATGCTGTAAAATATTTGGTATTTGTGTTAGTATCCCCATTTTGCCTGAACACCAAATAAAGTTCAGTAATTCGATCTTTGCAATGTGACAGCTGGCACCGACTCCAAAAATAACTAATTAATGTAAAAATTTTAATAACAGTTATGTAAAATATTGTTCATATTGATTTACTTTCTTCTAAGCAAGGTATAAAGTTATTTTAAAATTTTTAGTGTTTTTTAAGGCAGTTTTATGTTTTTTAAACAATTATTTTATGAAAAATTGCTTTATAGGAATGCATTAATTTTTTAGGAACAATTGGAGAAATTAGCTACAGCAAAAAATTCCTGATAAGGATGGGTGGGAGCTGGTAACAGGTCATAGGAGAAACATGGTTAACAGGATGAACAAGCCAAACACTTCAGTAATTGTGGGAAAAAATAGGTTTGACCTGTTGCCAGAGTCAGGAGGAAAAGACCCTCATGTAGATGTAGGAGTAGGTAAGATGCAGCAGACCTTTAGGGATAAGGGTGTGCATGGCAAGAATAGAAAAAAAAGGGTTCTGCTGCTAGGTAGTAGCCATGGGAGAGGTGTAGGCCCTCTTCTGCAGGATCAGTTAGGTACAGGTTACCAGGTCACAAGTTTTACCAACCTAGTGCAACATTAGGCCAGGTAATAGAGGATATAGGTTCCCTTTGTAGGAGTTTCACTAAGGATGATAGAGTAGTGATAGTGGGAGGTGCGGGAAATAGTATTGATAGAAACACGAGTTATAGTATTGAGAGTGACCTGAGGAAGGTGGTGAAGCATACCAGGGTGGAGCTCATGCAGGTCCTATGTCCCCATGACCAGCCACAATTGAACTATGCTGTGAGCCGCGTTAATGTGGAAACGGAAGTGCTACTTGGGAAAGGCATTAGTTCTGTGTTGGGGGTTGTGCCTGTGAACACTATTGGTAGGTGGGGTTTCACTAGGCATGGCCTACACCTAAATAGAAGGGGGAAGGGAGTACTTTCTGAGTTGTTAGCTAAAGCAGTGAGGGAGCCCATTTCCAGTGATGATGGGGTCAGGACTGTGCCTTTTTTTTAGGTTAGGGGCTGCTGGTGAAGGGACAAAAATAGATTATCAAAGTGATACTGATTGCAGATTCATGATGGGAAAAGTCACAGATGTTAAATAAATAGATGAAGTGGCTGAAACAATAACTGACTGCGGTAAAAGTGGGAAAGAGGAGATAAATTCTGAAAATGTAAAGCCAGTAGTAAGGGTGTTAATGGTAAACTGTAGAAGTATAATGAACAAAGTAATTGAATTTGCAAACTTAATAGAGATATATAAGAACGAAGTCTTTCTCGGCGCTGAGAACGTATAAACTGCTCTCGGGTGACAACGCACTCTTGACTCGGCTAGTCACCCGAGAGCAGTTTATACATTAATAGAGATACATGAACCACAAGTAATAATTGGGGTAGAGAGTTGGTTTAAAGAAGAAGTACTATACAGTGAGGTTTTTCCTGATGGTTACAGAGTGTACCGCAGAGATAGAGGAGCAATTGGTGGAGGAGTTTTCATACTAGTTAACAAAAACTACCACAGTTCACTGGCGTTCATAGATCAAGAACATGAGTTACTTGGAGTAGATTTGTGGGGTAATAAAAAAGTAAAAATCAGATTGTTGGCTGTTTACTGCAGTGGAAGAATGACAGAAGAGGATGAGGCTCTTGGGGAGAAATTAAATTCATACTCAGAATTCAGAGGTGAGAATAGAATGAACATCATCGGTGGGGATTTAAATTTACCAGGTGTAAATTGGGAAGGAAATAAGATAAATAACACAAGGGAACAAAGATTTGCAAATATCTTAATAAGGGAAGGAGGACTTACACAAGTGGTTGAGCAAAACACTAAGGGGCAAAATATTTTGGATACATTTCTAATTAAGCCCTATGAAAACCTTTTGAGGTATCAAGTAACTGAAGGAATAAGTGATCATGAAGCAGTTCTGATGGATATTAGAGGATTCAGTAAACCAGCTGCCAAAATTGAAAGGGGAAATAGGTACAATTATAAAAAGGTACAGGTTTCGAATTTGAAGAGATATTTCAGAGTACAATTCAGCAAATGGAAGGAAGGCTAAAGTACAGTACAGTCAAGGTGGGAAGAGTTCAAGGAGATAATAAGAAAGGGAGAAGAAAAGCAGGGTATTAGGTAATATTTAAAACAACTAAACAAGGACTTAATAACAGCAAAGAAAATGGCTAAAGATGGGTTTATGAACAGTATTGTCAGTGCAGGAGGACCATTGACTGATGCATCTAGAAATTTCTATGGCTATATCAGGAAACTGAGGGGAAGGGAGGGTGTAGAGACACTTATAGATAAGGATGGAGAAGAAGTTACTGACGATTTGAAAAAGGCAGAGATTTTAAGTAACTGGTTCAGTGAAAGCATTAGGGACAATGAATCAGAAACAGGAGGGTCTAATTCGGAGAACAAGCTTAACAACACAATTAGAAATGACGATAGTAAAAAATTTTATATTCATCCTGAGGAAATCATGAAGGAAATAAGAAAGCTGAAAAAATGTAAAGAGGCTGGTGAAGATAATATTACTACAGATATCTTAAAGATAGCTGGATGTGACATTGTACCTTATCTTGAAATAATATTTAAATTGAGTCTGGATACTTGCTGCTTACCACAAGACTGGAAAAGTGCAATAGTAGTACCGGTACATAAAGGAGGGGTGAGAAATAGGGTTGAGAATTACAGGCCAATCAGTTTGACATCAGTGGTAGGTAAATTAATGGAAAGATTGATATGCAACCACATCAGAAATATATGTGAGGAACGTAAGTGGTTTTCAAGCAGGCAACATGGGTTCAGGCAAGGATATTCATGCAAATCTCAGTTGGTGGGATATATGCAAGAAATTTCAGATAAAATGGACAAGGGAGGCCAAATTGATAGTGTAGCACTAGATCTGTCAAAGGCGTTTGACAGAGTAAGCCATAAAATGGTAGTAAATAAGGTAAAAACCATTGGAGTGGATGAGAAAGTGATTTGCTGTGTAGAAGAATTTTAAAATGTAGAAAACGGAAAGTTAGGGTAGGAAATGTAGTATCAAAAGAAGTAGAAGTAAAAATTGGAGTGCCACAGGGTAGCGTATTGGGACCATTGCTATTCATTATTCTATTGAATAATTGTGTTGATTGTTTACTATCTGAACTTAGATGTTTGCAGATCACATAATGCTGTATAAAAGAATCAAAACGATAGAGGATTGTAAATAGTTGCAGGGTGATCTGGACAGGATATCTAGTTGTGTTGGTAAACATGGGATGAAGATAAATGCAAAGAAGGGTCAGCTTATTAGATACACAAGTAAAAAACAAGAAGTTAATTATGAATATAAGGTGGGGGAAGAATTGCTTGCTGAAGACTTGAAATGTAAATATCTTGGCATTACTTTTGATAACAAGCTTAACTGGGCTGGACACATTGAACAGGTGGTAGGAAAAGTTTTCAAAGTTCTGCACTTGTTGGAGAGAGTGATGAGGAGATGTACGGGAGAAGTAAAGGAATTGGGTTACAAAACTTTGGTGAGACCATTGCTGGAATATGGTAGTGTAGTATGGGACCCTCATTTTAAGTATCAAATACAGGAGTTGGAGAGGGTGCAAAGAAGGGCTGCTAGATTTGTTTCTGGAAATTATCGCAGAATGCAATCAGTGATAAAGGAGCTGAAATGGGATTCATTGCAAGACAGGAGGAGGATGAGGAGGGTCATGGGAGTGTACAGGGCATATACTGGCGATGAGGCATGGAAAGATATTGCAATAGGTTTGAAAAGTAGTGCATGGAAGGGAAAAGATGACCATGACCACAAGCTGGCACTCGATTTCAGGCACAAGGGTGTGGGAAGATTCTCTTTTTTAGGTAAGGGTGTCAGGGATTGGAATGAGTTACCAAGAGAAATGATGAATAATTTACCGGAAACTTTGAAAGAATTTAAAGATAAAATTTGTAGAGGGCAAATGTGGGTGGGTGCAGGATAGGGGGAAGATGGGTGTGTAGGGAAATTGCCACCGGAGCCTGTGCTCCATTGCAATTAAATTAAATTAAAATTAGTAAAGTTGATTATATTTTTTTTACACTGGAACAATACTTCCATATTTTGGGAAATGTTTTCTTTTAATAGGTGCTGACTAAAAAAGATATATATAGTTTATATTTTTTCTGACTGAGTTCATGAACTAAGACTGTTACTAGTCCAGCCACACTTTTACAATGTATTTTTTTTATTTGTTTGTAGGCTGATATTCATAGAGCAGAAGAGCTAATTGCAAAAGGGCAGCAACTGTTATCAAGTCGGCACTACTGTCCTTTGGATTGTGTTCAGCCTAAATGTGATGAACTGCGGCGTATGTGTGATATCCTATCTGAAAGAATTAATTGCCGCTTAGAAACTCTCATAAAGAACAGAGAACTACAAGACAGAATAGAAAAGGTTAATTATAAATGCATACTCTTCTGTTCTTTTGTTTTACATTTATAATAAATTGCTACCAAAATATTTAAAACCAGTCTGTTATTTAGTGGTTTATCATGGGAATAATCCCTTTTTTTATTGTAATGTGATGGAACTAAAGATATAACTAAAATTCTCAATGCCTCAGGCTAATAAATGGTGTGCTAGAGGCATTGACCTATTAGCATCTCAGCACATGGAGAAATGGTCTTCGTCACCAGAACTGGCTGAACAATCTCTTTCTGAAATTCAGCAGTATATTGCAAGTGCAGAAGAGTTCAAGCTCAGCAGCCCAAAGGAATTCCGTACACTTTTTGAGGATTCAATAACACCAGAGACCAAAGCACTTGTTACTCAGGTATACTTGGCACATTCTAAATTAGTTAGATGTATTTTCTTAAATCTTTACACTCTAGATTTGTAATTTTCTGTTACGTTTCATTCTTTGTGTCCTTGGATTATTGCCTCTTTCTCTGTATTATTGTACATTCCTACTCCTATATATAAATTGAGCCATTGTTTAGTTTTAAAAGTAATTATTTTAGGAATTTGATAAAATTTTAACCATAGTTTACATAAAGCTTTTTACTATTTGAGGTCATACTTTTGTTTTTTGAAGCTTCCTTTTTATTGAAATAATGTGGATAGAAACAAGTCATATCCATTTTGGGTTTATTCAAAGAATCGTTCTTGTATAAATTATAATTACTGGTGAAAGAGAGCAACTCTAGCTGATACTCTTTATTAAGAAAATAGTGACATTACAGTGTGCCAGTGACCTTACTATTCATTGACCAAAGTATAAAACTTGAGGGTGCATAGTTCATTCATTAGCCGTGAGGGGTGCTGTGGTCAGAATGTATCTATCAAGGATTTTGGATGGCAGTATTCGTCAGAGATTTTAGTATTGCAGTAACATGTAGAGGAAGTGAAAGTGTGCTGGGTCCAGCAGTATACATTTTTCATCAATGAAACTGAGTGTGGTGGGTGAGCGGTAATGTTCTGTCTTTGTATTCGGGAGGATGTAGGTTTGAATTCCTATCTGAGCATTCTGATTTTGGTTTTACGTTGTTTCTCTGAATCACTCCAGGTGAATGCCAGAATGCTTTCTCCAAAAGGCATTGGCCAAATTCCTTCCTGTTTCTTGCCCCAAATCCTATCCCACCTCAAATCATCATGACATCAATGAGGCATAAAGCCGTAAAAAAAAAAAAAAAGAATTTGGCAGGCTACTGAGGTGCATCTTGTTATTGAGGAGATGAATTTGGATGAATACACAAATGTTGATGATTATCACCAGTGTACGACAGCTAAAACTGACACTGCATTCAGCTTAAACAGTTCCTGGAAGAACACAGTGAATGCTGGTGGGAACTGCTTGTTGCATCCCCTATACTTAAATTTACTACCTGCAATTATTTGGAGTGTTGATGTAAATAAAGTAATTTTTGTTTGATGACCAGACTAGCTTTTGTCTTGGAATTATGACCAATAAAATTTTATTTTAACACATTGTATTTTGAGGGTTTTCCATGTTATGATTGACTCCTGGATCATTCTGAACATTAGCTTCTGCACCACACTCAGTTTTAATTTACTACCATGATAGTGACAAAGTAACAAAACCAAAGTTAGATGCCATCCATACTCTAATATATTAAGCTATAGTATACTATCGTTATATTAAAATTAATTAAGTAACAAGTGAATCTGATACAGTTCTGAAGCTATGCAAGATGACAGTCTTACCATTTAAGAATATTAAAGTTTTGGGGAAAAAAGATACACACACAGATCATTCAAATAAGGTGAAATTTTTCATATTAATATCATATTATCTTAATATAACATTGGATTCATGGTTTGAACCCACTAAATTTACTGTTTTACTTAGTAATTTACTTACTTAAAATAAAATTTTTAAAAATATGAAAGTTTTATGTGTACTGCACATAAAGGTCATCTGTATTTTTTCTTCCACACTACCAGTATGAATCTATGTTCCATTTCTAATATCTAACTGATGATGGTGGATGAGCAGTAATACTCTGACCTTATAATCAGACAGACACACAGTTCAAATCCCCATCTGATAATTAGGATTTCAGTTAAAAATTGTTTCCCCAAATCACTCCCATCTCTTAGGACCTCACTGTCAACAAGGCATAAAGTCATAAAAAAAAATATCTTATATCTGAATGCTGTATATTAACTAAAATAATCATAAAGTAAGTCTGCTATACATTTTAGCCAATTGAATTCTTAATCATTAGTAAACTGTTAGTAAGAAAAAGGAAATAAAATTGCCTGTTCACCAACTTCTGACATGAGAATATAGCAAGAGGGACTTTTAATACATTAAAGATGGCAGACAGAAATTTTAAACATTTATGAATAACTGGTATACCCAGCTTTCTTTTAACTTTTATAGTTGATACTGGTGTATATAATTTGTCATTTTATTTGTATGTTCCGAAAATTTTATAGATAATCTTTCCTTGAAGCAAATAACTTGTATATACCAATTTTAAATGATTGAGTTCACATTTTTCAATTTTATCAACTGAAATGAAGATTGTATTGAAAAAACTCTAGAGTGTACTGTTCTGTAATCTCTATTTGGCTGACATTATAGTACTTGAATTTAAATTTCGCAGTAAAATTTTTAATTACTGCAGTGGAATGCCTACATGCACATTTAAATGAGGCTAGATGAAAGTTGGTTAGTTAATATTCCCCATAACACAAAGTCTAACAATAATGAATATCCAAAATGTGTACTTTTATTCATAGATTGTTTCTTCGCTGTAATGTTTGATATAATTTTCTATGTCATTTAACATTTCTAATGTTTATATAGAAATGAATTTCTCATTGAACTTTTTCCAGGTTCTGCACAGAATAGATGATGTGACTATGATGTGTGACAAAAGGTTGGATAGTTTGAAACGCCTTACACTAAGACCTCCTCGTCCAGTACAGACAGTCACTCCTGAGCCAGGTGTACCCTTACAACCTCCAGGAGGTGCTCCAAACTTGACACGTGATGGTCATAATACAAACAAGCACTCTAAAGTTTTTCGCAAAGCCAACACACTCCCAAAGGTATTTGTAGAAAGCCAATGCATACTTAATTATACTACTTCAAATATCTACTATCAGAAAATGTTCAGAATTCATAGCTTTTCGTTTACTGTGTACAGACTTTTGAAATACTTTATCTTTCACCCTTTGACACCCTGCTGTTTGCAACCTTGCCTGACAGTAGAGAATGATTATTTGGTAATCAGAATATAAGACATTATTAATAAATAAATTACGCCAAAGCAATTGACTTTTTTGTATTTATTGATCTCCCGTACGTGTTTCACTTCTTTTGCAGAAGCATCTTCAGTGGGTTTTTTCTGTTAATTACGTACAAATGTTATAAGCAGGTTATGTTGTGTTTGGTACAGTGGAATTATAATCTAATTTGTAATCTACTTACATTTTGTGGTCTATTGCATTTTTTAGCTCCATTCTCAGCATCAGTGCTTTTGCATTTTTGGTGAGAAGTGTCTTCATTATTCAGATTCACAACACTGCACTTTATTGCACTGCACTATGTGTTTTTTCTTGCAAATGGTCATACTGTTTTGTTTACTAAGTATCGAGTTTGTGTAGTTATGCGGTATTGTTTTGTTTTTTCAGTCTTCCATTTGTTTGGCGTTTTTTTTTCCAAAAGTAAATGATTTCAGTAGTTTTTTTGTGGTTTTGTATGTCCTTTTTTATTGTTGTTTTGCCTGTGTCGATGTTTCTATTTTATTTTAGTTTCAGTGTTTTGTATAGTGTTGGGTGTGTGAGGTTTCTGTATTCATTTATTATTCGTTTTCCTTCTGTTAGTGCTTTTTGTATATGATTGTTCTCTTGGAATGTTAGTATTTGTGGTTTGTTGTTCTTTATGGTGAGTATTTGCATGTCTGAGTCAATATTTGTTGGGTGGTGCCTGTGTTCTTGTAAGTGTGCTGCAAATGTTGAATGGTTATTATATTTTACAGCTCTTATATTATAATTTGAAATTGAAATAATAGTACATAACTACACCCTCTTCTTCACTCGAACTTGACATTTAAAAATCAGAATAATCTTCTAGGGATATGTCAGATCAAAGCTAGGCACGCAACCGTGCCGCCAGTTTCTACAGGCAGAGTGGCTACTTTAAACGCTTTGTTGTCGGACTCCAGTTCGTGTGAAACGCTCGTGACGCACATGACACATGAAACGAGTGGTCCCGATAACGAGTGGTAATTGTGCCATGTGTGGAGGGCCTAAATGTAATTGTATCACATGTTTTGGCTCTCAGTGTTTTTGTGTATTGTAAACAGTTCAGGTGTATATGTGGATGAGCTCTATCTCATGGAAAAATACAATTCTCCAGGTTCTGTGAACTGTGATTTTCGTGGCAACCATGATCTTTTGGAACTCTGTTTTAACCTTTTGAGTGATGTGAACATTTGGAAACATAAAGTCAAGTAAATAATTGTTTCAGCAAATATTTTGGTAGATTACAAATTAGGGATTGTCAGTTACTAATGTGTTAACTAAATTTTGGCAGACTTTGAATTTTTTTATTTTAGTGGGGGTTAAACAGCCTATTGTTGGTTGAATGCTAAGAATTATTTCTGCTGGTGGAACCTGCACTCTTTATTAAGGATCAAATCTGATATGGTACAACAATTTGTGACTGGTACCATGACTTTTTGATTCAGTATCATAATATACCTATTTTGAAATGATTTTTCTGTTTTGATTTGGTAGTGATTACCTTTAGGGACTCTGATCTTTCCATTTTGGAATTTTTTTCCTTAATAGGAAGTTGGCTTCCAAGAGAATGATAGTGATTGAACTTATTCAGTACAATGTGATTTTGCTTTTGTGTGATGTCTGTAACAAAACATTTCAGGGGAATCACTGGGAAGGAGAAGGTTAATGCCGAAAATATCATGATCCTAGTAATAAGAGTGATACAGGTGAACTGTAGTATAATGAACAAAGTAACCTCAAGTAATTATCGGGGTTAAAGGAAGTAGTACTAGAAATAGAGGTTTTTCCCCGATGGTTACAGTTTGTACCACAAAGATGGAGGAGCAATTGTTGCAGGTATATCCATACTGGTCACTAAAGAAAACTACATTTCACAGATTTTTAAAGGTCAGGACCATGAGTTACTTTTGGTAGATTTCTGAGGTAATAAAAATAAAACATCAGAGTGTTGGCTGGTACCGTAGAGTAGGAATGAATGATGAAGATGAGGCTGTTGGGGAGGAACTAAATTCATACTCATAGTTCTAAAGTGAGAGTAGAATGGTCATTATTGATGGAGAGTAAATTTACCAGGTGTCAACTGGGTAAGAAATACAATTATTATCACAAGGTAGCAGAAATTTAAAAATATCTTTATAAGAGAATGAGGCTTTACACAAGTGATAAACAGAACATAAGGGGACAAAACATGTTGGATATTTAATAAAACCTGATAATAACCTTGAGGGCTGTCAAGTAATTGAAGGAATAAGTGATCATGAAGTAGTTCTGACAAAAATTAAAGAGGGAAGTAGGTACAGTTATAAAAAGGCACAGATTTCAAAATTGAAAAGATGATTCTGGAAAAGTTTCAGGAAATGTCAGGAAGGCACAATTACAGTGGAGTTGAAATAGGAAGAGTGGAAAGGGGTGAAGAAATATATATTTCAAAATTGAAATTTAAGAGAAGTACATAACCTACGTTCGATAAAACTAAGGTGAAGAGGTAAAAGAGGTCGGTGAGATGAGAATGTAACTGGGTTAAGAGGCAGCAAGGCATTAGGTAATATCTAAAACAACTAAACAAGGAATTAATAATAGCAAAAAAGATTGCTAAATATGGGTTTATGGAGAGTATTATTGGTGTGCTGGGATCACAGACTGATGTTAGAAAACTGATGGTATTGAGACCGTTATGAGGAAGTTATTGAGGAATTTTTAAAAGGCAGTGATTTTAAGTAACTGGTTTCATAACACCTTTAGGGACAATGATTCAGGAATTGAAGCATATAAATCAGAGAATAAGATTATCAGAAGGAGAAATGAGCAGGCTAAAAAATTAAATATTCATCCTGAGGATATGGTGATGGAATTAAGAAAGATGAAAAAGCATAAAGGGACTGGTCTATATAACATAACTGTTGATGTCTTAAAGATATTTGCATGTGACGCTGTACCTTATATTGAAACATTATTTAAATTGAGTCTGGATACTTGCTGCTCTCCACATTGCTAGAAAAGTGTTATAGTAGTACTGATGCATAAAGGAGGGCTGATAAATTGGCTCAAAAATTGTAGATCAATCAGTTTGACATCAGTGGTAGGTACATTAATGGAGAGATTGATATGCAACCACTTCAGAAATGTATGTGAGGAACATGAGCAGCTTTCAAGTTAACATGGCTTTAGGCAAAGATATTCATGTGATATATGAAAGATGTTTCAGATGAAGTGAACTACGGAGGCCAAATGGATAATGTAGCACTAGATCTTTCAAAGGCCTTTAACAGACTAAGCCATTAAATGGTGGCAAATGAGATAAAACCAATTTGAGTGTGTGAGAACGTGATTAGCTGGGTAGAAGAATTTTAAAAGACAGAAAACAAAAATTCAGTCTAGTAAATGCAGTAAACAAAGGAATGGAAGTAAAATGGAATGCCACAGGGTAGTCTTTATTGGGACCATTGCTTTTTTTTTTTTTTAACAGTTTAACGTCCCTTTTTAACAACGTGGTCTTTAGAGACGGGAAAGGATGGGGGCAAGGAATGGGAAGGAATTCGGCCATGGTCTTTTGAAGGAAGCATCCCGGCATTCACCTGGAGTGATTTGGGGAAACCATGGAAAACCCAAATCTGGATGCCCGGACGGGGATTCGAACCGCCGTCCTCCCGAATGCGAGGCCAGAACGCTATCTGTTACACCACCACGCTCGGTGGGGACCATTGCTATTCATTATTCTAATGAAAGATTTTGTTAATGGTTTACTCAGAAGTAAGGTTGCTTGTAGATGACATTATGTTGTACAGTAGTATCAAAATGGTAGAAGACTGTGAACAATGGCCCAGTGATCTGGACAGGATATCTAGCTGGGTAGGTCAAGATGGGATGAAGACATGTGCAAAGAAGTGTCAGCTTTTTAGGGTCACAGGTAAATATATATATAAAAACAGTAAAGGTTGGTTATGATTATGAGTTGGAGAAAGAATCATACTCAGCTATGCAAAACAGTTTGTGGGGAAAAAATCCTTCACTTGTTGGAAAGAGTGATGAGGGCATGTACCAGGGAAGTACGGGAATTGGGTTACAAAACCGGTCAGACCATTGCTTGAATATGGTATGTAGTATGGAACCCACATTTTTTGTATGAAATACAGGAGTTGGAGGGTGTGCAAAGAAGGGCTGCTTTATTTGTCTCTGTAAATTATCGCATAACACAATCGGTAACTGATATGATAAACAAGCTGGAATCATGGGTGTCCTCATCCCTGAAGTAGTAGAGTGAAAAATATGTGAAAATAAAAATTCCCACTTCGAATATTCAGAAATAAATATTCTCAAAATTTATCCAGAACACTCACAGACTAGTGCTTAAATAAGTTAAATGGGTGTTTCATTATTTTTTTAAAACTAAAACCATTTTAACAAGAATTTTTAATAAGTTCCTTTGCTTTTGCCTCACCCTGAAGTTAATCCTGGCTACACCCTTGGCTGGATTGGGATTCGTTGGAAGAAAGGAGGGTGAAACAAGCCAAGGGAGTGTACAAGGTTTATATCAGTGATGAGGCATGGTAAGATATTGGTGTAAGAATGAGGAGTAGCACATGGAAGGGAAAAGTTCATCATCAGTGAAGCTGACACTTGATTTTTGGTTGAAGGGAGTCGGAAAATTTTGTTTGATAGGTATGTGGAGTCAGGGATTGGAATAAGTTACCAAGAGAAATTATGAATATTTTACCAAAAATTCTGAAGTAGTTAAAAGTTGAAATTTGTTGAGTGCACAATAAGTGGGGACAGGAAATGGGTACAATGGGAGTGTAGGGTAATTGCCACTGGAATGTGCACTCCATTACAAATTAAGTGAATTAATTATATTATTTAACAGACATAAATGCAAAAGACAAAGGAATTTTCAAGCTTATATCCCCTCTGAGTGAGATAGCTGACAATTTGTCTGTATATTTATGTGCAACAAAATGTGATGAGACAGTGATTTCTTGATTTAAGAATTATTTGAAGGCAGGATTAAGTTTTTTTAGGGTTTAAAGAATTGCTTTGAATAAGGTTAATTGTATAGGCAATCTAGAGACTTGGATAAACATTGTTCGTTACTGCCAGTGCACTATAAGAGAGCTAGCCTAGCTTCTTGGTTGTTGGTATCAGTTGTAGTATCGGTTTCAGAATGTGTTGCATAACTGTTGTATTTGGTCCGACTTATAACTGATGATTTGTGAATTGATTATAATTATTAAATAGTTCAGTCCTTTTGTTTCAAATGGTTTTAAAATTTATTATACATTTTTGTACTCCTCAAGGAACTACATTGGAATTAAGTCAAATCCCAAGATGCAAAGTTCTTTCAGCAATGATAATTCCAATCAACCAATCTATGCCTTTACGACATTAGCCACAAATGATAGCTCAGTAGTTAAGTATCGCTCCATCACGGCACAGTTTAGCAAAGTCGCAAGCCTGTGCTACATTTAGGCTCCAAAATGGGGAAAAAAATGTCTGAAAGTGTCAAAATTATTTCTGAGGTGTAGTGCAGGGTTTATGGAACTTTTTAGCATAGTATTCAGGAGTTTTGGACAGACGTTTCTGGCAGTTTTAAGATGTATGGAAATTATTTGGTTTCAGCTGGAGTGATTGTTTTGTTTGGTGTTGGCTTAGCCAATGTGTGGCAAGAACTTGTAAGCTTCAGAAAAGAAGCTTTAATGTTATTACCCTGGCACTGTGAAATTAATTAACTAAAGTGTTAGTGGTAGTGTGGATTTATTTATGGTTGATTCAGTTAAATTCGGACTCAACTTTTGAACTTTAAAAACATTCAAAAATGTTATCCTTCCATAATACCATTCTATAATTTTTTCTACAAAACTAATACCTCAACATCAGCTGTAAGCTACCTTACTCTCTATTCTCGATATTCAGTCACAATCCGGCGAAGTTTGAGGTTAACATTCAGTACAAGATACCATAGTTTCAGATCGAGATAACAACATTTTAAGTTCAGAAAAGTAAATAAACCACACATAACAACCATAAATAAGAATTTTCTAGTAAAATATAAACCATAAACTTACCTAAATGAGTGTAATCCATAATAATCCTGAAGTAAAGTAAACAGATCTGGTTATACAACCACAACACTAATATTCCGCTGAATTAAACACTGTAAAGCACTTTAATAATTAGAATTTCACCGTTTTATATTAAATTCACTAATAACTCGCAGTTCCAGACCAAGTTAAAGCAGTAAATATGATTTTTTAAGCACTACCAAATGGATTTAGTTTAATATTTAATTCCACCACATCTAAACAGTTTCAGAGCTTTAAAAGTAGATTTAATCAAGCAAAATAACCGGCCAGTCAATATTCTTTAAGTTTCCAATAGTTATCAACTAATAAAAAGAAAATATAAATAAATAAAAGTCCACTTTTTGATGTCGTCATAGCAACGAACTTGTAAAATTGAATTACTCTCCGACTAACATATTTCACGAGCTAAAAACTTTTCTAAAGTACTTAAATTAAATAAAGGTTCAATTTAAATTTAGTTTCAGGCCACAACCGTCTTTAAATAAAAAGTGAATTATTTGGTTGCGCCATCCACGAAACCAGTAAAATTTAGAAATTCTATAACTTCTGATAGCCTTAACCGATTTAAAAGATTTTTACACCATTGAACTCAGCAATGGCTGGGGAACACTTTAAAAATAATATTAACTTGAGATTTTAAAGTTTTGCAAATCCATATTTCGCATGTGACGTATGATGATGTATCGCAATACTCTAAACAAATGTGCTTTTAAATTAACCAACTTTCAAAATTCATTTTCACCGGTCTGGAAGCTCTAAAAACAAAACCAATCACATAACTACACTTGTCTCATTACGCTCTTCATCTTGTGATTTTCTGGTAGTTTGTAGTTTACAGATTCTTTTTCCAGATAGACTATTGTCTCGGTCGGTAGGCCATTTTGATAAAAGTGACCCGGGCGTGGGTTTTTTTTTTTAGCTGAAGTATCTTGTCGGGTTAGGATGTAGTGCTCTGTTAGACGAGTTTAAGCAAGACCGGCACAGGCTCGCGGTGGCTGATGGGTAGACAGGATTAGAGTAATATGGCGGATCGACGCCATTACTGACCAGGCATGGCCAACTCAAAAGTCTAAAACTTTCCGACATGTGATCATCTTAACTTTCAATTTCATTCGGGGTGGTGCGGTCTGTTCTGTTTCATGACTTGTGATCTTCGGCAAATGATTTTCTACGATTGCCATTGCTAACTGTGACTTTTGTAACTTCTGTGAAAAATTTTAAGAATATATACTTCAGTTATCTGGATGCAGACTTTCATTTCTACTTTAGTACCTTTCTTACAGGAGGTTAATCTGTAAGTGGCGGCCGCATTAATTATTACAGTTAGCATTCTACAAGGTTTTACACGGTTATAGAACTTTTTCCGAACTTTGACAACTTTTTGGATGACTTCAAGTTTAGGTGTACTAGCCGATACCAACCCCGATATACGGCTTTGCCCCTAACACAGCTTTTAGTGCAATGGCTTTTACAAGAGGAAACGTAATGACCAAAAAAAAAAGCAGAATCAATCTAGAAGCAATTTGCATGTGTGTATGATGTGACAAAGTAAACAAACGGAGTAAGTTAATGGTCAACTTATAAGAAACAAATACAAGATGACACATGAAATGTCATACCTTTTGTTTTATGTATAAAAAATTAATTTGGAAATTATTGACAGATGAATAATATAAAAGTAGTCAACACATGAAAACATATCCATAATTGATAATATATTCAGCATCTTTTTGCTTCACGACTTCTTGGCGATAAACCCCTATATTTGTGACCACTATTAGGCAGAAATCTTAAGATACCACACCGCGTAATTCAACAGTGATCACTCTTAGCTGTAACAAATTTTCTTTATGTTTTTGGTAGTCTTCTTCTTTGAGGAAACTGGATTGGAAGAAATTTCTTGGAGTGATGTCCAGGCTGTGGGGTGGCTACATTCAGCCATCTTCATAACATTCGGGAAATCTGTTTGACATTAATGAGTTTTCAGACATTACACAAAAGCCAAAGTTTGTGAAATCAAGGGCAAAAATTGTAGTATCTGGATGTGTACCATCTTGCATAAACCACTGTATTTGTAAGGCTAGATGTCTAGAAATGAGTGTAGGAAGTAAATTGTTTCACAGCAGGGCTAATATCATTCACTGTTTACAATGATATCAAAGAAAAATGGTTTAATGTTCCTGTGGCAAGACATTGTGACACCAACTGACAGTTTTACCCCTTACATTTTTTCTTGTGCATTATTAAATTATGTTCCACTGCCCAATATCGTACATCCATTTCTTTTTAACCCTGCAGTAGTCGCGCTCTGAAAAGTCCCATTAGAAATGGCTTGAGTGGACTACATATGTAATCCACGTGACCAGTGCAGGGTTAATGCTGTTCTTGTAAAAGTAGGCTTCATCTGTACCTTTGTTGAATAACAGTTTTTCCTCAGTTACCCAGTGTACAAAACGTAGAGTTGGCTCCTAATCTCTCACTGTAATTCACAGTCACCTTGTAAGGAAATAAGTGATGATATATGTTAGTGATCCACTGATTGTCATAAAATTCCCATATCAGCACTTGCTTTTCTTGTCAATTTAATCGGATTTTGACTCAAAGATGCTAGCACAATTTCAACTTTATCTGCAGAATAAACACTAAGAGAAAGTGACTGTTTATTTTCCAACACAGAATCCCTTCATGATGGAAGAATGATCTGTAAACTTTACGAGTAGGGATTGCAATCCAGCAAAGCAGGATCCCGCAATCCTGCGGGATCCCGCATAATTAGACAGTCTGGCGGATCCCGCACAAAATTAAGCGGATCCGCAATCCGCAAAATCTGGCGGAAACGCGTTTCAGTCTGCGTGACTCGCTGCCCCACTCGGTCTCTGTCGGATATTTTGCACTGTTTGCCTGTACCCTTCCAGTTGGCATTTGACTCATGTGAACAAGCGTTTTTTTTTTGTCAACCTTCGTCATTCGTAAGTAAATAAATAAACTTTTACGTATTCATCAAAACTTACGTTTGTTTCGAATACACATTTCTGTAATTTGAGTTATGTTGCTTATTTAGTACGATTTTCTAACTATATAATTATTTTTTAAGTGTCGCACACGTTATCTGAACTACACGGTTACATCTTTTTATTCACGGTTTCATTATTCCCATTTTCTGTATTTGCAGATAAAGTAATTGTGACAATTTCCTAATTTGCGGCTGAAAATTTGATTATTCCTTGATATGAAACTAATGTTATCATGATTTTAACGATCGTGTACCTATTTATTTAATAGCTATCAAAAGAAAATTGTATATCCTTTTACTTATTGTTGTTTTGGCCGCTGCCTCAATGCGTTTCTTTGACGAAAGCCACCTGCTTACATGTGCCACTCAGGCTTTCGATTAATCCCTTTTCTCCTTGTTATTATTTCGACTAAAGGTAAAAAAAGTTATAATGAAATTTTGACGGCTGTATCGACAAATTGTGTTGTAGGAGCACTATACTTCGACGGTTGCCTCCACTGTCTACCTCACATGTGTAATTTCGTGTGTTTGCAATGAAATCCGGAGATACAACCTATGAGGGCTTCACTGCAATCATTCGCCGAGAAAGCCTCCTTTCTTACTAAAAAATAATAATTTCCACTCTAAAAACGTCATTACGCCACATAAGTAAAACTGAAATATTTGACAGTTTACGTGTTGGTGAGTAGTTTCTTTTAATAACATTGAATCAACTGTAATATCAATCAAGGAATCAGGAGATATAATAATGAATCACGCAAAAAAAAGGCCAAGTCTCGTGCTTGTGCAGTGATAAAAAGTTATGAGATCTTGTTCTGAACCAAGTCTACACTTTACAGAGTATATTCAACTTCACTTTGTGAAATGGAATGCTTTTCTCGGTGTTATGGAACGTTTATTTAGATTTAAAAAAAAAAAAAAAAAAAAAAAAAAAACTCTGGTAACTTGGCTATTAAGCAAACCATATTTTTAAACTTATGTGATGTATTGTAAGGCACATAATATGACCTAAGACTCAATATTTTACATTTTTATTATTTATTTAAAAATTTATTTAGATTAAAAAACAAAAATGTAAATCCTCGAAATACACTTAAGACACGCTAAAAAGTTTTAATGTCATTTTGCCAATCAAAATATTGTTAAGTGTTATTTTTTATCATTCAACATTAAAAATAATTTATTAATTTAATTATTATTTGATTTATTAATGTTTTAAGTAACTATGTTTTAAATATATGCGTTAAAAAACTGTTTGTACCAATCCCGCACGGATCCCACGGGATCCCGCGGGATTGGCGCAAATCCCGTGCGGATCCCGCGGGATTGAAAACACTGCGGGATTGCAGTCCTTATTTACGAGCCATCTGTGTAGAAATGCAGGCTCGCAAAAGACACCAAATTACTGTCATACACTTTGCGTCTGTGAAAAGCAGCACAACATTACCTGTTTGCACAATAGTCAATCTCCCTTTGACTGCCCTTCCATCCTAACTCACAGTGTAACTTTTAACACCATCTAGAGTATTTCCACAAAGGTAAAAAATGTCTGCATAACTGTCACTGGCACTCCAGTAATATAGCTTTAAAATGCAATAATTAAACATTATGACATTTCATGAACTAGCCATCAATTTATACGTAGCAAACATTGACTTTTACTTGGCTTTTAATTATTGCATTTTCATGACTGAAACTTTTATATTCTTTCTTTAATTATGTGTGCTTTTTGCCTGCTTATTTCACTATTGTTCTTTACATTTTTTCTAGATTGAAATGCCATGTGATGCTTGGCACATTCCTGTAAAATCATTTGAAATGTCTGATACTATAATATCACCAGATGGAGAGTCAAATCATGACCATGAAACATTGAAAGTTAAACTGGGTCATGTTCTGTCTGAGCTGTTGGAAACAGAAAGGGCATACGTTTCTGAATTAGATTCTATCATAAAGGTATTTATTGACACTTTATTCGAGATACTATTTGATCATGCAGGCACTGAAACAGATAGCATTAAGTTTTTTCTCCTCCTCTTTCCCTATTCCTGTATTTCATATTCCCCGGCTTAACTATTTCAATTTGAATGGAAAAAGGTTTTTTCCTTGAAATCCTTAGGGTTTTTGTGACAAATTATAGTTTATTTTCATGATCTCATGTAATAATTTCAAAAATTATCAATTTGCAGATATGTACAAAAATATTCTCATTAGTATATAATAAAATACTTTTTCTTTTTAATTAATAAATTAATGGTGGAATGTCAGGATTGTTTTTTTAATCTTAAAATAGTTACTGTATTTTAATGTAATTCTCTTCATTTGTGAATAAACAGAACTCTTCTGATTAATAATGTGCCTATGTGCTACAGAAGAAAAACTGATGACTCTGGAAATAAAATTCATAAGAGTATAGTATATTCTAAAAAAGAAGACATGAAAAAGGAATCAAGTCAATGAAGGCATATATATGAAGCGAAGTTCAGTAGAATCCATTTTTTTATTTGATGAGATATTTAATAAAGAAATTTTATCTGTTGCTGATAATGTGCTTCATATGGCTCAATGACTGATGTTATGAATTTGGTTTTCCCAGAAACATTTTGTGGAACAACAAATGCTTGGCTAGGGGTTTGCATAGACACTGCTCGAATTAAATTTATCATGTCTTGTACCAAATAAAGTTCTATTTTATGGCTTCCAGACACTTGTTTTAACCCAAGAGTTAAGGGTACTTGAAATGATTGACACTGTACACAGACTGCAATTTAAATGTTTGCATTGAATCAAAAGTTCTTATACATTTTCCGGTATGATATAAATTTTGGTTGAGCCACCGAATAATCAGATCCAAATGAAGACAGCATATTAAGCATATTCATGGAAGGCAAACTTTCACCCTGGGCCCCCTGAATAGGATGAAACCTCATTATGAGTGCATACTGAAGAAAGTTTTGATAACACTGGTTGCGTGTCACTACTTGAGCTACCGTTCCGGCCTACATCACGAAGCAACTTGCCACGGTCTGACCTCAACAAAACTATTGAAAGACTATACAAAATTTAATATGGCTGTTTCTATAAGTAAGGAATTTGAGACTCATTATGTCAGCTCTTAACTTTAAAATTTCATATCTGAGTAACCACTTAATATTTTTTTAGTATAATCAACTCTTAATCAGTACCAGATTAACCACGTAGCAGGAGGTAGCAAATGCTACGGGTCTCGCGCCTTCTGGTGGGCCTCGCGCCTCCTAGGGGGGCCCCGCACCTAGGCTAGATGGGCGTCCTTTTTTTTTTTTTTAGCTCTAAAATTTTACTCCGGAAGGCAAAAATCAAGGGCCTCTAGTTCACATTTGCTACTGGCCCCGTGCTGTCTTAATCCGGCCCAGCTCTTAATTATTATCTTATTTATTCCTAAAGATATTAGCAGATTGCAGGCGGAAGAGGTGACGTTTCTGATGGGGATAGAGAATGTCATGAGAAAAAGAGCCAGTTTCAACATCTAGGTCACAAGCAATACAATACCAGACCTAGACAATTATTTGAAAATATTGTAATATTCAGGTAGGGTAATTTAAATATTATGTTTTAACCAGGAAATTTACCCACTGAAATTTCATGAAGCAAATGATTTAAGTGGTTAAGTATTGAAATTTAGTCTTCTTCACCTGAATTATTTAACCACTGTAGCACCTCAGTTGATTTTATTGACGATTAGTAGAGTAGAATAGAGAAGCTCACACAGGCAGCCACATTTGCCTGCACGAACTAATTCAAATATTTCTGTTTCATGAATAAGGGCATAGACCAAAATATTTTTTTATGTCAATATTTTTTGTTGCTGCTGCCCTCCTCCTTTCCACTTTGGCATATGTTGGGTGTATTTTCTTTTTTCTTTCCATATTAAACTCAACTCAACTCATCACAATTCTTTCTACTCCATTGTTGTTAAATACATTATTGAAAAAGTTTGTGCTTATGTTGGAGCCATGATACTCAATGAGAGTGACAATAAAAGTGGTGACAAAAGCAGTGCTCAATTAAGGTTTTTGTATTGGTGCTTTGATAGTAGTTTAGTTTTCATAAGTAAAGGGGTTAGATATTGGAATAAGTTACCAAAAGAATTGATGAATAATTTACCAGAAACGGTGAAAGAATTTAAAGTTGAAATTTGTAGAGGGCAAAAGTAGGTGGGTACAGGAAAGGGGGAAAATGGGTGGCTTGGGAAATTGCCACCTGAGTGTGTGCTCCATCACAATTAAATAAATTAAGTGAAATCTGTGCAAGACAAGTGAAGATAGTTGGAGTAAAATTAAAAAAAAAGATAGTGCGTCTGAAAAAGAAACTCTGATAAAATTCTATATTGCTGCACATCCTATTAATAGGCAAGGATGTATTTTCAGAAAATTTCATCACCTTTTTAAAGAATTAAGGAAACATCCAACAAAATTTGTGGAATATATGAGAATGGAAAGAGAAACCTTTGATTACATATTACTGAATATCTCAGGATTACAAAAAAGATGGTGCAATTTTACATGAGGAACAGTTAACCATTACTATCAGGAGAATTAATGCAAAGGTTTCTTGTTTTATAAACAGTTTATTATTGTGAAAGGTTTAAATTAAAATAAGTATTGCCATAGAAATTTCCTACAATTTCATTTATGTATTGACTAGAAGTATAATTATAATCATTAAGTGCTCTGGCTAGGTTTCAAAAATTCTTGAGTTAATTTCATTACTATCATCCAGTATTCCAGTTTATTATATCCAGAAAATGTCATCATGTGTGGCAATAAACTTTTTAAAAAAATTAAATCTACCCCTTTATTTTTCTTTTCTTGCAAATATTGCTTTTTCTCTTTCTCTAATTCTAGTAATGCCTGACATTCAACTGCATAATGCCATTTTTTCCAGATGTTTTAGCAGCAGAGTTACATGCGCTGGGTGAAGATGGTGTGCTTATTGCCGAGTTTGTACAATCAAGTAGAGATTCAGTGATGTTGCCTTGCATTGACAGACATTGTTGTCTCTGTCATCATAACTATGATGTGTACTTCTTGATGGCTCATCAAAAATAATTTCATCACTAATGTTTCTGGAAAATTTCCCTTTGATTTTCTTGCAGTAAATTGATCTTATAAAAACAAAAGATTTTCGAAATATTTACATTCTCCTTTATAATGATTTAACTGGGCATCATCAGATTTATGTTTAGGAGCCAATGTAGTCCCAAATTTGTTATGCAAACTTTTCCATTTATTCTTTTCTGTTGCTCATAAAAAATAAACACAACAAAAAGTAAACAGAAATTTTAAATAAGATCACAAATAATAATAATAATAATAATAAAATGTTATTACTAAACATAAGATTATATGAATATACTAAATATCAGTATTATATGGCCGGTATTTGTCAACCAGTGAATCATTTAAAATTATAGCTTTTTTCCCACTTGATAGGAGTTGCAGGAGTCTTAAATATTGTAAGAGACATAACTATATTATCTTGGTTGTCAGGGTGGAGCCGCGTCGATTTATTAAAACCTAATGTGTCAGCTATCATGTTGTGGCTTTAATCAGAGAACTGGCTTTTATCAGTCCTCTGTTGTGACTTATAAGGTTATGCTAAACAGAGTGATGTTGAAACATTGTGATCATCAGCTTTGTACATGTATTTATTGGATGGAAGTCTGAATATTCCAAATGCATCTACTTTACCAAATTCTGAAATCACTCCACCTATGTTTGTATAGGTGATGAAGCTTATCCATGTTTGAACTAATTTATTATTATTATTATTAATTGTGATGGAGCTAACGTTGTGGGTGCAATTCCCCTAGTAATCTAATTACCCCTTTTTGTATTATAACTAGCCCCAAAGCCTGTCAAAAATGACGTGTTTAACGGAGTGTTATGGTAATTTATTTCTGTGCAGTTGCTTAACTAAATAGAAATGTTATAAAATAAAGCTCATTGCAATTTATTGTCCCTTGTGCTGTAGCAAAAAGCTTCAGTTGTCAACGTGGTTCAGGTTACATTTCAGCCTAACCACAATCTTCGCTAATATTGCTGATAAAAAAGCAAAATTTCAATAACGCGCAAATTAATACATTCCCTGTATCACATGTCAGTGTCATCATTGCTTAACTAAATAGAATTGTTATAAAATAAAATTCAGTGTAATTCCTCATGCCTTGTGCTGTAGCAAAGGGTTTCAGTTTCCAGCCGGGTCCAGGTTGCATTTCAACCTAACCACAAACTATGATAAACTAGCCGCCAGGAGAATAATACTTCTATCTCATGCATATTAATACATGAACTGTATCGTGTTTTAGTAGCAATAATGCATCGCGTTATAAATTTGATCAAAAATCTTTGATGGTTTTTACACATTTCTTTTTTGTTGGCCATGATTCAGACCGATATTAAAGCATTTGAATGGCTGACACAGTTGTTGAAATAATAGGCTCAGTAATATTATACAGTGAAAGCAAAGGAAATATAGATCTAGATCATGCAGACGTAGGAGTAGGTAAGATGCAGCAGGCCTTTAGGAATAAGGAAGTTCAAGGCAAGAATAGGAAGAAAAAGGGTTCTGCTGCTAGGTAGCAGCCGTGGGAGAGGTGTAGGCCCTCTTCTGCAAGATCAGTTAGGTACAGGTTACCAGGTAACAAGTTTTTTCAAACCTAGTGCAACATTAGGTCAGGTAGTAGAGGATATAGGTTCACTTTGTAGGAGTTTCACTAAGGACGATAGAGTAGTGATAGTGGGAAGTGGGGGGATAGTATTGATAGAAACGTGAGTTATAGTATAGAGAGTGACTTGAGGAAAATGGTTATTTATAATTTATCTTGTCCAGTACAAAAAATTACGAGTTGAAACAAAACAAATAAAATTAATTAATTAATATTAAGCTTATGGACTATAGAACACAATTAAATGGAGTGTGACCAGAATTCCGCAATCCTTTTGGCCTTCTCATTTGCCCTAAAAAGGTCATCGATAGTGCAGGTTTCAGGTAGATACCTGCATACCAGAAGATGTTGTGGGTCCTGCAGCTCACCAAATTCACATAGTTCGTTTTCAGTAGTGTAACCCCATTTTTTATATTAGATCTACATCGGGACATTTCAGTTCTTAATCTATTTAATGCCTTCCATATGGTATATGGCTGATACACCCCACGGCTGGTGCATCTTTGATATTCCTCCAGTGCCCTTCAGGCAACAAATTTTGCCACAGTGTACTCCAGGTGAAGATGTTATGGCTGTAGTTGACTGTAAGAAGCTCTTTCTTGACTTTTGCCTTGTGAGTTGAGGTTCGTGTCCAAACAAAGGGGGTCTGTGGTCTGTTTCCTCTTGTAAATCACCATGACCAACCACAATTGAACTATGCCGTGAGGCAGATAAATGTGGAAATGGAAGTGGTACTTGGGAAAGGCATTAGTTCTGTTTTGGGAGTTGTGCCTGTGAACACCATTGGCAGATGGGGTTTCACTACGCATGGCCTACACCTAAACAGAAGGGGAAAGGGAATACTTTCTTAGTTGTTAGCTAAAGCAGTGAGGGAACCCATTTCCAGTGATAATGGGGTCAGGACTGTGCTTTTTTTTTTGTTAGGGGCTGCTGGTGAAGGGACGGAAATAGATGATCAAAGTGATACTGATTGTGGATCCACAATGGGAAAAATCACAGATGTTAATGAAATAGGTGAAGTTGCTGAAACAATAACTGACTGGAGTAAAATTGGGAAAGAGGAGGTAAATGCAAAAAATGCAAAGCCGATAATAAGGGTGTTAATGGTGAATTGTAAAAGTATAATGAACAAAGTAATCAAATTTGCAAACTTAATAGAGATACATGAACCACAAGTAATAAGTGGGGTAGAGAGTTGGTTAAAAGAAGAAGTACTAGATATTGAGGTTTTTCCTGATGGTTAAAGAGTTTACTGCAGAGATAGAGGAGCAATTGGTGGAGGAGTTTTCATACTTGTTAGCAAAAACTACCCCTCCCCGTCTCTAAAGACCTCGCTGTTAAGAGACGTTAAACAATTAAAAGAAAAAACTACCACAGTTCACTGGCATTCATAGATAAAGACCATGAGTTACTTGGGGCAGATTTCTGGGGTAATAAAAAAGAAAAAATCAGGGTGTTGGTTGCTTACCGCAGTGGAAGAATGACAGATGAAGATGAGTCTCTTGGGGAGAAATTAAATTCATACTCAGATTTCAGAGGTGAGAATAGAATGATCATTATTGGTGGGGATTTAAATTTACCAGATGTAAACTGGGAAAGAAATTGGATTAATAACACAAGGGAACAGAGATTAGCAAATTCCTTAATAAGGGAAGGAGGATTTGCACAAGTGGTAGAGCAAAACACTAGGGGACAAAATATTTTGGATATATTCCTAACTAGCCTTTTCCCACTGCATCACACGCATGTGCTTTGGTAGTGTAAAAGTTCTTTATCGATTTTATTGTATTACCAGTTATTAAGGTGGAGCGGTCTACTGAAAAGTTTCGTTTCTATTAGTTATTGCATTATGTTTGGTTTTCATACTGATATCCAAGAATTTGTTTCATTAATATTTTTATGTGATGTAATTGATGAAATACTAGAAAAGCTACCAGAAAAATTAACAGTACTAATTTGTGGTAGTACATTTCTAGTTTGATTGTTTGGTGCACATACGTATAGACATGACTTATCACTCTAGAGCCAGCAGCAAAGTATAGCTGGCCGTAAGAGAAACACCGTGTACGAAGATCAATTCCTAAGGTTCCCAGTGTCTGGCCCTGAGGCATGTTGATTGTTTATGGCAAAACATAAGGTTACCAGGAATTGCAGGAACTTAAATTAGAATGGAAAGTTTGACGGTACCAATGGTATTCGTGGAAAGAATACTTCCTCTCTGCATCCACATCCTGTTAGGATAATGGCCTCAATGTGCAATGATTTTGACAGAAGTCTAGTTCCATTGCACAGCTGTCATAGTGATATGTTTCTGATGAGCATGAACGGAGTACCAACTTATAAATTCAGTTTATGAGCGGGAAGACCTGATGCGCCGAGGGAATGTAAAAATTCAGCTGGATAATTAGTCTCGTCTTTTTTATCTTCCACTGTGTAAATAGCTACATAAGTCATTAGTGTTATTAATTTTAATTGCAAGGGAGCTAATGCTCCAGTGTCAATTCCCCTAGTCATCTGATTACCTATTTTTACATTATTTTTTAAATTTTCTTTTTTAGTGATAAATTCCTCCCCATTTACTTTTCCGATTTACAAATTTTAATTTTAAATTGTTTAAGCATTTTTGGTACATTATTCATCACTTCACTTGGTAATTTCTTCCAATCCCTGACACCCTTGCCAACAAAAGAAAATTTTATGCACTATTCCTAATTCTTTGATGAATATCCCAGCAAGCCCAATCACCCCATGCTCTGTACATTACCAGTATTCTCTTCGCCCTCCTCCTTTCCTTCAATAACTCCCAATCCAGCTCATCGACATGGTGTTGATCATTTCCAGGTTATACTTTTTGATGTCATTCATATCTTGAATCACATCTAACAATCAAAATATTGTCACAGCTGCTTTTATCGTCACTATGCGTAAACTTTTGCTGAGATTATATAGAGAAGCATAAACTTTAGTAAGGATGTATCTGTGGTCATAACGAAAAATATTATTTTTTAATATTTAACTTAACTAAAAAAAAACACACATTTTTTAATGCTGATATAAAGTATTCCATAATAACCGTGGTGCCGCGAATTTATATCGATATATAACAGTTAACACAGCTGAAGTTATCATCATTATATGTAAACATTTGCTGGGATTTTATGTTAAATGTGTATGTGGGATTACATAGTTAAGCATAAGCTTTGGTAAGGATTTATCTTTTGACATAATAAAAAATATTATTTCCATAATATTTAACTTAACCAAAAAGAAATCTTATTTTATATTCGGATACAGAAGATTGCACGATAAACGTGGTGCCGCTAATTTATATAGATACAGCAGTTACCCACGACTTAGTCCCCTTAGAAGTGTGATGCAGTATAAGAGTTTTCTTTATTGATAATAACAGCATCTGAATTATAATTTTGTTTTTTTGCTGTTTGGTTATTGATTATATTTTGAAGATTTGTTGATTCAATCAGTAATAGAAACTTATGCGTACTAAAACTAATCCTACATGGTATCACATGTTAAGAATTATTCTTAATTTCCTTCGTTTTCAGTGACACCATATAACTAATGTGGTTATTTCAGCCACATGTAAGTAATTCCAAAGTTTCAAGAATCGATCACTATACAGCGAATGTATCAATGCAGATGTGATGGAAGCTATGATATACAAACTTAATCATTAGCCAAATTAGTGGTAAGGTTGAAATGCAGCTTGGACCAGAATGACAATTGACTAGATATGTTAGAGCATAAGGCATAATGCATTAAGTTTTATTGTTATTTACGTGGTGTGGCATAAGGTTTTAAGATGCCTAATTGATTTTTAGTTTCATTGGTTCCATGTTGCTGTCGTCACTAACCTAAAGGTCGTATGACAATAAAATTGCAAAATCAGGGTTGTGAAACTTATTTAATAGAAATAACAGTTTATTTCACTGGTTGTGGTTTGAACAGCAGCTAAAATTTGTACACACGTTCGTTGGGTGATATTACTCAGGAATATTTGCACTTTATAGCCACAAAATATATATTAATCGACTAAAGTACACAGAAATATGGAAAATTCCGCACAAGTCATTGTGGGAAAAAATGTATTGTTATGTGTTGTTATTTATGGTAGCTGTTTTTCAGACATCAATCGAGAAAAAAAAAAAGATTTTCTTATCCACAGTGATATATAATGAAGAAGTATTGGCTTATTAATGCTCAGCGTTAACATATTGCTCCAGAGACAAACTGTTTACCAGAGATAATGTATGTCTGCGATATTAGTAATCTAACGCATTTTGCATGGTAACTTACCTGTTGCTATGCAAGTCAATGCTTATTACATTTATTTCACGTATTAAGTTTATTTTAAGCACTGCTGTCCAGAAAACAGAGAGAAAAAAAAAATCTGGATCAAAAGGGTTGCCAGCTTTTTGCGAAAGAAGTGCGCGTCTGAAATGTATAATGATCAGCAGCCCACAAGTTTCCAAATATAAAGGTTATTAATTGCTTGCTTATTCCCATGGTACATATAAGTCATTAGTTATTTTCCCATATTTTGACTGCACCATTAACTCTAAAAATGTGAAAACCACATGCAAATTGCTGCTGTACTTATTGCACGATACCCGTTACAATAAAGAGACAAATGCAGCTTACTTACAGATATATACTAGTATAGATAAAGCCCAATGATAACCTTGTGGGGTGTCAAGTAACGGAAGGAATAAGTGATCATGAAGCAGTTCTGATTGATATTAGAGGATTCAGTGAACCAGCAGCGAAAATTGAAGGGGGAAATTGGTACAATTATAAAAAGGCACAGATTTCACATTTGAAGAGATATTTCAGAGAACTATTCAGCAATTGGAAGGAAGGCACAAGTACAGTAGAGTCAAGGTGGGAAGAGTTCAAGGAGATAATAAGAAAGGGGGAAGAAAAATTCATTCCAAAGCAGAATATAAAGAGAAGTAGAGAACCTGTGTACTATAATAGGGAAGTGATGAGGCTAAAGAGGTTGATAAGAAGAGAACATGTGAGAGAGCAGGGTAATAGGGAATATTTAAAACAACTAAACAAGGACTTAGTAACGACAAAGAAATGTGCCTGATTGCATTCTGCAAACATCTGAAATAGTTATAACCATAATTGAAGACACTGGTAGGAAGGTAACTAAAAGTCACAAAAATAACACAGTGTTTCTATAAGTTTGGAGGAAGAATTATGATGATAATGATCTGTATATTCAAAATAAAATAGAATATTGGCATACCGACCATTGTGGATAAGCAGTAATGCTCTGGCCTCACATTTGGGACAGCACGGGTTCGATTCCCTGTCTGCGCATCCAGATTTTGATTTTTCATAGTTTCCCCAAATCATTCCCGGTGAATGCCAGGATGCTTCCTTCGAAAGGCCATGGCTGAATTCCTTCCCATTCCTTGCACCCATCCTTTCCCACCTCTAATGACCTTAATATCAATGAGGTAGTGTAAAGTCATAAGCAAAAAAAAAAAAAATATATATATGAAATTGTTACACTGATTGTCTAAACTGGAATGGATTGCAGCACTTTCTTTTACTGTTTATAAACTATTATTTGATCATTTGGTGAATTGTTCAACATATTCTAAGCACTTAGAAGAAAATAATCATTTTTAATTACATATATATTTATCCTCAACTCCATTAATCACAATTAACCATCATGTTCTAAAAGTATCATTTTCTGTCTGTAACAGTTGACATTTCTTTGTTTTATTGCAAATGTTTTCTGTCACTGTATGTGTGTTGACATTTTTGCTCCCATATTGGATGATGTCCAATTGATATGTTTACCTAGCTTAAATTTGGTAATGTATGTCTTCCATAATATGCCAAGCATAAGCAATTGTTCAATATTAAAGGAGAATGTAATGTTGTAAATCCGGTCTACTTTCTATTAATGGTCAAATAGATCAAGTTTGATAAACTCTGCAATTGGTGGTTATTTCATTAAATGTACACTGTTAGAATTATGTTAGTAGTATTTCATCATTTTTTTCAAGAAAATAATTATTTTTTTCTAGTTTTTGTAAATATTGCATATTTATTCCTTCCTTAGTCTATTTTGTTACTTTTACTTTCAGGGCTATAAACGAGAGATGCAGGCTAGTGACATGCAGTCAATTATACCACAAGCACTTTTGGGTAAGGCTGATATTCTGTTTGGAAATTTAGAAGAATTGTACTCATTCCATGGTGATGTTTTTTTGAAAGATTTGGAGAACTGTATATCAAGCACTGAACTAGTAGCTTTATGTTTTATACAACGGGTAAGAATAAATTAATATAATCATTAATAAAAAGTAGTAAATGAGGTATGGATATAAAGCATGCTTATTAAAAAATGAATAATCAATAAATATCTCTATCAATCCATCAGTGTAGAGGAGGTACAACAGGATCAGGCATGAGGCCAGGACCCTGCAGACCAGACATCTTGACTGTAGTTTTTAGGTGTTTTCCTGAGATCACCACAGCATTTTCTGCAATCACTAAGACGCTCCCCAATCTCCAACTCATAAACTACACGTCACAAACAAAAAGTGCACTTATCATACAGAACACACAATGCTACACGTTTTGTAGACAGATGGAAACACAAGACTTTCCTCCAATAGATAAAGTATGTTAGGCAACCCCCCCCCCCCTCCCCCCACCCTCATAATTAACAGTTACCACCGGTTACAACCGTGTAGGGTAGTATATGTCATTCTTAATACCAGTAATATTACCATACTGGCTAATGGCTTATTATTTCAGGTTTATTAACTTTTTTATTTATTTAAGACTACATACATCTTCCAGAGTCAGTTCACACTGTATTGATTTCTAAATTTTGACCATCATTTAAGCGTTCTCTGGTTAATCTTTACATTTGTCAAAGACACATCACATGAAATTTGGAAGAGAACCTTTTATTTTTTTTTAATAGTAAGTTAAAAGTCATATGATTAGCTAAATCTATATATTTGTAATTAAATGCTGTGACTGGGTTACATGGAATCAAAATTATGTTAAATAAATCTAAATAAGGACAGACAAAGGAGCTGCCACTCTCATCAGATGTAGGTAGTGAAAGGGATATTTAGAAAAATTGGAACTTTCAGGAAGGTCCTGTACTTGTTCTGTAATGCACACCATACCATTTTTTCCTGTGAAGAGTTTTTACCTGAAATAATCCATTCTTGTTAGCTTGTCACTGAATTTTTGCTCTACTTGCAGCATCTGTGTTCCTATTTAAATTTGGATAGCTCAAATAATACTCCTTAAATAAGTTACTTCATAATTTTTAGGGGCATATCACCATATTATTTATATTAACTGAAGTTTATGAAGAGCATTATTGAAAATAGAGGGGATGAAGTTTCTTAGTACTGTATAGCAAAATAGTTAACTTAGGTAGAGGTTTGTAATGAAGAAATAAAATAGCAGTATTTAAAACAATCAAGCTTACAAAGTAATGTTACTTTAGCAAATGACAGATGGTAAGGAACTGCGTAAAGATATGTCCATAAATGCAACATTGAATTTTCTTGACAGGTTACAGTTGACTATATGTACAATAACAGTAGAATAAATTCCTCTCCTCTACTATATTAATAATAAAGTAAAATAAATTTCACTTTAGAATGGTGCACAGTAATTGAATCTCATTTCTGGATGTACTGATTAGGAAAAAGGTCCACTCTGTCTACAAGAAGCTGACACATGCTAACCAGTATATTTGAGCTGAGTCACATCATCCAATCAAGCGGCAGGAGATACTAAACACAATTGTCTCTAAAGCTTTTACAGTTTGTGATGAAGCCTACAAGCTGTCAACAGTGTGGAGATGAGGAGAATTTTTTAAGCAAATAGCTACAGACATCCCACTAATGAGGCTCAGCCCATTATGGTGCCACACACATATCGGAGAGGTGCAGCGGGGCAGGACTGAGTTCTGGTCCCTGCATTTTACCATCCTGATTGCAATTTTTAGGCAGTTTTCAGCAGTCATCAAGTGAATGCCAGGACAGTTTACAATCTCTGCCTCTTAAACTACATGTTACACAAACAAAAAATATACTTAGTTCACAAAGACCATAGTTATATGTTTCACAGACAGATGGCAACATGTCTGCTTCTTCAATCAAACTATGTCAAGCCTGGCAAGCTGGTAATTTAACGAAGATGCATACTTCAGAAATACAATAGCAGACGTAACCTATGGTTGGCAACTGCTCCATAAGTGATTGGTAGACATACAGCCACAGTCAGGGTTCAGTTTGTACAGTGACTGGACTTGTATGAAAACCTCTTCAACAATGTTGCAATACAGAACTCAAAATGTGTAGTACACCAGCCCTCTTATACAGACGAGTTTATGATGGGGTGGATCACTAGCTACAATATGATTTTCAGAGAAAAACGGGAATGTTAAGTCTGCATTAAGTACAAATACTGTAAACTTACATAATCCCATGCATTTTCAGGGGATATATGTATAAGAGAAGCAGGATTCACTCATTGTGAAAGACTACAGGAACACTTAAAACATTATTGAAATGAAAACGATGAGAAATCAGCATTGTTGTGATATGTTGTAGATACTGGACACATTTAGCCAGGTGCAAAGTTGTCTCAGAAGAGCTCCAGTAATTGTCATGTTGTACCTCAGCTTTATTGGTAACAGTGGAGTTACTGTAGATTGTGCCTGGATATTTCTAGCAGAAAAGCCTGTTGAAAAATGTTATGTGATACATGTGGAGATATTTAACTGCAATATTGAAAGTTTCTATAAAACATTAGGTAATAATTAATTATTTTGAAAATACCCAAAACTGAATTCTAAGATGACAGAAATTCTTCTCGGATGTTCTGCCAGATCAGTTCCTCCATGTGTGACGTTTTGACAACAGCCTCTGTTGTCTTCATCAGGCAAAAAGGTGGAAGTTGACACTGTGACAGCAAGTGGTTTCAGCTCATAAGTACCCCACAGATGCCGGATGCCTGCAAAGCTGCTGCTAGAGCTGCTCTCCCATTTGCCGGCACAGGAACTGCTCACCCTTGGCTGTCATGGAAGTGGCTCTCCAATTGGCCACCGTGTCAGATGGCCTCATACGCGTCCCGTAACAGACAGTCTCTTCCAGTGTGCTGCTGTTGCAGATCTTGCCTGATGGGATTCCACGCTTCACTTAAAAAGAGTCCACCATCTCTGTTGATTTTGTTCATGCTCAATTTAATCTCCAGTAATTCTCCAATTATATAATCCCAGAAATATGCACTGCGTGCCGGTATATCAGTTTTGTTTACTTTATGGAAATTTTCCACAGCATGTTCAGCTAATGTTTATTTATTTATTTACTTTTTTACTTTTTTACAGACTTTGGAGTCCATTTGCACAACTTTACAATGGTTGGTGTTCATTGCTTAAATATCATACAAAACAATTTAATAAAGAAAAATGGCTTATAGTCTACTTTTACTAGAGTTATAAGCTTTTACAATACAAGGCGTTTCATTTATGACGCGTCTGCGTGCACGGCCATAATCGCTCGGCGCAGGGGCCCCTCGCTTGCCGGTAAATCACACTGTGCATTGTCTGTGCTCAGGAATGCCTCAAGCTTGCGCTGACATATTCTAAGGATGTTTTGGCTAACTCACTGCAGTGTTTGTGAAGAAATATTATTAATTTTAGTTCTTATGCTTTCCCTAAGTTCCTCTTCCATATGGGGATTTGAATCGTAAACACACCCTTTTAGGTATCCCCACAAAAAGAAATCACAAAGTGTCGTGTCTGGAGAACGCGGAGGCCACAATGCACGACTGATAATTTGATTCTCATTGTAAACACGCTTTAAAGCACACATAGAATTTTTGCCTGTATGGGGAGTTGCACTGTATTGTTGAAAATTACCATAATTTCTTTCATCTTCAGACAGCTGTTCAAAAAAGGTATATAAAATATTGTCCACATAACAAGAAGATGTAATTGTTTCAGTAAAAAAACACTGTTCCAATAATTCGCTCACACTAATTGCACACCAAACTCCAACTTTCACATTGTGTCGTGGCTGTTCGTGAATAAAATGTGGATTTTGTGTACTCCAGTTCCGACTGTTTTGACTATTTACCCATCCACTTAAATAAAAATACATCTCACCGGTGAGAAATGTCAATTGCGGATCCAGCTCACCATCATGCACACTTTGCATAAACCAGTTTGCAAACCTCATACGTGCAGTGTGATCTGCTTGTTTTAATTCGTGCATAGCAGTTGTTCGATAAGGGCGCATTTTCAGAATTTTTGTAGTCCTATATGCACTTGCTTAGGAAACGTCAACTTCTTGGGAGAGTTTTCCAAACGAGATTCGATTTCTTCGACTTTTCTTTCAGTAAAAATGGAGCGCTTAGGTTTCTTAGGCATTTCCATTAGTGACCCTGTAGCACACAATTTGTTTACCAAACTTAGTATAGTTGAGCTGTGTGGAAATTCGGCTCCTGGAAATTTTTCAATAAACATACGCCTGCTCCTCCTTGCAGATCCGTATTTCACATAACAATCATAAAGGTAAACTTGTTGCTCCAAAGTATACTTCATCTTGACTTCACAGTATACTTGATCTTCACCTCACAAAATCTAGCTGAGAACTGAGATGCAACAGCGCATTTGCTGTGTTGTGAAGGGCCCGATATCGTCCGAGGGGCAGCCCGTGCATTGTCGGAGCACGGGGGTTACCCGTACGGAAACATAAAAACTAAAATTAATAATATTTCTTCACACACAATGCAGAGAGTTAGCTAAAACATCGTTAGAAAATCTCAAGCGTGTCTTGAAGCCGATGGCCAACATTTCCAGCACGTACTGTAAGGTATGAAATCAGCGCAAGATTGAGACATTCCTGAGCACGGGCGATGCGTTGTGTGATTTACCGGCAAGCGAGGGGTCGCGGCGCCGGGTGCTTATTGCCGTGCGTGCGGACGCGTCATAAATGAAACGCCCTGTATAACAAAACAAACTACTAAGCCAAAAAAATTCTGATTAAAATTTGCTGTTACTTGTTTATTCATATCTTAAGATACAAGAATGTAACAAACTGTCTTGGTTTAATGATATTATTTCAACTTTAACCCTACTGTGACAGTTAGCAAGCTTAAACATTCTTGTTAAGGGCTTATTTTCTGTATACAAGTGCTTATATTTCATTAGGGAAAATGTGGTTGTTTGACGGGTAATTCTTTGGAGAATGTTGAATCTTAAACTTCCTAGAATCCTGAACAATCAATATTACCATTGCACAAGTTTAACAAAAATTTAAAATCCTAAAGTTCATTAAATGATTGCAGAGAGGGTATTTTTAAGATGGATGGAATGTAAAAAAAAAAAAAAAAAATGCTTAACAGTTTATATTCTTTTAGTTTGAGACAACATGTACGGTGACCAAATTACTGATGAACATGCTAATGTTGTATGGATAGGTATATTATCCTATGTACTTCAGTGGAATGGATTTTGCAATGTTCTTATAACAAAACCTAGTTTTTATAAAAAATTTGGTTACAATAGTGTCAACATTTCACCGAAAGTCATTTTACTGTCGAATATTACTCCTAAATTGTTAACTGAGTACATCTGCTCCAACTCAATACCTCTTATTGAGTATTTTGATAAAATTTTCTCACTTGCTCTTGTTAATGAAATACATTTGCAGTTTAATGGAATTAAATGTAAGTCATTATCTTTACACCAATTATTGAGAGCAGTGCAACAATCCTGAAGATCGCTGATGTCTTTAACTGATTCTATACTTTTAAATAATGTTAGGTCATCAGCAAAAAATAAAAAATTTACATTTTTCAAAATTTTACATATGCCATATATAAATATAGTAAACAGAAGTGAACGAGGTGGAACTCTGTGGGACACTGGATAGTACTAATATTTCAATTGAATTAAATGCTTTATATATAACTATTTGAACCCTGTTAGTTAAGTAACTTTCTAGTCACTTAAGAAGGGATCCCACTATCACAAAAGATTTAAGTTTGAGAACAAGCAGTTTATGGTTGACAGAATCGTAAGCTTTTTGGAAGTCAGTATAGATACAATAAACTTGAGTTCCATTTTCTAAGGAGGATAAAATATATTGTGAGTAACACATTAAGTTTGATTGGACGTTTCTTCCTTCCATGGATCCATATTGGCTTGGTGATAAGTAAGGAGACACAGTAATCTTTAATTTTTTAGTAACAATGGATTACAGGATTTTTGGTATTACATTTAAATTAGAAATAGGTCTGTAATATCATTTTTGGGCCTGATTTGTGTACAGGAGTGATAAATGCTGATTTCCATTCCTTTGGGACTATACCTTCACTAAAATATCTTTCAAATAATAATTTTAATATTGAAGTAATTATTTAATTGCATTTCTTTAGCAAAATTGGTGGAATACCGTTAGGACCTGCACTTTTATTGTCATCAAGTTTTTCAATTTCTATAAAATTTCTGAATTGGGAATATTAATTGAATTTATAGTAAAATTTGTTTGATCCTCTAAATTTATTTTAGTGTTATGAGAGGTTTTATAAAATGATTGAAAGTATTCCGCATATGCATTACCTATACTTGTTCCTCCAGTTAGGGCCTGCGACTCTTTAAACATAACATCGGGTAAATCTCTACTACATCTTTTGGAGTTAACTCCACAGCAATTGCAGCTGCACAGCTACACAGAATCCCAGAAATACACAGTGCATGCCAGTACTTCAGTTCTGTTGAAGTTTTCCACAGCATGTTCAGCTAATGCAGATTTTTCCAGGTGTAGCAAGTGCAGCTGTCACTGCTGCTCGATACGGCATTCCCCTGTGACTCTGATTGGTTGATGATTATTTTGTCACCTTCACTTGGGGTGGAATTAACTCCCGTAACCAGAAGTACAAGGTCCTCCTTCACTGAGTGCATCATGTCTTGTATCTTTTATGGTGGTCGAAAGATACTCCTTATGCCATATTGTGTGAGAATTCTTCCTATTTTTGCAGAGGTATTCCCAGCATAAGGTAGTACTGAGAAGAATCTTGGTGGGTTTTTCTTGTTCAGCTAACGTGCCCTGTCGTCTATTTTTTCACACGAGTTCCTGTGAAAGAGTCTCTGGAGTTAATATGACGTTATTTTGACCACGGTATCGCAAACTTATTCCAACATGTGTTAAAGTCTACGTACTTAGTGTATGACGGAAGGGATTATGAGTAAACTGATTGAGTGACCATCAGATCGCCACTTTCTCCAGTGGTGGCGAATGTACATATGGAGGACTTCAAAGAAAAGGCCTTGTTGAGTGATCTGTTAAAACCTAAATCCTTCTATCGCTATATGGATGACACATTCGTAATCTAGTCACACGGTTTCTCAGCACCTGAAATCAATTCATCCAAACATATGATTCACTATAGAGGTCAAAAAGTATGGGATGCTCCGATTCTTAGACATATTAATCAAGCGAAAGCCGGATGCTACTCTTTCGCATAGTGTTTGTAGGAAACCTATGCACATGGTCTAGTATTTAGGGTCTACCATCTTCCACCACTCAGCCCAGCGAAAAACTGTATTGACCACACTGGTCCATCGAGTTTGAGCCATCTGGGATAGTGATAGTGTGCAAGACGAACTAAGGCACCTTTGGAAATGGTTATTCACAAGAGCAAATCAAGCGGACATTTCTTCCCCGTACTCCGAGCCCGTCAGTTGAACAAGAAGAGCCACCAAGATCCTTTGCAGTGCTACCTTATGCCAGGAATACCTAGGCATAATATGGCATAAGGAGTATTTTTTGACCGCCAGCAGAGATACAAGACATGATGCACTCGGTGAAAGAGGACCTTGACCTTCGAGTTCCGGGAGTTTATTCTATCGCGTGTGAATGTGGCAAAATATACATCAACCAAACAATCACTTGCTACACCTGGAAAAATCTGCATTAGCTGAACATGCTGTGGAAAACTTCAGCAGAACTGAAGTACTGGCATGCACTGTGTATTTCTGGGATTCTGTAATCAGATAATCGCTGGAGATTAGATTGAGCATGAGCAACATCAACAGAGATGGTGGACTCTTTTCAAGTGAAGCATGGAAGCCCGTAATCCAAGATCTGCAACAGTGGACAACAACAATAGAAGTGAGCCAAGTTGCAACTGCCCGTTATGAGCCGCATATGAGACTAGATGCTGTGGCGGCCAATGGCAGAGCAACTTCTGCACAGGCCAATGAGAGAGCAGTTTCTGTGCTGGCCAATGGGAGAGCAGCTCTAGCAGCAGCTTCGCAAGCATCCGCCAGATGTGCGGTATTTATATGAGCTGAAACCGCGAGGCATGCACAGTCAGTGTCTTGCTGTTGCAGTGTCAACTTAGACCTTTTTTCCTGATGAAGACAACGGAGACTCTTGTCGAAATGTCACACATGGAAGAGCTGATCTGGCAGAACACCCGAGAAGAATTTCTGACATCTGTATGCCAGGAAAAACTCAATGCTCACATGAATTCTAAAATGTTAGTTGCTAATGGAATACACAAGGAAAGCCTGAATGATAGTACCATCAGTCATGGAGGCTGAAATGTACCCTCATTAGCAAAATAACGTTATTTATACTTTTTTTTATAAATGTTTCTCGGGAAACAAACCGAGTGATGTTGTTATTAATGCACAATATTTCGGCGACTTTAATCTCCGTCGCCATCTTCAGGTGCAGTTGCAAGTCTTGAAGTCTGCCTTGAAGTCAGCCTTGAGCGTGTTGTTTGTAAACTGGCATGGCAACGACAGATGTTATGTTGCCTAGCAGCATCTCAGATTTCATTAGACGCCCGCGGAACACAAAAAGCAGAGCGTTGGTGATGAGCAGCCTCAATTACAGGAATTCATGCATCACTTATCTGGAATCCACAATCCTTGTTTACCAAATCAGACGCGAGGCGAATTTCAAATGCTTCTTTAATGACGCTGTCCCAGAAGCCTCTCGCATGTGTCAACACCTTAGTCGCTTCGAAATCAAAACCATGTCCTTTTGTCAAACTATGTTCCGCCACTGCTGATTTGTCTTTTTGCCCCAGGCGACAGAGAATAAAGTCGCCGAAATATTGTGCATTAATAACAACATCACTCGGTTTGTTTCCCGAGAACCGTTTATAAATAAACAACGCCGAGAAAGATTACATTCATTTATATATTATTTATACTGTGTATGAGTCAGCTGGAATATAATGACTCCTTACGTTGTGGTTCAGCGGATTAAATGTGTTTGAATGTCATTTTGGACTAAGGTCAAAAGTGAGTGTGAAGTGGTGATGGGTGCAAGAATGGAACCAAATGGACTGGAATAAATTAAAATAAGTAACTGATGATAGCAAAATTAAAACACATTAAAACACAAAAATCAGTTGTCGAAAGCAATGGTTTTTATTGATTCAGTAGAAGCAGATTATTACACCAAATAATGAAATAGTCCAGGCAGTGTTACTTAAGAGGATAGAGGAGAAGTAGTAGGGCGGCAGTGTTTTATTTTTTGTTTACATTTATTCTGCTTATTCAAATCCATTCTATTTGAGCACACCGATGTTGGCGAGTGGGTGGTAATACTCTTGCTTCACATTTGAAATGATGTAAGCTCGAATCCTCGTCTGACGATCCAGATTTTCATTTTCCATGGTATCCTGAATTCACTCCAGATGAAAGCTGGGATGATTGCTTCAAAAGGCGATGACCAAATTTCTTCCCAATCCTCTCCTCCAGTCCTTCCCCCCCCCCCCCCCCCCCCCCCCCGAGTCCTTTTCTGCCTTGAATCACCTTTTTCTTTCATTTCTCCTTTTTGATCCTTATGTGAATCTGACTGCCTTTCACTCTCTCAGCTGCTCCAGCATAATGTAATGCCTCTGACTTCCAACTATTGCACCTTCAATTCTCTGCTGGTGAAGGGTTTGAATCCAAAATCTGTTGTCTGAATTCTCTGATATGTTTTGTGTGTCTATGCCACCCTATTTCAACCGTAGTAAGAAATGGTTGCTTTGTCTTTTGTTGTGATATGTTTAATAATCAGAATGTTTATTATCTCTGCCAAACCCATTGTTGCAATTTCTTTTTCAGCGAGACACATTTTACCGCCTGTACAGCTATTACTGCCAAAACATTACACGATCAGAACATTTGAGAGAAATGGTTGGTGAGAGAAATATGTTTTTTCAGGCATGCCAGTTGAAACTAGGCCATAAATTACCACTGGCAGCTTATCTCTTAAAGCCTGTACAGCGGATAACAAAATACCAATTGCTTTTAAAGGTAAAAAATTATCATATAATGTTGCTAAAAATATTATCATATTAGGCATTTACTGTTAAAATAATATACATATTTTTAGTGTCTGGCAAATCCTTTAAATTTCGTATTTTTACTATAAAATTTCTGCTAGAAATGGAGATCTCATTAAAAATCCAGTCTAGTGTGTCAGAATATTTCATCAAAATTTCATGACCAGTGTATTAAGAGTATTAGTTAAAACTCATTCATTAAGAAATATGTGTGTAAATAAGCATTTATAATAAGCCAATAGCAAAGTCAGGGACTCAATACTATTATGTTAGCACGTCTAGTTGATCTTTATGTCACAGGCAGGCAGGCGCTGCTGGAGACGAGTAGATACAAATAATAAAAATAAATAAAATAAAAAACTGGCCGGCTTTGATTTTGTAACTAAATTAGGTGGTTTTACTCCTCATGAAAGGACATGGTAGCATTAACTCTCATTGCAATGGTCAGAAACCATTATCTCAAAATAGAAGTTGGGTAAGGAAGCTCCTTTTTTTAAAAAAAAATTGTATTGAAAAAAAGACTAGTCACTTTGTTTATGACTTCATCACTTGGGCATGCAATATCAACACATCAGGTCAATGAGAGCTCACTTTGGCAGTTAAGCCATCTCACGAACTTCTGCTGTCATTGATAGTGCTTAAAGTTACTACTCTGAAGCTAGGCTGCAATACTCAATACTTTTCAGAGTTATTGAAGGCCATTAGTAGCACCTTATTAACCAAGTTCCCTTACATTAACTCATTTCTTCTAGTACATTTAATCTTCAGTGTATTGTGTTACATACTGATGAAGATACTGCTAAAAAGCTTTCTATGTGTATATACTTTTACCAGAAAGTTTCTGTAACACCCGAATCATTGATTTTCCACTCTGCTAGATTGGTTCTCATAGGGAAGTCCCTGTAATGTTTATAATTAATATTTTAAACCTTTTTTTTTGTAAAAAAAAAAACACTTTTAAATGCTTAGGTGGCAATGAAAAGGAAGCACCATGGGAAATTCAGGAAGATGGAGAAGAACTTTAAATTTTCCCATGACATTTGTCCTCAGCTCCTTCCAGATAAAACGGACATTACTATACTGTTTTCAGACCATTATCTCTCTCTCCTGTGGAGGCATTGGTCAACATAGAAGTTTCTCTCATTCAGAGAAAGGAGGGGAAGTTCCTAAAGAGAGGACATTTCTTGGAACAAGCTAGAATTTTATGTTCCAGGAAAGTGTCAGAGGGCTTATGTTGAAGACCTATGAAATGATTTAGAAGTTACCAAGCCTCTTAGAAAACTTACTTAACATGGCTGATCATGCGTTCTTTATAGCTGATCAGTTTTCTAATGAAATTTTTCCAATTCTTGTGCAATCATTATCCTTATTTTTTCTCTGATCTCCCTCAAAATTTTATATGTTATAGCTTCCAGTCTGACTGTAAAATTAAATATTTATACATTTTTCTCTAAGTGCAGCCATTCTTTACTAAAAAAATTCCTAAATTTTCTTTTTTTCAAAACTGCTCTGAGCTTGTGTACTAATTCTTTATTTAAAAATTCTAAAGAGCCTCCCCTAACTTTTGAAATATAACATGGCTTTATTCCAAATGTTTTTCATAGTGAAAACTTCTTTTTTCTGTTATAACACATTAATTAAAAAATTTGGATATTATTTATTTCAAAAAATACAGATGCTACTGACCTGTAACACAAGTCAAACTTTATAGATTTTAATTTTTTATCCGATGGTTATTTTTTTGTTTGCAATCTATTCTCCTCTATATAGCTTTCTTTCATACTTTAAAAATCTGTTGTTAAAGCTCTACAACATCATACTGCCATTTTCTCATTAAAATTTCAAATATTCTTTTCCCCTTCCTTAGACAAAATATTACTTTAATCTTTGCAAAAATTGCTGTACTTGTACAGTAAAAAGTCTACTTTCTTTTGAATACATTTTTATTGCTATTACTAACTAAATTCCACACCATTTAAAACGTGTAAGTCATTCGATAACTATCTTTTCTTTCAGTAAATCTCACTTCTGTTTTACCTGCAGATTCTAATTTTCTATATAATACATTTAGAGTTTTTTCTACCTCTTTAGAGCTCTAAAGCTTTACTGTAACTTAAAAGATGGAGTTGTGGAATTAAGAAACTGTTTTGGCACCGTTTTCTCACTCGTGTTTCAGATTATCACTAAATCTCAAATATCTCCTTAGCACTATTTTGTTGACCTGAAGTGTTGTATCTCGTTTGACTCGTAAATTTCTATTGCACATCTGTACATGAATGGAGTAAAATTTGTTAGATAATAAACCATACTTCCACTGTAGTCAATGTTTACATTTCATTGCTATCAAACTTTACTGTTTATTACTGCTTTTTACTTGGAAAATACTAGAAATTTACTTTAAACATGTTTTGCTCATGGTTTCTTATGAGCTCACAGATCTATTAACTAATTTTGAGAATGTATTGGCTAAATTAATATTATATGACATCATGTAATTAATTCTTTGAGAAAAGACAATCAATCCCCTTCAAAGTACTCTCAATTGGAACTGACACACTAGTCCAATCTTTTATTCCATTGTTCAAAACATTTTTTATACTCCGGTTCAGAGATGCCTGACGAATCTCCGTCAGTTTTTTCTTCACCTCATCTACATTGGAAAAATGTTTTAAAGTCACAATTGGGGGGGGGGGGAGGGGATGTGGCACAGGGGATATTGTGTTTCTTTTGACAAAAATCAGTCCATAAAAGGGGCTGTGTAAGCAGGGACATCGTTGTGATGGAAGAATCAGTCACACGACTGCCACTAGTCAGGTCTTTTCCATTGCATATTGTTGTGCAATCTTTTCAAAACATCCAAGTAAAAGGTCTGGTTAACTGTCTGACTCAGTGGAACAAACTCTGAATGGACAACTCCTCACACATTGAAGAAACAAATCAGAATTGTCTTGGTGTCTTATCCTGCTTTTTTGGTGCAAGGCAAACTCAGAGTCAGCCATTGGCTTGCCTATTGCTTCATTTAAGGGTCATAATCATAGTACCAGCATTCATCATCTGTAATGACCTTGAAAAAAAGTTTGTATGATTTTGGAGCTCTTCCTTTAAAGTACAGCATGCTTCCAAGTGATCTTGTTTTTGCTGTGCAGTCAGCAGTTGAAGCATGAGTTTGGCAGCTACCCTTCTCCTACCAAAATCTTCACTAAAATGTACTGAATTCAGTTCCTAGTTGCTCCAGAGAGTTTGTAAGAACCCAAGCTGTACTAGGGGCAGAGTATATACTTAGTACCTTAACTGAAAGTTCACTTGAAAAGAAAAATGTTCTCTGACTTTACGTTAATAATTTTAAATGACCATGTAGCCTGCCTGGAATTCTCAACTGAAATGCTTGACGGCCGCCACCAAATTTGTTTAACCCTCAAACTTAGAAAGGATTTCAGTCTTCTACAAAGTTCACTTGAATAAAAATTTGAAGTTTATTTTCAAAGTCACATTTATAAAAAATTTGCATTCTACAGTTGAGTAGGCAATTGAACAAACGTTTCCAGAAAATTGCTGATTATGGAGAGAATAGAACCAACTGACTCCTTTAGAAAATTTATAAGTTCTTTGTAGTTGTTAACACCATGCTCTGGTAAAGAAAATCATCATGGCCAACACACGTTCCTAGCCTGGCTCAACTAGATCCGGCTCCTACCCGACACACCAAACCTACTTGCGCAGATTCATCTTACACAACGTTCCCGGAATAAAGACAACCCCCTCTACGAGCTACCCGCTTATACACCCCATCCGCGTGACATCAAGTATTCAACTACTTACCCAAAATAGTATAAAATGATTGTGATTATAGAAAGTGTTCAAACTTTAACTGCATGTAGTCTTGTCTTCAAGATGTATAAAAATTGTTTAATGAGAATTCTCAAATGATTAGTTTGCTTATAAACGAATTTAGTTTAACCGTCGCATTGATAAAGAATCCAAAAGTTCAGTGGTATTTAAGTACTTTTTAGGTCATCCTGCTGAATTGCAAATAATCTAAAACAAATTAGTTCCAAAATGTTCTATATTAATTCCTGATTCCAGTGATGTAAATTTTGCTATCATTGGTGAAATGGCAAAGTTATGAGTTTAACAGGATCATGTTTGAAACGTATCAGAAGTCAACTCGATTTATGCTAAATAACTATTCTTGTGTAGTTCATATCAAAAAAGTCAAGTTATCGGAATTTTCTTTGAATTTAATTACATGTTTTAACAGTTATTTTATTTACGGAAGTGGCTTGGTTTAATCGCAATTTAATTTCGAAATTGCCACATTGTGATTAGTGACAAAATAACTTTCAAATTGATCTAAAATCTGTTCTACAGTATGAAATGTTCTAATATTTTAATATGTTATACCAGATTTTTAGTTCTTTAAGGGAATCTACTTTTTAGTTCGAGATATTATTGAAAACATATGAAAAAAAAATTCTTAAAAGTGAAAGTGTTTTCCATGAGGTGTTTAAAATTTTATTTAAGCCATTTACACGACCTGAAACTATGCAATTTTAATGAATTTAGCTTTCTTTTGAATTTATTATTATTTTAAAATTATTTTAATACATCAAAAAGTGCCGAGAATTAGTGAAATGATCACGTAGCAAAATCTATTGTTTGCAATTTGGACAATAATGGATTAACCTATTACAGGTTAGTTTAAAGATTTTTTACTATTAAAAACGTTTATTTAGTGCTCGTATTAAGTGTTGTGGGTCTTTATTGTTCTTAAAATGGTTTATTTTTTTAAGTTAGGTTGCAGTATCAGCTTCTGCATAAAACGTTTCTCACTTTCTATACTTGCAATGAAAATTATATGTATACTCAAAAGCTTACTCTCTCCTTTGTTTGAATCTAAGAAAACTAGAATTTATGCAAATTCTAAGGTGCTTACAAGTTCAACAACTTTTTAAATTGTATGTTGTTGATCATTTAGGCTGATTTCATGAATTTTTGTGAAATTTTCATTGGTTCAGGCTGTTGAAGGCCTTCCAGAACAAAGTTGGTCATCAATTGACATTTCAAATCTTTTGAATTTTGAAAACCACTCATCCACTTGGGATTTCACCATAGCATCCTTTTTGTAAGCCATTTTCAACATTTTGAGAGTTTCTGTGCCAGTTTTTCCGAGCAGGAAGCAAAACTTCATGGTCACAAAAACACTGAGCTTACAAATTATCAGTTACAAAAAAATTAGCACTAGCCAAACACAACCTTCTCTTGTCATGACAATTGGTACACTGACTCACGGATAGAATGACTACATGCTCTAAGTGGCAAAAACTAGTACTACAAAAACTCCACCCTCTAAAACATCAGTTCAGATTCTTTTGCGTACCGCCTTGTAACACCATCAGATACAAGGGGATCCCCAAAAATAACCAGAATAGCATTGCCATGGGTAGAGCTTGTGTAGTACATGTTTCTGCCACTTGGCATTTATAGTGCAACTCATTGTCAGTTCAGTGCCAACCTGGCTTGTTCTGTTAATTTTGCTAGTGTTTTTGTGTTATTATTTCATTTTTGGTGATGACAAATTTAAGTGAACAATGTGCAGCTGTGAAATTTTGTATTCTACTCATTAAAAATGCTGCTGAAACTATTTCAATGTTGAAAACAGCTTATGAAGATGACACTGTGGAAAAAACTCAAGTGTACGAGTGGTTTGCTCGGTTTAAAAATTGCGACATGTCAATAGATGACAAACTTCGTTCTGGACGTCCATCAACTGCCCGAATCGATGAAAATGTTGAAAAAATTCGGGAGCTTGTACTCTCAGACCATTGACAGACAATTGATTGACTATCTGAGATTAGTGGGTTATTTTGGAGCTTAGTTCAGTGAATTTTAATCAAAGATTTGGAAATGAAAACGGTTGCTGCCAAGTTTGTTCCCCTGGCTCTGACTGACAATCAAAAAGAACGTGGAGTTGAAACATGTCGTGCTTTGAAAAAACAGCTTGAAATTGATACAGGTTTTGTCTGTCAAAGGTGATGAGTCATATTGCTATGGTTAAGACCCAGCAACAGTCAAGTGAATGGAAGACATCATTGTCACCCTGTCCAAAAAAATTTTGTCAAATCAAATCAAACATCAGAATAATGCTCATTTGCTTTTTTGATGCCAAGGGCTTAGTTCATTCAGAGTTTGTTCCCCCACATCAGATCATCAATAAAACCTTTTGTTTGGAAGATTTTTTTAAGATTATGCAACAGTGTTTGTCAAAAAAGTCCCAATTTGTTGCAAACATGAGATTGGTTCATCCACCACGGCAATGCACCTGTATACACAGCTGTCTCTGTTAGGCAGTTTTTGGTTAAAAATGGCATGGTTCCTCTGCCCTAACCTGGCTCCGTGCAACTTTTTTATTATTTCCACACATAAAAAATGGCCATGAAGGGACACCAATTTGACAATATTGAAGAGGTCAAGGAAAAGAAACGACAGAGGAGCTGTCAGCCCTTTAGTAAAGATGACTACAGAAAATGTTTTGAACAGTGGAAGCACTGGTGGGACAAGTGTATTAGTTGTAATGGAGAGTATTTGGAAAGGGATAAGGTTGTTTTGTAAAAAATTGCAAATATATAGGTTTTAAGAAATAATTCCAGTTTTTTTTTTTGGGGGGGGGGGAGGGTTACTTCCTTGTATTAAAGTTGGAACTACCTTCAGACACAAAGTTTTGGAATTGAGGGAGTTCCTGAGAAATTATCATCAATACCACTGATCATTTTCGATTAGAAATGACTGAAGAGGACCTTGAAATTTAAAAAGACTTTGGTGGAAATGTACAGAAATATCTGTGATCCTATGAAAGATAAACAGCATGCAGCTTATGTTTTTGTGACTCACAGCTATCTAGATACAAATAATTAAAACTTTAACTCCTTCCTTTACTAAAATTTACTTTGAGTTTCTGAAATTACTTATATATGAATTTTAATTAATTTTTGTGTGTTTATTGTCTCTTCCAGTGGATCTTAAATGAATCCTAACTGCACCTTCATCAGATGTTTAATTGCTTGTGGACACTACATTATCAGCTTCAAAATAATCAACTGTTACCAGCTACTGACCAGATCGTCTTTGTACACAAGCCTCTCCTTTTTATTTCTTTCCAACAACTCTCTGTCACCATCCTATCAGTCCTTTCACCTCTTTAGCAAACCTTCCTCTGTTCCCTTCAATCATCTATTCCTTGGTCTTCCACTGGGCTTGTAGCAATTTTGTGTGCTGTTCATAACAACAAAGGCCAATCTTACTATGACCATTGTGACTGTTAATGGTTGGCATAATACTTTAATGTTCACAAAGTTGCTTGATTCTTAATGTGGTCTACACTCAAAGACTTAGCTACAAAATATAAATAGTCAACTGTCTAAACACATTGTCAAATGGGCAATATACGGGTGCTCAGCTATATGCTAAATAATAACTGATGTTGAGTCATAATTTCCTCTTTAAACAACCAAAAATGTTTTCACCAACGCAGCCACTGATTACTTATTCAAACTTTCTTATTATTCTCAGATTGCAGGTTGTAATTAGAAGCACGAACAATGGTCACATTCACACGAAACAACTCACACAAATTATGTCTTTGATACTATACAAATGCACTCATGATGAATAAGTCTATTATTCTCCTTTACTTTCTGACAGCACTGAACACAATATGCAATTGATATGATCGAGGAGCTGAAGATGATCATGGTGCCACAACCAACTGAACCAGATTGTATACATATGTATCTTCAGATATCTGCTGGGCAGAACGAAATTTGTACTTGAAGAGATTGTAAGATTTAACAGAAAATTATAATAATTTTTGTATCACAGTTCAGTGTATACAAACACAAATCATGGACTGTTAGTGTGATGTCTATAAATTTAGCTGGTCTAGTTAACAGTTCTCATCATTTGTATTAACATTTCTGGTATATTGTTACTGTTACCATTTAATTTAAAATATTTTGACATCAGTCCAATTCAGGCAGAGAAAAATTTCACTGGAATTGGTGACGTAAGTCTGCACTCTTCAGGAACAGTATCAGATGTATTCCTTCCATTAGATATTTCATGACTGAAAATATCGTGTTCTCCAAGTATGAGAATTCAACTGAAAAATTAACACGGGTTTGTGGTCTTTTCCTCCAGGCTATCTAATTACAAAATCTTTTTATTACTTTTCACATACTTGTTCATATTACTTAACATTATAATTGTCTTTCTAATGTAAAAATACAGTTTTAATTTATTTATTAGTTTCATTTTGTGTTTAATTTAGTCATTTGGCTTTTAGGGTCTTGGTAATAATGCTTAAGCAAGTGCTGATGTAAAGTCTGGTAGACATTGTCATTAGTTTAATGCTTTGTTTAATGTTTCCAAATATCCTATTAAGCAGTATTATTTCATATTTTGAAAAATAAGTGATTTATTGTACTCTTAGTATTAGCTCTCTCACTGTGTTTTATACAGATCTCTTATTATTATGACCAAGCCATACGGAACTGATTCGTAACTAGACAGAGACAGAAATATTTGTTTGGTTACTTGGGTGACTGTGTTTAATAGGTTAGGAAAAATTTGTTCCTCCTTTCATGGTCTGACATATTTTTTTTTATAAATCCTCATCATATGTTGTATTCAATCTATATGCACATTTGAGGTCCTGATGGTAAACTTTAAAATGTTTCAGGACTTGATTCATTACAGTGAAGATGGTAAATGTTGCAAAGAATTGCAGGAAGCACTTGATGGTATGCTGGTTGTACTGAAATGTGTTAATGATAGCATGCACCAGATTGCAATCACTGGTTTTTGGGTAAGAGTTATTAATTAAATCATCATATGATTTATAATATTCTACCATGAAATCTGTGGAAATATATTGTCAGTTTCTTTAACATTCTCCTGGCATAATTCTTTTTGGGTTCAGTTGATCCACAGGATAACTGTTCCTCTTAATGCACAGATACCTAACATATGGAATAATTTTCCTCTGTTATGTCACAATTTTATTTCTCCCAGTTTTTACAAAAATTGCTAGTAGATGGTTGGAACCACTGGGCACAAGCACGTGGACTAGAGATTGGGGGGAAAATGGGAGTCAGAATCTATTTGTAAACCTATAAAGGACTCACTTAATAGTAAGTGCTCTTATGCTATACAAATAGGATATTTAACAATGCCTATATTTTGTAAGCTGCATTGGTTAAGGAGAAAAATATATTTTATATTATTATTTAGAATTTGGTCTGTTATAGATCACTTGGAATCTACGAGTAAAGTATAGTCTTTATTCTTCTTTTTCTCTCTTCCCAGAAGTTCTTCATGCATTTTAAAATTAAAACACCATCTGTTAACAACTGCTTTTCATATACTCTCAGATGTGTTTCACCCTTACATAATGGGGCATTGTTAGTGAGAATTTTTGGTAGAAAAAAAGATATCGAGGCATATAAATTTGCCATTTTCCGTCTCTTCAAATATGGGTCAAGTGCTCCGGTTTATCCCGCTCTACCCCTAGATCTGGCACTGAAAGGGTACTATTTCACTGTTTTTAAATGTTCAAACTTTTAACCACAGTTTTGTAACACACAGCTAGTACCTAGTATGAAGATATAAGGTTTACATTAGTTTGCTTCAGTGTTGTATCAACAGACACCTGCAAGGCCAATGATTAATTTGAAAAGTTGATTATAAACAGTAGTTCTCTGTGAAAAACAGTTTGAAATATTACAGTTCAGTATATTGAGTTGTTCATAGAATGATGTAGCAGCACAAGGCCTGAAGCCATTTAAACTGAAGAGCCAAAGAAACTGGTATAGCCATGCATATGCAAACATAGAGATATGTAAACACTCAGAGTTCAGTGCTGCGATCAGCAATGCCTATATATAGAGCAGGTGACTGGCGCAGGCGTTAGATCAGTTAGTGCTGCTACAATGGCAGATTATCACAATTTAAGTGAGTTTGAATGTGGTGTTATAGTCGGTGCATGAGAGATGGGACATAGCATCTCCGAGGTAGCGTTGAGGTGGGGATTTTCAAGCACGACCATTTCACGAGTGCACTGTGAATATCGGGAATCAGGTAAAACATCAAATCTCCAACATCGCTGTGGCTGAAAAAAGATCCTGCAAGAATGGGACCAATGGCGACTGTAGAGAATCGTTCAACATGACAGAAGTGCAGCCCTTCCGCAAATTGCTGATTTCAATGCTGGGCCACCAACAAGTGTCAGCGTGTGAACCATTCAACAAAACATCCTCGATATGGACTTTCGGAGCCGAAGGCCCACTCGTGTACCCTTGCTGAGTGCACGACTCAAAGCTTTACGCCTCGTTTGAGCCCATCAACACCGTCATTGGACTGTTGATGTTTGGAAACATGTTGCCTGGTCTTACAAGTCTCGTTTCCAATTGTATCGAGCAGATGGACGTGTTCGCTTATGGAGACTACCTCATCAATTCATGGACCCTGCGTGTCAGCAGGGGACTGTTCAAGCTGATGGAGGCTCTTTAATGGTGTGGGGCATGTGCAGTTGGAGTGACATGGGACCTCTGATACACCTAGATACGACCCTGACAAGTGACACGTACGTGCGCATGCAGGCTGACTGCATCCATTCATGTCAATTGTGCATCCATACAGACTTTGGCAATTCCAGCAGGACAATGTGACACACCACACATCTATAATTGCTACAGCGTGCCTCCAGGAACACTTTTCTGAGTTTAAACACCTCCACTGGCCACCAAAATCCCCAGACATTAACATTATTGAACATACCTGGGATGCCTTGCAAGGTGCCATTCAGAAGAGACCTCCACCCCCTTGTCCTCTTACAGATTTATGGACAGCCCTGCATGATGCATGGTGTCAAATCCCTCCAGCACTACTTCAGACATTAACCGAGTCCATGCCACGTTGTGTTGCAACACTTCTGCGTGCTCACGGGGGCCCTGCATGATATTAGGCAGGTGTATCAGTTTCTTTGGCTCTTCAGTGTATTTAAATCTATAAAGTTTGTTTTCTATCAGGGTTAAAGCCAGATTGGTAGACCATTTCTCAGTGATGATAAGGGTCTAATGTAGCTAACATGTAAATGACTTCTAATAGTAAAGTCGATCATTTTTATGCAAGATTTATATGGGAAGAAATTTTTTAACAAATTTAAATTGATATATGAAGTTTTAGTTGTGAACTAACTGAAGAATCAGGTTAAAATGTAAACGAAACCAAATAATACAAATTAAAAAACATAATATTAATTTTAATAAATAACAAGAATGAAATTGGTACTTCATATTCTCAGCAATTGTAGTAACCGTAATATGAAGTTTCTTACTATTAATTTTTAATTGTGATGGAACTGACACTCCAGTGGCAATTCCCCTGGTGATGTAAGTACCCCTTTTTTTTAAAAAATTATCTCTTTTAGTTATAGTGTTTAATTCCTCCCCTATTTACTATTATGATTTACAAATTTTAATTCTAAATTCCTTAAGCATTTTTTGAAATTTATTCATCACTACATTAGGTAGTGGGTGCGCAGCTTTCCGCGGTCGTTGTCGATGTTATCTTGGTTGTCCGGGTTGAACCGCGTCAATTTATCGAAACCTAACATTTTGGCCATCATTTTTATTATTATTACGCCACGATTCACTAAAAGTGTGTGGCCTTCTTCAGAGGACTGTCATACCTGGAACTGCTGCCAGCTATGTATAGCTCCTGAAAAATGTGCTAACCTTGGAGTGACATCACTCAAGCTACCGCCGCTAGCGTGTCCGGTCCGATGGGGCCTACATCCAGTTTTTTACTAATCAAGCGTGACCATATTTGGTCAAATTGTAGCCCCGCCATCAGCGTTCATGTTATCTGGTCTTTTTTTGATTTCCAACACTTCTCTGACATGCCTGGGCCACCATCTGCTTTCCTGAACCAATACACTAGTACCACTGAATAGGGGGTGGGGGGCAGCCGATTGTATTCCAGGCGATCGTATTCGCTCAGCGCACAAAATTTAGAAATACGCCCTTGGTTCCCTCATATTTTACTCTACCACTTGTGTAAAACTTCCTTCCCTTGCTAAGGTATTTGAAAATCTCTGTTCCCTGCGTTAGGCGGAAAGAAAGCTTGGCGGTTGTAACACTGCCTAAACTGTGAATATAAAGTTCATGACCTGTGTACCCTTCTGGTACCTTAATATTTAATAAAGCGGTCACCATGGGTTTGTATTATGACCCCAAACACAAATGGTGTAATAAATAAGTTCACTTAAGTTAACTTGACACAGTCTTAAGATCACCAAATACATACTGTATATTCTTTGATAAAGTTCACCCATTCGTTGTAGGTACCAGAATCGTGGATAAAACATCAGACAACAGTTCCACTGAACATTGACAGGCTAAGCACATTCATACGAGAAGACAGACTCACCAAGTCCCCCTAACATTAGTGAGAATACGATTACGGCATAATACAATGTGCCATAACAACTACTGCGTGGAGCAGTTTGTTCCGCGAACTGATGCAAAGTTAACTTTTTGATTTCTAGCAGAAGACTGGCCAATTTTAAGATGGCTGTGGTGACTTTTATCCACTTTTCTGCTCCTATGACGTCAGCAAATTATTTCAGAAATTAATATCTCCCAGTGTACTAAGTGGTTTAACTTGCAATTAATACAAGGTTTCCTGTGATCATATTCATCTATTTTAATTTAATTCAACATTCAAAAGGGTTTCTATAGGATTAACCTTGAAATCTCTTACGTCACCAGCTTAGCGCAATTTGTCGCACTCCAACAACAGTTAGTGAGACTCTGTTCAAAATGTTGACTATCTCACTAATGCTTAAACTTTTTACCACAACCACTATTTATTTGTAATCCTCTCAATTTACGCTATATACTGATGTAAATTTCTCAATTATATTCCTTTTAGTTAAAAACTTAATTTTTTCTCTTAGTTAAAATAACTAATTAAACTTTGCCAGATTAGCTAATTTTACCATCAAAATATTCTAGGCAGTGCTGACTATACCTGACGATAAAAGATAAGCTGTGACTTTACTCAATTCAGAGTTATTTCGAATCTTAAATATTTGCTTTCCTAATCTCGTTGGTTAAAACATAAACAAACTAAATTATTTCTTAAACTAAATTTTTCTGGGCATAATGAATACACTTAAAAATGATTCTTATAACAAATTTTCACTGTGGAAATTAATGCAGGAAAATCCATTCAAGTTGAAAATTACTTTACGCGAAATTTCTATGTTCTGAATAAATCGATCTGTAAAATATATTACTACTGGGATAGGTAGTGGGAATGCTTTTGGCAAACTGATAGGTACCTTACACCTTGTGTTATTAATCTTATTTTCTACCCAGTTGACGCCTCTTAAATTTAAATCCTCTCCAGTAATGGCCATTCTACACTCACCTCTGAACTGTGAATGTGAAATGAGTCTATCTCCGAGAATCTCATCTCCATCACTCATTCTTCCACTATGGTATGCAGCAAATACCCTAATTTTTTTTCTTTTTTATCATCCCAAAAATCTACCCCTGGTACCTCATGATCATGATCTATGGACATTAGAGAACTGTAGCAATCTTTGCTGACCCCTCTACCAATTGCTCCTCTGTCTCTGTAGTACACTCTGCAACCTTCAGGGGTTTCAGCACTAAAAGTAAACTATTAAAAATGTTAATCTGAGTCAAAGAAAATTTTAGAACAGTCAGAATCCAACTTTATAATAACGACATGAAGTGAGATAATTTTAGCTTAAAACACAAAGGAAAATTCAGAGAGTAGTGAAACCATAACAGTTAGATGGTTTCATAAATTAAAGATCGGTATAAGCCAGCAATTATATGATGGATGTAATACCTGAGATATGATCCAGAACTAACGAGATTTCAAAATTGGTTTGTTTGGTAGGATTTTAAAATAAAAATAATGTGTAAGTTTTGTTTAAAAATATACTGCATGATGGGCTCTTTAAGTGCAGCAGACAAGTGTTTCTAGAAGAACTGAGTTATCTGGCAGTTAGAGAGTGTGCTGTGTTGTCGAACTGACAAAAGTGTGGTGAGAATCTGCAATTGAAGTATTGATCTGCCTTATCCAGGGTTAATAAATTATATTACTTTCTGGTGGTGATAGGGAAACGTGTAAGTGGTTTACAAAAAAAAATGTGAAGAGAACAATATTGTGACCTGTGTAGCGATTTCGTAAATAAGAATAACCTGTAATCCACTAGCCACATATTAAAAGCCCAGCTTATTGTGACTGAAGCCATGTTTATCACGACATAACTGTGACAGGACATTGGTTTTCTATTGATTTTTTTTTAACGTTATTTTGAATGAGGCTTTGTGTGGATAGTTTATTAAGAATCAATTAAACAAATGAACATTTTGATGTATGATACACCATACCTGTGACATTGCAATTTAGTATTTGTGATTATTTGTAAACAGAAACCTATGATATAAAAAAATTTTGTAATTGAAGTTGTAATCAAGGTAATATTTTGAATGTGATTTCTGTGTACACTGAAAGGATTGGGTACTGTATTAGTATGAATTTAATAATATAACAAACTGTCTCTTTAAATTTGGTGGTTTTATATTTGCTATTGTGCTCTGTGTAGTTTTAAGTTTTAACCATGGGGGTTTTAGCAAGACAGTATTATATCAGGTTAATATGCAGAAGGTTTAATACAAGTGGATAGGGAGTCACAGATTTAATATTTGGAGTTAACATAAAATATTTTTCAATAAGAGAGTCAAATAAATTATTTAAGTATGATTTTTTTTTTTTTTTTTTGTAAAGGCTCAGTTCTTCATGAAGCATTGTTGAGTGTGAAAGCATGCAGTGTAGAAGGGAGTGAGTGATTGTTGAAAGAGATCCAGGGCAAGCTAGCATGGAAGACAGAAGCAGGGCACTGGCACAGAGGCGAGTACTAAGCCACCACGTGTGTTGCCTCAAGTTGAATTTATTTCTATATTGGTGATAGAAATCTTATATATATATGTATATTGTTTTCTATATTTCACTTTTCAGCCACCACTACCTAGCACACATCACTGGTCTTTGTGTGTGGAAGTAGCATGGAGTTTCCTGTCGTGCACAACGTTGGCCGAATTTCGATAGCTGTGGGGATGTGTGAGATATGTTGGTCAAAAGTGGCCGATACAGAGCATTTTTGCATTTCGACCAAAGACATGTGTCTCCGTATATGTCACTCCGCTGCCACAAATACATAGCACAGACCAATGGTTTTTGTATGTGGTAGTGGTATCGTGTCTCCTATCATGTACTATGGTGATTAGTAGTTGGTAGCTAAGGGAGTGTAAGAGTTGTAGTGGTTGAAAGGAGTCGACCTGCGGCACTTTCATATTTCTACCAAAAACATATGTGTCGTGGTGTATCACTTATCAGCCAAAACTATCTAGCGCAGATCACTGGTGTTTATTTGTGGTAGTAGCACAGAGTCACCTGTAGATCACAATGTTGGCTGAATTTCGGTAACTGTGGTAGTGCGGGAGATATGGTAGTTGAAAGTGGCCGATCAAGGATATTTTCGTATTTCGACCAAAGACATGTGTCTCCATATGTGTTACTCTGTTGCCACAACTACATAGCATAGACCAATGTTATTTGTGTGTGGTAGTGGTATCGTGTCTCCTATCGTGCACTATGGTGGTTAGATGGTGGTAGCTATGGGTATGTGGATGATATGATGGTTGAAAGGTGCCGATCAAGGATATTTTCGTATTTCAACCAAAGACATGTGTCTCCGTATATGACTCTCTGTTGCCCGAACTACTTAGCACAGACCAATGGTGTTTGTGTGTGGTAGTGGTATCGTGTTGCCTATCATGTACTATGGTGGTTAGATGTCGGTAGTTATGGGGTTGTGGCAGATATGGTGGTTGAAATTGGTCGACCAGGGGCTTTTTTATATTTCCACAAAAAATTTATGTGTCATGATGTATCACTTTTCAGCCAAAACTATCTATCGCAGATCACTGGTGTTTGTGTGTGGCAGTAGCACAGAGTCACCGGTCAACCAAAATGTTGGCCGAATTTCGGTAACTGTGGTAGTGTTTGAGATATGGTGATTGAAAGTGGCTGATCGTGGATATTTTCGAATTTCGACCAAAGCATGAGTCTCCGTATATGTCAGTCTGCTACTACAACTACATAGCATAGACCAATGGTGTTTGTGTGTGGTAGTGGAATCATGTCTCATATTGTGTACTATGGTGGTTAGATGTTGGTAGGTGTGGGAGATATGGGGGTTGAAAGTGGTCGACCCACGGTACTTTCATATTTCTACCAAAAACGTATGTGTCATGATGAATCACTTTTCAGCCAAAACTATCTAGCGCAGATCACTGGTGTTTGTGTGTGGTAGTAGCACAGGGTCACCCGTTGATCACAACGTTGGCTGAATTTTGGGTAACTGTGGTAGTGTGGGAGATATGGTGGTTGAAAGAGGTCGATGAAGGATATTTTCGTATTTCGACCAAAGACATGTGTGTCCGTATATTTTACTTTGCTGCCTGAACTACATAGCGCAGATGACTGGTGTTTGTGTGTGGTAATAGCTATAAGTCTCTCATCATGCACTATGGTGGCTAGATGTCGTTAGTGGTCAATCCAAATTCTTTACAAACACGAACGAAATCGTGGGCACCAGCTAGTATTTCATAATAGGATCTTTAAGTACTGCAGACAAGTGTTTTTATAACTGAGTCTGGTAGTTAGTCAGAGAGTGTGCTGTGTTATTGAACTGATGAACATGTGGTTAGAATCTGCAATTGTAGGGGAAGATGTTTTGATCTGCCTTATCCAGGGTCAATAAACTATAATACTTTTTGGTGGTGATAGGGAAATGTGTACGTGGTCTACGAATAAATGAAGAGTGAACAGTATTGTGATCTGTGTAGCAATTTCATAAATAAGAAGAACCTGCAATCCAAACAATCCACATAACAAATTAACCACATACTAAAAAGCCCAGCTAAACATGACTGAAGCTACCATGTTTATCGTGCCAGAATTCCTAAGAAATCTTGACCTAGTTTCTCAAGTTTTGTTTGCAGTTGAAATATTATAACTTAAAATAATAAGAATAGCTACATTTTGATTACATGTATAAACTATCACTGGTTGTGATTTTCACAGGGAGATTTAAATGAGCAGGGAGAGTTGTTAATGCAAGGTTCATTCTCTGTGTGGACGGAAAGTAAAAAAGATAGATTGCGAGAACTTCGCCTGAAACCTATGCAGAGGCATATTTTCTTGTACCAAAAAGCAATGCTATTTTGTAAAAAAATAACAAAGGAAGGTCAAAACAAGGCAGAATATCATTTTAAAAGATATTTAAAGGTATGTATTCTGATTTCTCTCTCTCTCTCACCCACACACCCCCACAGTATTTCTTTTTCATATTTTTTTTATCAATGATATTACTACTTTTTTAATTTACAGATGTCTCAGATAGGATTGACAGAATCTGTAAAAGGGGACAACAGAAAATTTGAGATTTGGTTGCAAGGACGTCAGGAAGTCCACACTATCCAATCATTAACTGTGGAACAAAAAGAAGTCTGGGTGTCCAAAATTAAAAGTGTGTTGCTTGACCAGTTGGCAGAGCTGAAGGGTGAGAAAATTCGCCAATATTCTCTAGCAGGAACCAGCAAGGTGATACACAGGCAAGTTTTATCTGTCTTCTATTTCAAGCAGCTATTTTAGTTTCAAACTGCTGGCAGTTACTGGATCTTAATTACTTTGAAATTCAATATCGTATATAGTTGTATTTCAATACAAAATAGGGAACTGAAGTTGAAAAATCGGCGTATAAGTTAGTTTGAAACTGAGGGGAAATGAGTTTTTGTAAAAGAAAAAAATACTTATTATTTTTACAGCTGTTAGTTACTGTGCTTGTAAATATTTCTGTAATTAATAATGTGTTTAAATTTTCTTTAGTTGTTTCTATTTACATATAATAAACAGAGTGTGATGTGCATTAAAAGTGTGGAAAACCAGGTATTGCATTGACAGTGGTTTAAGGTATATTGTTTATTTCTGACTTGGCAGCATATTGTGATATCTATTTGTGCAGAACTGAACCTGCTGCTCCATTATTTCATGTTTCTTTATTCTAAATTAATTACACACATTGACATCATGTTCTTAGTTTATGTCATAATTGTTTCACATTTACATATGAAACAATTTTATTCGAAGGAAAATAGAAATGATTGACATTAAATTTAAATAAACAAAGAGAAAGGAATCTTCACTCTTCATAGATATAAACAGTGCTGTGCAGTGACATGGATGGCTAATGTTTAAGAATACTACTGATCTAGTGGTAAAAGCAGGAAGATTTGAGGGTAGGGTTCCTCAGATTTTAATTACTTTAGTAACAAAGTGTTTTAAGAACTTCTTGTTCAAATTATTGCAATTCTTACAAACATATACTTTACAATAAAAGTAATGAAAGATGGGCACCTGCTATTCTCAGATATTTTGATACAACAAAGATCTGATGGAACCTTGGCACATATTTTTTGCATAAACCAATCGATACTAACTGCTACTTCGGTGTTACCAGTAATACTTACCATACACAACACAACGACATATTGGTTACAGTAGAACATAGAGTGAGAGCTATTGAGAGACTGCTCGAAGAAATAAAACACCAAGAGACCACTGATCAAGTAAGAAGAACTGCTGAAAGTTCTTGCTTGCCTCCCTTAAGTCAGGAATATGTTAGGGAAATAGGAGAACCTTTAACATGCTATGGAATAAAAAGTATCATTTGTCCTGTCACCAAGTTATATGATATTCTACCTTCAGTAAAGGATGATATGAGCCTAACAATACCCAGAATTCGTTCTGTTATATATGAGTGATGCAAAATTTACATAGGTCAGATGGTCAGACCCAGTGAGGAGTGCCGCTTATGACTTATGCAATTCAGTAAATCTGCACTAGCCAAGTACAGTGTCAACAAAGAATAGTGTTTTACCAGATGGTGATTCGATCGACTAGTGACTCTGTGCTACTACCACACACAAACACCAGTGAGAAAGAAGGGGACCTGGACATCACCAAGAATAAATAGTTTGTCAGAGTCACATACTTTTGCTAGACATGCACGTAAGCTTTCATAGAAAAAAATATTTAATTTTTGGAGAGGCCTTTCAAGTAGGCGCATAAGTTGAGATTGGGTTGATGGGACCCAAAGCAGTTGTTATTCTCAAGGACGTAATTCTCTCTGAAACACAGATGGGTGCCTCAAAGCAATTGGACAAGCTGTTGCGAACTGCGAAGCCCACCCCATGCTCTCACTCGCACCATGTCTCTACCCTTCCAGAAGAAGGTGTAATTTTGTTCACGAAGAATGCCCTCATCCGAAAGCCAAGTCTCTTGCAAAGCGGCAATATCAACTCGCAAACGCAACAGTTCCCTGTCAATGCTAGCTGTTTTCCTCAGTTCAGGGATGCCATCGATTGGGGTGTCACATTCCATGAGATGAATCTCGTTGTCATTATCAGGTTTTTATATGGTTTATAACAGTTTTTCTTTTTGCCAGGTGATTGATTATCTCATCGTTGTTACAAGCACCTTGACATGCTTGCTGCTTCACACACCTACAAGTGCAAGATGAGGGGAAGATTAGTACCTAATTGGCTGGGGACTACCCAGCTTGAGGCAGGCGGTAACTGATCAGTTAGCTGCAATGGACTGAAGGAAATCACCCCTGGCGCTCATGCGCATGCCCATCAGCACAGAGCTGATAACCGGTGACTGTGACTCCCCATTTTGTTTCTGAACCTTGGCAGGTACGTGCTGAGCGTCCCCTCCACATCACTACATCACCTGAGACGGTAGTTAGAAGCCATGAATTTGTCGAGCATTCATGACTTCCTCTCAAGGCTAGTTCTGCAGGGGCAACAGGTTGCCACATGCAGAGCCATCTCAGTTGCAGGAGTTGCCAACTTGTTTGGGCAGAACCCTAATGTCACCTACGGTACCCCAGATCCATTGCCTCATCCGCCAGCAACACCGTATCAAAGATCTTCTTCTCCACCGTTGTTGCTGTTTAGGACTTTACCCGTAACCCTGGGTGATATAACCCACAGAAATTGGTACCTGCCAGACTTAGCTACCCCACACTCTGGCCTACTGAAGTGCAGAGTGCCCACCCCCATTACTTAGGATGTGCCAGACAGAGAGAAGGAATCTCTGACCACCTCAGGAGCCGGGTTAATGGCCTCATATTGAGCCAAGACCGATAGCTGATGGGCCATAAGGGGAAAGCAAAAGATGTTATTTGTGGTTTATAAGCTATATTAAACCATTTTTACAGTATGGAACTATTACCAATAATTACTTTCTTTCTTGGAAACAAACACAAGATAATTCATCATACAAAAAGTTTACACAAAAGGATTGTTTTAGGTAATACACACATATTTGTATTTATTTGAGAGATTCTGAGCAGTTCAGGCATTAACTAGAATACTATTTATCCTATTAGTAAGTTCTTTAACCAAAAAAACTGCCCATGCAATCAATAAGCAGGTACATTGCAGTTAGATATTACATCTTGACCTTTTGCCATTTCCATCTTCAGCTCTTAATTCATAGCATTTTTAAAATAAACGAAGGAGCTGGATTTCAATACAGCTGTTACACACACACACACACACACACACACACACACACACACACACATATATATACATTTGATGTATGTAGACAGATTACTTTAAGGCTAAAGTGCAGTGATTCAAATCCAATTTAAGGTTTTTGGTTCCAACAACAACAAAAAAAAAAAAAAAAAAAAAAGAAAGAAAGAGAGAGAACCTTATAAATTAAATATTGCCACCTGTTTCTATGGCCTCTTTCATCATATATTTGGGTGCACTGCCGTGCACTCAAATATATGATGCACCCGCCAAGTCGAGTCAACGGCGGCACTGCCTACCCTTTTCTTGAAACGATTCGGGCCATTTTTGAACCTCAATTTCTTCGGTCGTATTTATGCTACATGTCTCAAATTTCTGTTATGCATAGATATCAGCAATATTAGCAAACATACTTAATTTTATTATGTTACCGTTCTTAGTTCGGATGTTATTCGGATGCAAACTTCAGCGATTTTGTCACTCACTCGCTGACTGACTGACTGATGATCATCAAAATTCTAAGGCACTTCCAGTAGCCGTAGAAAGCTGAAATTTGCTACACAGATAAAATTTTACCCACATATTATAAGAAAAGTCTGAAACTCGTAAATTTTCATATACCTACCCCCTTACCTACTCCTAACGTGAAATCGCTTTCTACCCTAATTACTTTATAAAGCTCAGATTTTCACTGTAGAGTGAGCTTAATATGTTTAACTAAAGTGTTTAATTATACTTCTTTCCTTTTCTTACTTTTGAAGTTATTGAAATTCAAAATTTTATTTCGGCACAACACCCCAACATAAAAATTCCACTGTATTTCCAGTAATCCTAGAAACAAGTAATTTGGTACACATATATGGTTTCATCCCTAAATCATAAGAAAAATCTGATATTGGAGTTTTTCACCGTATTTATCTATATATAAAAAGATGAATATTTGTTTGTTTATTCTTCATACAAATCCACAGTTTTCATCCGATCTCGATGAAACTTTGCACACTTTTCCTTTGAAACATGGAGAAAAATACTGTCTATATTTGGCTAAGCAATTTCTCGTCATATTGTCATGTAAATTTGAAAAATTACCGAAACGAACATAGACCAATGTTTAGGATGTGCAGACTCTGTAGTTCCGTACACTATTGTGGGCTGGTGGCCCGTTGGTTAACGCACTTGCTTACTAATGTTTGTATCGCCAGATCAAATCCCAATGGAGGCAAAGATTTTTAAAAATTGTTTTTGATCGTAAGAGTCATGCCTGGACCGTCAGTTATTCGGATTGAATGTTAAACTGTAGATATCACAAATTTAGGGGTGCAATGCGAGGAAAATCGTAAGTAGTCTTGCAATGCTGTAGGAGTACACTTTTTTACGTTATATTGACCGCTCAGGGGTGATTCGCAGTCAGTGTTTGTGTGATCTGCAGTAATAATACTATAAATGCGGAAGTTAGTCTCTGTCTTTTGTTACTTTATCACGACTAAATGCCTATACCGGTATTGACTGAATTTGACAAGAAAATCTGTAGGGAGGGTACAGGACATTTTTTTTTTTTTTTTTTTTTTTTTGGTATGATTAACAGTTGTAGTAACGAAATTTTGAGAACTTATGGAATGGTGACGGAGAGACGGATGTAATGTTAGGTCGGTTGCTCAAGGTGTGCTCCTCGCGCATTGTCTTAGTGAATAGTTTGTTAATAAATTTCGTTTAGAGAAAAAACGTATTATTTAGTATAGATGTAGATTTTCTCTATCGTATTACTTTGCGTCTGCTTAAATGTTTCTGACACCAGTTTATTTTGTCTTCTTTTTTGACATGCCTTGCGGGCGTAAACTGGCCTAAGTTGTAGCTCTAGCAGAGCACGAGCAGCTAAAGTTATTAGAACCCAAGAATCGGATGCTCATGCTGAAGAAAGAAGAAAAGACCAAGCTGAAATAAAGCTGCCCTTAGTTAACAACCTCCCCCCCTCCCTCATCCCAACACCTTCGTTTGTTTTTTTGTTTTTAAATATGTTGGGAATTCATTCTCTTCAAGAGACAGGTTCGACGGTAGAATGATATAGTGATGGCTTTCCTGTCATATTATGCAGACTCTGTGTTGTTTGGGACCAATCCTTCGTTACCAAAAACTTTCTATATTCAATTCTGGCAAAGAAATTCTTAATCCACGCATACGAAGTCGCGGGTATCAGCTAGTTTAATTATAATCCCAAACATGAAAAATTCTGGCACATATTTGCAGCTTAATTACTTTGCTCCGGATTAAGCTACAAACCTGACATTTCTGTACTATATAGAGGCAAACAAGTATAAAAAAAAGCTTTAAATTTTACTTTGTTCCTATTGTTAGTTTGGAAGTTACTTGTTATTTATTTGAGGTGGTAGTTAAACCAGCGACAATGCTCATTGCTAGGCTACGACGCACATTAATTGTTTGCAGAGATTGGGGCATTGTTGGTAATGATATTGCTGATTTTCCTTGTATTTATTCAATGGAAACCCAAACGTGAAACGTTCCGGTACATATTTGCAGGTTAATTGCTTTGTTCTGGATGAATCAGTATGCTCAAACCGTCGAACCTGTCTCATGAAGAGAATTCATTTCCAACATATTTAAAAACAGAAACACAAAACAAGGTGCGGGGGTTCGGGGATGTGTGTGTGTGTGTGTGGGGGGGGGGGGGGTTGTTTAACTAATGGCAGCTTTATTTCAGCTTGGTCTTTTCATCTTTCTTTTGCGTGAGCATCCAATTCTTGGGTTCTAATAACTTTAGCTGCTCGTGCTCTGCTAGAGCTACACTTTAGGCTAGGTTTACACCCGCAAGGCATGTCAAAAAAGAAGGCAAAATAAACTGGTGCCAGAAACTTTCAAGCAGACACAAAATAATAGTACAGTGCTGAGCAAATTGAACTCTATATTAAATAATACGATTTGTCTCTAAACGAAATTTAATAACAAATCATACACTAACAAATCGCGCGAGAAGCACAGCTTGAGCAACCGATGTAACATAACAAACTAACACACGTCACCATTCGATAAGTTCTAAAAATTTCATGAATACAACTGTTATTGATACCGAAAAAAAATATTTCTGGTGTCCTTCCTACAGATAGGCCTACATAGTATTTCCTTGTAAAATTCCATCATTATTTGTATAGCCACTAAGTCATCAAAACGTAACAAAAAGACAGAGACCTACTTCTGCATTTTTAATTTGAGTGCACGGCAGTGCACCCGACGAATCGAGTCAACGGCGGCACTGCCTACCCTTTTCTCGAAGCAATTCGGGCCATTTTTGAACCTCAATTTCTTCGGTCGTATTTATGCTACATGTCTCAAATTTCTGTTATGCATAGATATCAGCAATCTTAGCAAACGTACTACATTTTATTTCGATACTGGTCTTAGTTCGGTTGTTGTTAGGATGCAAACTACATCGAATTTGTCACTCACTTACTCACTGACTGACTGATGATCATCAAATTTCTAAGGTTCTTCCCGTAGTCGTGGGAAGCTGAAATTTGCTACACAGATAAAATTTTACTCACATACCAACAAACTCGTAAATTTCCATATATCTACCCCTTACCTACCCCTAACGTGAAATCGCTCCCTACCCTAATAACTTTATACACTTCAGATTTCAATTGTAGAGTGAGCTTACTAAGTTCAACTAATGTGTTAAATGTTACTTATTTGCCTTTCTTATTCTGGAAGTTATTGAAATTCAAAATTTTATTTTGACCACAACACCCCGATATCAAAATCCCACTGTACCTCCAGCCATCCCAGAAACAAGTAATTTGGTACACATATATGATTTCACACCAATATCATGAGAAAAGTCTAATATTGGAGTTTTCTCCCTTATTTATTTAATTACAATCCCAAATATGAAAAATTCTGGCACATATTTGCGGCTTAATTGCTTTTCTCCCGATGAAGCTACATGGCTGAGAATTTTTTAATGCAAAGAGATAAGCAATTTTAAGTGGCATCTTAAATTTTACTTTGGTCTTATGCTTAGTTTGGAGGTTACTAGTAATTTATTTAAGGTGGTAGTTAAGCCAGCGGCAATCGGCATTGCTCGGCTACTGGTCACATCAATTGTTTTCAGAGATTGGGGCATTGTTGGTAAACATATATTTATGTCTTAAAATCAGAAATGTTCTTATTAGCCGATTTTCAAGTGGAATCATTACATTTGAGCAGCGATTCAGGATAAGCGATAAACTTACAAAAAGAAATGAGATCCCACAAAAACAATTCTTGTAAAAATAGGCCAAGTCTCGTGTTCGTGCAGTGACAAAAGTTTATGAGATCTTCCTCTAAGCCAAGTCTACACTTTTCAGTGTATATTCACTTCACTTTATGAAACAGAATGGTTTCTCTCGGTATCATAGATCGTTTATTTAGGATAAAAAATCTGATGACTTGGCAATTATGCATGTCATAATTTGAACTTAAATTGAGGGCATAATATATATACTTGTCAAATTCAAAAAAGAGCCATGGAAATCTTGGCCTTTACGTATTTATAAATTTGTGTGCGTTAACTAAAACATGGCATGCATAGTGGCCAAGTCATCAGATATTTTATCCTAAATAAAAAACGTTCTATGATACCGAGAGAAACCATTCTGTTTCATAAAGTGAAGTGAATATACACTGAAAAGTGTAGACTTGGCTTAGAGGAAGATCTCATAACTTTTTGTCACTGCACGAACACGAGACTTGGCCTATTTTTACAAGAATTGTTTTTGTGGGATTTAATTATTCTTCAGTACATTCATTTATGTTTTCTTCATTTTGGTTCAGACTGGCATGATAAACACATTTTTATTTTTTTGCTAGCTGTTACTTGGGTCTACGTATGCATAGACTTGGAATTTTGTTGTTAGAAATAGATATAGATATGTAAAAGGTTTCCCAAAAACCACAAAATTGGTATTTCTTAACATTGAACCTGTCTCATTAAGAGAACCAATTTGCAACATGGTCTAAACATAGCAACAAACTAGGAGGTACTGGTGGTTTACTGGTTTACCTATTACAGTTTACCTACCACAGTTCCTCTGGCAGATTTTGTATTTTGGTTTAAAACTAGCTTGTGCCCACGAATTTGTTAGTGTTTGTTAAAAATTTTGATTAATAGCTACTGAGATGCAACCACCATGATGCACGATAGGAGACTCAGCTAACAATACACAAACACAACTGATCTGTGCAAGATATTTATGGCATCAGAGTTAAATATTGAGACACATACGTCTTTGGTCAAAATAGTAAAATGCCCACCATATCTACCACACCCCGATGGCTACTGACATCCAACCACCATAATGCACCATGGGTGACGCAAGGCCACTATCACATACAAAGTATATAGTTGTTTTTGCAAAGTGACAAGATAAGAACACGCAATTCTTATGTCAAAATAAGAAAATAACCTCTGTCGACCGTTTTCAACACCATTTCTCCCACATCCCCATAAGTTCAAAAAATCATCATATAACATCTTTTAGCCTTAACATTTCAATTGATGTTTTTTAATTTATGCTTTTTTTATGATTCCTGTTCCTTTTTACAGTTGTTACTGGCCACTGGGCAATAGTACATCATCTGCTAGTTTTCCGATTCCTTTTTGACTCAGTGTCCACATCCCTTTTCCATTTTTTTTTTGGCAGCTATATTTTTTTAAAAAAAGTAATTCTATTAATTCTGCATCTTTTTCATTAATACGGTAATGGTGGGATCAAAAAGTAAAGAGAATTTTAAAATTGTGCGTGCTGTATCCTGTTTATCGAGATGATTCTTTTTTAGTGTGTTGGTAACACTGGCAGTAATAATGTGCTAATTTTCAGGTAGCTGCAATTTTAATTTGTGTTTGACTTATGAATGAGCAAGGGTTTTTTGTATTTCCTTAACTCAAAAGGATACTCAAAGGACAATGTTTTTCAACAATACATAAGATATAGGCAAAATCATAGACTCAACTCACAACCATACCTAAAGAGATGTTCCAACAATGTTTCTCAAACTTCGAACTAAAATTCTTGTTACTTTTTTGATCACTGCTCGTATTGATATTTTGTGTTAAGCTCTTGAGTTTGTATTTGATTCCTAAACATTTTTATTTGCTTAAGAGCTGTACATCATGATAGTATTCTCCTTCCTGATACTGTTTTGTTGCTGAGGCTTATGAGTAAAAATTGTTATGTATAAGAGGAAACTAGTCTCTTGTTTAGATAATTAAGTGGTTGGGCCGCCACCTCATGGTTTCCAAAACGTCCTGATTTTCTGTGGGAGTTTACCTAGTGTGAATCAGTTTTAAAATATCAGATATTCAATTTTCACTCTCTCCCTTCAGCTACACTGCCAAAAGAAGTACACTGCCAAGGAGCTATGTACTATTTGTCTCCAGGTATGTGGAGGAGGATTTTCTGACAAAGATGCCAAAGAAATCATAGAGCTATTTCTCAGTGATTTTATGCAATGACCCATTTAGCATGAAGTAGGATCATAGAACTTGACAGTACTGTTGACTAATGATGTTGTTGTAAAGGCTAGAGAATCCACACAAGTGATATCATTCTTGCCCCTAGAACTATTTATTGTATCCTTATTTGTAGCTAAATTATTACGAATGTTTAATTTTTATATTTTGAACCAGCTGTGAATTGATGCTTCCAAATTTTGTTACTAGTAATATTTTGTTCAAGAAAATTCTAACCGTTTATTGCAAAACATTCCCTGGCTGGCTCTTGACAGATAGTGATACCGAAGTTTACTGAAATTTCACATAGGAATACAAAAGGCATCTGATCACCTCAGTGTGTTCCATTGTTCTCAGACTGGGGTGGGAGGTAGTCTTCTGCATTCCTACTTGCAAACAGTTACTGAAAAGGCTACTGCCAAGCAGTCATATTCAACGTTTGAACCATTAATTTGTCTTTTTCTCAACTGAGTGTTTCATTTTCATATTGTATGTGCAGTTTTTTCACAATGTAAAGTGGTTTCTTAATATTTTGTTCCACCAAAAAACCTTGTTTCTCATTTGCACTTAAAGCATATTTCTTTTAATATTTATCTATTATTCAATTCTCGAATGGCTATTGAATAACCTAATTACTTTGTGTAAGATTTATGTAAAATTTTATTGAAGTTACTGTTATTTAATAATAAAATATTATTTCGCAACTTCGGATAACAAAATACACAATCACATAAGGTAAATAGAAATCCATATATAAAACATGAAGTTGATAGTAACAGTAACTTTTTGTTTTACAATATTCTTTTGCACTGTCAGAATTATTTTACATTTGGATTCCATTATGATGAAATCATTCCATAAATATCCAGGCCTCTACGGCAGACAACCTCTTGGGATAGCCAATCAGGTATTCCAAAAATTGGTGGCTTCTCATATGAAGAATCTCTTATAAAGCATCCACCACATGTTGTTGCTGAAAATGCAGAAGAAGAAGGTGTTTGGAGTTCAGATTACAGTAACAGCGAGGAAGAAGAAACTTTTGTAGAACATACTGAGGTAGTCAATATTGATTTTATTCATTCATAATTATTTTTCACATGTTCCTTTTGTTTAGAAGATAATCTAAAACCAAATGATATTCTTAAGATATACTTGACAAATTTGCTGTATATGTTAATGTGTGGTATTTTGTAACTAAATGTAGCTTTTTCACAATCATTAGTGGTAGTTTTAATTATTTAATATAGGTAAATATTTGTTGTATATTTTCCTACTTTTCTTTTGGGAATTAATTTCTAGGTTAATATAAATATAACTGACTGGCCATTAATCACAAATAATATAAAAAAATATTATCTAGATGATAAAAGAAAAGAGCACTCCTTAGCAGAAATATTGTTTACTCTCGTCGTTAATACCTGTATGATCGATAAAGTAATGAAAATCGCACTGAACTTGCAGAAGGCCCACAATATTATAAAATATTATTTTAACCAATGGAAATAAAATCATATGTTAGGGAACAAATCCAAAAATTGTAGATGAGGCAAAATTTTACCGGTTGTGTTACACATATAACATAAAACTGAAAAATTATAACTCCCTAACTATGCTGGCTGTTAATAGCTTAGTTACAAAAGTTCACTTTTATTAAAAAAAAAAAATCGTCAGAAATCACACATAATGCATAAACAAAAATTAAAGGAAAAAAATAAAATAAACAAATCAAAATAAAATAGGTCAGGGGAAATAACCCATCACTTGCCACAGATGAAGGCAGGAGGGCATTCAAGCACATAAAACACAAACTCCCTTTACAATATTTTTGTTAATAACCTTACATGGTACAGTGAAAGATGTGTACACATTCAAACCTACCATATGAATACAGGATTCATGAACACAAAAAACACTGACACAATTTACAATAAAAGTATGTTCATGTTTTTTGTGTTCATCTAGCCTGTCCAGGGCCACATTTAAGCATAGGCTACATAGGCTGTAGCCTAGGGGCCCGCACCACAAATGGGGGCCCACACCACAAAGAGGGGGTCCGCACCACAACCCTGGGTCTCCCGCCTGGACCAGTAGTAGAACTAAAAAAAAAGGGTGGGCCCACACCGCATGTATAGCCCAGGGGCCCATAGAGCCTAAATGCAGCCCTGAGCCCGCCCCCCTTCATCTAAGATAACTGATGGATTATTTCCTCTATCGTATCTTATTTTCATTGCCTAATAGCAGTTTCAATGTCACTATTTATTGATATGCTCGATTCTATGAAATATTTGGGAGTAACAGTACTAAGGAACATGAAATGGGACATACATATTAATTCGTTAGTATGTAGATCTAATTCTAGGCTGTGATTCATAGGTCGAATCTTGAAAAATTGTAATGAACAAACAAAGGCGAAAGCGTAAAAATCTCTAGTGCGTCCACATTTGGACTATTGTTGTGCCATTTGGGATCCGTTTCGTAAGGGGTTGATCGAAAGTATAGAGAAAGTACAGAGAAGAGCCGCTCGATTCGTGACCACTTGCTACAGTCCTTATGAAAGTGTCACAGAACTGATTAGTAGACTAGGCTGGGAGTCTCTGGTAGATAGACGACGCATGTTTCGTTTAAACTTATTGGTAAACATGTGTACTCCTACTTTCACTTATGAATGTAGTGAACTACTTCTTCCACCAACCTATTTGAACTGGAATGACAGGAAAGATAAGATTAGAGAAATAAGGTGCCGCACTGATTCTTATATGAATTCTTTTTTCCCTCGTACCATTAGGGATTGGAATGCACAACAAAGAGATTAGCTTTGGTGCCAAGCATCCTCTGCCACCCACAATTTTCTGAATTGCAGAGTATATATGTAGATGTAGATTATCCAAAATCTATATTCAGTAATTACATTTATGTAACATTTCATTTTTCTCTCATCATATACAATAAAATACAGTCACCATGGGTGCCTGCGTGGGTGCTTTCACATTTTATTTTATTTTTTCGTTAGTAAGGGCTTAGAATGAAATATTGTGATTTATTTGTGTTTGTTGTGTTTTTTCTGTTGCTACTGCTCTCAACTTAAGTGAGTGATGGGTTTGTTTTATCTTTTCTTTCCATATCATATCATAATATTTGTTCCCACTTTATACTCCATTGTTGCTGAGAAAAGTATACTTCCCCTCTACTCTGAACCGCAAAATCGATGTAATCACCCCCCCCCCCCCCTTGCCATTAAATTTCAACCCGACTTCAATTCCATTTAAAACAGATTCTTATTATATACAATACACTATTGTTACAACAGAATGTTTATATATATAGAGTGGAGGCTTTCTCAGCATTGTGTATAGATAGGAAACTAGCTGAGTTAGTACATTTGTCAGCTAGTTTCCCGAGAAAATTTCATCTAAAATGTTTATACATATTTGACAGCTTGTTTTGACACTTGTTTGTTTGAAAACTATGTAATCCGCCATTTGTAGCGGCTATTGGAACTCATATCACAAGTCCATATTAATTCAACCAACTCAGTGTTACAATATAAATTGCTGCCATTCTTCTAAAATGTACAACCTAATTTTAAATATCCTTCTTACTAATCATGAATTAATTTAATTATTATATTTTCTTTAAATTGTTAATTATTTCTGTATTCTATCAACTCTACTGTCAAATATATGGCACTGCCATAAATATAATAGCAGTACTGTCATGCATATCTTGAAAACGAATTTCATTGTTAGGTTTTATCTTGCTTAACTTGATTTTTGTTTTATGACTTGTAGCAGGATAATTACCTCATTGGATTCAATGACATTAGCCTCATAAGTAAATTAGCAATATTATCATAATTTTCTTCAAATATTTTTGCTTTTGATACTATTATTTCTACCTTATACATAACTTTCATTACCTACACCGTTTATCTTATTGCTACATTTATCAATACACTTGTATATTATGTTTGGTACATTTCTCTTTACAGCTTCATTAAATCAATAGTTAAGGACTGCACCTTGTCAGGCGGAAAGGTTCATTGGGGGATTAACACTTTTGCCTGAACTGTGAACAGCTAAGATCATGACCATGTGTAGACTTCTGGTACCTAAAATATTTAAGAAATCAGCCACCACGCATTCGTATTAAACCACAATAATTGAAATAAAATCACTTGACACGGTTTCAGAGTAACACAATACTTATATTCTTGCAAAAGTTCACTCTTACATTGTCAGTACCAGATACGTAGATAAAACATGGAACAATAGTTTCATTGAAGTTTACAGGTTAAGCACAATCATACGAGAAGACAAAAACTCACTATCTTTGGTGAGCACACCACTATGACATGTTGGAACTTGCCTCTTCTAAGATAAATGTTACTTCAGGCGTTCCTCAAGAAAGTGTAATAGGTCCACTTCTTTTCTTAATATTTATAAACGATCTAGGTGACAACGTCAAATGCTGGTTGCGATTGTTTGCCGACGATGCGGTTATCTATAGGGAAATAAGGTGCTCCGACGATTGCTTAGAAATTCAGCGTGATTTGGGTGCTATTTTCGATTGATACCGTAAATGGCAGCTTACACTTAATTGCAAAAAATGCAAGGCAATGCGGATAAGTAACAAGAAGAATCAGTTTTTTCATGAGTACAAAATAAACAATTCAGCTGTTGACACGGTTGATTCCGTGAAGTATCTGGGGGTGATAGTACAAAGCAACATGAAATGGGACATGCACATAACTTCCGTCGTAGGCAAGGCTAATTCTAAATTACCATTCATAGGTCGTATTTTGAGGAATTGTAATGCTCAAACAAAGGAGATAACATATAAAACACAAGTGCGTCCGCATCTGGATTACTGTTGTGGGGTTTGGGATCCGTATCGCAAGGTTCTGATTGACTCAGTTGAAAGGGTGCAGAGGAGAGCCGCTCGATTCGTGACTTGTTGTTACAGCCCTTATGAAAGTGTCACAGAATTGATTCATAGATTGGGCTGGGATAGTTTGGAAGACAGACGACGTAGGTTGCGTTCGAATTTATTGGAGAATATGCGGAAAAATTTAAATTTCGAGTGCAATGAAATACTTCTTCCGCCAACCTATTTAGGTCGCAATGACCGTAGGGATAAGATTAGAGAAATAAGATGCCGTACTGATACTTATATGTATTCCTGCTTTCCTCGCACTATTTGGGATTGGAATGGGCGGGTTTAGGATTGGTGCTTAGCACCCTCTGCCACCCACAATGTTTGTGATTTGCAGAGTATGAATGTAGATGTAGTAGATGAACCGCTAGCATGGAGCAAGTCGCTCCACTAACCAGCGTGAAGTCATGCGATCACTTTCCGGCGAAAGAATGAGACAAATCATAGTGGCTGTGTGGCCTTTTATAAGCTTGCCATGGCCTATGACATCAGTAACTTTTTTCTTTAATTAATATCTCCTGAAGTACAAAATAGTTTAACTTGCAATTTTTACAAGGGCTTCCTAGGATCGTGTTCTGTCTGTTTTAATTTAATTTTATTTTCAAAAGTACTGCTATAAGCTTAAAATTGAAGTCTATAACGTGACCAACTTGGCAGAATTTTTACGCGCTTCAACAACAATCAGTGACAATCTGTCTTTTAAAACTTAATTACTAGACAAATGCTTAAACTTTTTACCGAAACCATTATATGTTCATAATCATCTCAATTTGGGCTATCTACTGATACAAATTTCTCAATTGTATTCCTTTTAGTTAAAAAGTTCATTTTTTCTCTTAATTGAAACTGCTAATTAAACTTTGCCAACTTAGTTAATTTTACTATCAAAATATCCAGAACAGTGCTGACTATAGCTGGTGATAAAAGATCAGCTATAGCTTTACTCACTTCAAAGATATTTCAAATCTTAGATTTTTACTTTCCTGATCGTGTGTTTCAAAACATGAAGAAATCAAAATATCTCTTAAAATAAACTTTTCCTGATATAATGAATACACTTTAAAATGATTCTAATGATGAGTTTCCACTGTGGAAATGAATACAGTAAAATTCCTTCAAGTTGACAATTACACTTCTCGAAATTTCTATGTCCAGCATAAGCGACTTCAAAATAGATTTATAAGATAATTTACTGCTGGGGATGGCTAGTGGGAATGCTTTTGGTGAACTAAAGGGTGCCTTACATCCTTTCACATTTGTACATATTATTTCTTAAAATTTTTCTCCATTATAACCTTCCGCTCATTCAATATTTAATACTATAATAACTAACAAGTTTACTATTGATTTACCATACACCTACCCCTGTAACTGTGCTCCTTGTTAGCTAAAATTAATGAAGTTATCAATTTATGATTCAATATTATGACTTTTTTCACCTATCGATTATGCCTTTGCTTGAGTATGTTGTGAGTAGTATAGGATCCTCATTATATATATACACAAGCTGGAGGAGTGCAAAGGATGGCTGCTAGATTGGAAATTACTGTAGAATGCTGTCAGTAATTGATGTGGTAAAGGAGCTGGGTTTGAGTCACTGAAAGACAGCCAGGAAAATGATTTTGCTGTCAGCGCCAAAGGGAGGGGTGCTTGTCGCCCTCAATGGTGACATGTGCCCTAATTTTGCTGGTTGGAATGATGAGATTAGCATTGCTTGTTGTCGTCTACTTGTTGCTTCACAGGAAGGTGAGTGTGACGTCTTGTGCTATTATGCTCACTATGATTGGAATCTCGGTGTCTGCATTGTCCAGTGCTTGTGCCAACTGTACCAGTGCAATGGCTGCAGCTGGTGCAAGCACTGGCCGTTGCATCTGCAGAGAGAGGCGTTGCAGGCATGGTGTGCCTGTGTGGTTCTTTTACCTCGAAGTCTGCTGGCCAAGTGATATTGGTGGCTGGCTGTGGTTGGTTGAAGTAGCCCGTCATTGCAGGCCTCATATGTCACAGCTTCCGGCTGGCAAGGGAAAGAGCCAAGCAGGCTAGACAGCTGCCAATGAAGCTAGGTGCCCTGCCATGTCACAATTACAGCACCTCGTGTGGTGTCGTGGATGTGGGCATGATGTCCCTTACTGCTCCTCATGCAGCGCATTGGATTTGTGTACTGCCAGGACAGGTGTTTGAATCCCTAGAAGTTGAAGCATCTGGTGGTGTCAGCCTCTTATTTCAATTCTGATGTGTTTCCCTTCCAGAATCTTGATGGTCTTTAGTTTGGCAGTTTTCTTTTGAAGGTGTACAGTGAAATCTTCTCCTGTCTGTCCGCTGCATCTTGTACAAATGGCTAGCCTCCATGCCTTGGCTAGTAAGTTCAGTGTCCACAAGTTTCTCCTCATTGTCCACCAGAAATCCAAGGATGACATTCTTCTTTTTGTGGTGGTGGTGGTCTTCTACCTGGTAGAAGATGTTCATAATCTTCAAGAAATCATTCATCACAGAGAATTAGCTGGGTTGGGATAGGCCGACACAGACACTGTTATTGCCTGGCCAACACATAACCGGCAGCATGGTCTGACAACGTATCTGCTGTGCAGTTCCCATTGTACATGATGGCAAACAGCAGCATGGGGCCTTCCACACTGAGATCTTCTTCCTTGCTAAAGGCGGCCTCTGTGCTGACTAACATTTCTTGCTCTCCTTCGTCTTCCTGTGCCGGCATTGTCGATGGTGAAATTTCACTGTTAGGAACTTTTGGCATCAGTGATGCACATGGTGACTTTTCTTCCATGAGGCACAGACTGGATGGAAGTTTGTTGGTACTTGCCTCCATCTGCATCACTGTAATCAGGAAATTGTTGTGGTCTATGCGACACAATTCTTCGAAAGAGTTAGTCTTATGGCTAGATGCCTTTAGTGCTTGTTTTCTTGGTATAATGTGGAGTTTCTTTAAATCGGCAAGGTTTTGAGCAATGGCAGCTGCTTTCTCCTTGGCCACCTCAGCTTTGTTTGCATTACCCTATCCCATGATGATAAGTAAGAGTGTACAAAATCAAAAGACATAAATGCACCTGTAATCTCTTCTGCCTTTTGTCCCTGAAAGACAAGTGGGAGTGCTGGATATATATATCAGGCATACATTGACAATGAGGACAGGAATGGATGATAAGATTAAAATTAACAGTATAATGTAAAAATGAAGAAATCAAATAGCCCTTTGTTCCAAGCATAAAGGAGTGTGAATGTTGTAATTTTTAGGTCAGGCGGTCAGGACCTGGTATAAATTATAGAGGAATGTGTGGAACAAGTAGTTTTCCGAAACCTTAGGATATACTCCACCAGTATAGAAGTGCTGTGACAGTTTCCAGCTGGCTAAACCTAAGCCACCAGTTATACTTTTTTTTTTTTTTTTTGTAACTGCTTTACGTCTCTCAACAGCGAGGTCTTTAGAGACGGGCCCAGTTATACAATTATAGTTTCAACAATTACAGATTTAGGGAAAGTTTAAACACAAATTGTTGTCTCTTGCCTGGAAACTGAAATTGCTTACCTATATCTGCTTGTGGTCTTTCACTGTCATATATTCTATATGCTTTCAAGGTTTTCAGCTAGGCGAAGCTCCTCAAGTTGAAATGACTTGTCAACCAGAATCCTAAAGAACAAGCCACAGCAGAAACGTAATCTAAAAATACTGCGATCAAAGCAAGCAAAATAATGTAGTTCCCCATGAAAATATTGCAGAGAGCTTTGCACGTGTAAGATATTCACCACAATAAATGTTGTTATTATTTTGATAACTTGCAATATTTGTTACAACCATTTAAATCTGATTAAAAATTTCATGTGTTTTGTTATTCACAGGGAGGAAAATACATTGCCTTGGCTGACTATGTTGCAGTTGGACATAGTGAAGTTTCTATGCGAGAAGGAGATACTGCAGAACTTCTGAAAGTAGGCTGTGCTGGTTGGTGGTATATCAGGGTGACAGGTTTGTTATTTTTACAGATCATGTACAGTAATTTTCAACCATTCTTCAAGATATAAAAATATAAACCATATTTCTAAACCTTATATTTTTATCACCCTCAACAGTTTCCACACCACTGGCTTGATCTTCTTTACACAGCAGTTTTGCCATTTCTCTCTCTCTTCTAACTCTCCATCACCATCTGGATCTTGTTCACTCCTCTTTTCAACACTGCTAGTCTTAACTTTCTATCTTCATTTCATGCATTTTGTTACCCTACTCTCTGTACATAACCAAATAATTAAGGAATTTAAAGTTAAAATTTGTAAATTGGAAAATTAAATAGGAGAGGAATTGAAACACTCCTATTATAAAAGAAAATTTTAAAAAAAGGATAATTAGATGACTATGGAAATTGCCACTGGAGCGTTGTCTGTATCTCTGGTTGAAGCCAAGCTGCATTTTATCATAGTGGCACATTAGTATGAGTCTTCTGTAAGTTGTAAAATCTTTTGTGCTTTTATTTCTGAAGATAGCTACATTTATCCATATCTTCCTATTTTTGGAGTTTATCCCTCCTTCCATACTGTTATCATCACATGATATAACCACTGGTTTCCTATTATTCCTGCTGCTTAACACTAGAACGCCGGACGGGACTTTTTTGTCCCATGGCGAAATTCAAAGTTTCGCTGCTCCTATAGTAGGGCTGTTGGGACCTCCAAACTTTGTGACTTTTATTTTTTAGAGCTAATCTTTATAATGAAGCAAGAGCGAGATTGGTAGGCCTATTGGTTCGGGAGAAATAACTCGAACACCCTAGAATGCCGAATGGGACTTTTTTGTCCCATATGGAGTTTGGCATCCAAACCTGACAAATATGGCCAGAAGTACTGGATGGCCGTTGATAAAGAGTCGAAATACGTGGTCAATGCGTTTCCGTACCTAGGCAAGAATGAAGCCCGTCCTTTGGATGACAGGCTAGGTGATTTTGATGTGAAGAAACTTGTCAAACCGTACTTGAACAAAGGGAGAAATGTAACTTGTGACAACTTTTTCACCTCTTTGTGCCTAACTGAAGATCTAAAATCCAAAAACACTAGCCTTGTTGGCACTTTCAACAAAGCAAGGAGAGAAATACCAGGTTGCATGAAGAAAGCTCGCGAGGAACTGTACTCCACCAAAGCCTTTGCCAAAGACGATGTAACGCTAACGGTTTATCAGGGAAAAAACGAACAAAAATGTGATCGTAATGAGCTCAATGCACTCGGACGTTACGATTGAACAAGGTGTAAAGTCGAAACCTGAAACTGTATCATTTTACAACTTGTCTAAGTATGGTGTTGATGTAGTTGATCCGATGGCCAGGAAGTATTCTGTGAAAGCTAGTAGTAGGAGGTGGCCAGTTCACTCCTGGTACAATGTATTAGATTTAGCTGGTATCAATGCATGGATTCTCTACAAAACTCTTACCAAAGAAAAAATTTCTAGGCGAGATTTTCTGTTGCAACTGGGTGAGGAACTGATCAAAGCGAACTCTGACATACGTGGAGCACCAGTTGCACCTGATATGAATTGGTCAGGTACTGGAGGGCAGCGTCGACGTTGCCAGGTGAAGTTGGGCTGTAAAGAAGGTAAGAGCGCGTACAGTTGCAACACTTGCCAAAGACCAGTCTGCAAAAAATGCACTGGCGGTGTGTCCTACATCTGCTCGTCCTGCAAGCCAGAATCGGACGAAGACATGTAAACTGTTAGTTCAGTTGTAAAGTGCCGCTATTGATTTTACCATGATTTTCTTTTGTTGAACCGTTACCTCGGAATATTCTTTGCTAATTGAAGAGTTCTTCTATTTACGACTGTAAAGGAAACAAATAATTCCAGAAAAACTTATCGTTAGAGAAATGAATACAAGTAAAATCTAAAAATAGTACTTACTTACCTTTCAAATTGTTTTCTTCCAGTAGCCATAAGTTTTCAATTTTTAGCACTGGAAAAGTGTGATTTTATACCTTTGATTGTATCTGATTTATGACATACGTTCGAGTTTCCTGTTTTGACATTACTTAGGTTTGTAAACATCAAAACGTTGAATTTTGTGTCTTAACCGGGCAAATCGGTACTCGCCTTCACTGTGTGTTCATTCCACAGCTTTTTTTTCAGTGTACTGTAATAATAGCCTTATAGATGATAATAAACACCACTTTAAATCTTTTTTTTATCCTTTTTATTATAACTACAGCCCTAAAAACCAAAATATTTCAGAAAAATACGCATTATAGCCTAATTTCTCATATGGGACAAAAAAGTCCCATCCGGCGTTCGAGGGTGTTTGCCAAGTCCCGGCGTTCTAGTGTTAAACCACTTCTATACTTAATAAATATGTGATATCTTGCCAACTTTCATCTTATCCAAAGCTGTAACCTTATTTCTTCTTTTTTTGCTGTCTTTTGACTGGTTTTATGCAATCCTTTAGATCTCAACTGTCTGCTTCATATATTCTGACCTCTGTCTTCCTCTGCAGTTCTTATCTTCAACAGTTCTCTCCACTAACAAGTTAATCAGTCCTGCATGTCTCAAAATATGACCTACCATCCTGTCACTTCTTTCTGTAAACCTCTACCACAAACATCTTTTCTCAACCATCATTTCCAAAACTCGTTCATTTCGTACTTTATACATCCACTTAATTTGTAGCATCCTTGTGTAGCACCAAATTTCAAATGCTTCAATTTTCCTTATTTCTGGTATTCCTAAAGTCCATGCTTCGCTGCCAAGTGCTGTGCTCCACACGCAGAGTTTTAAAAAGTTCGATCTGAGTCATAGATTAATACTTGAAACTAAAAGATTTCTCTTTTTCATGAAGGCTCTTTTTGCTAGTGCTATTCTGCTTTTAACATCATTTCTGCTTTGGCCACCAGTTGTAAGTTTACTTCTAAGTAGCAAAATTCACTAACTTCCTCTGTTGCATCTGACCCTATTTTTATATTTAATATACCATGCATTTCTGCTACATTTCATCACTTTTGTCTTGCTTTGGTTTATATTTAGTCTAAAATCTACCTTCAGTATTTTGTTCATGACATTCAGTAACTTCTCGATTTCTTTGGCCTGTTTTGCTAACAAGACAGTGTCATCAGCAAATTGTAGCATACTGATTTTTTTCCCTTCAGTCTTTTTTTCTCCCTTCAAATCTTTCTTTCATTTCCTTTATTGCTTCTTCTACACATAAGTTGAATATTAATGTGGTTAGACTACAGCTTTGTCTCACACCATTTTTAACTGATTTGTGTCCATCATGATTCTCTACTTTTGTTATAGCTACTTAGGTCTTATAAAGATTATATTCTTCTATCTTTGTATTTTAGACCCAACTTCTTTAAAATTTTGAGTGTCTAGTCCCAACTAACATTATCAAAAACCTTTTATAAATCAACAAATGCCATAAAAGTAGCTTTGTTTTTATTGATCTGCCCTTCAAGAATTAATCTTAAGGCCATAATTGCTTCTCTTGTACCATGGTTTTTCCTAAAGCCAAACTGATCTTCACCCTGTCCCTTCTACTTCACTTTCCACTCTTCTGTATATTATTCTGGTCAGTAGTTTTAAAGCATATGATGTTAGACTTAGTTCAATAATTCTCATATCAGTCAGCTTGTGCTTTCTTTGGGAGTGTGAAGATGACACTTTTATTAAAATCAGTGGGAATCTCTCCTGTTTCATAATGTTTTGATATATGTTTGAATAATCTTTGGATTTCTTCTTCTCCTTGGAATTTCTGAAGTTCTGCAGGAATCTCAGCAATTCTAACTGCCTTATTTGATTTCAAATCATTCAAAGCTCTATCAAATTCTGTACTCAAAACAGGATCACCTAAGTCATCAATGTTGACATCAACTTCTTTTTCCAATACATTGTTGTTCAAATCATCTCCATCATACAGTGTCTCTGTATATTCCTTCGATTGGTTAGCTCTAACTTATGAGTTTAGAAGAGGTTTCCCACCGGTGTCTTTAATGTTTATACCACTTTCCTTCATTTCTCTAAAATTCTGTTTAATCTTCCTATATGCCACATCTACTTTACCTACAACCATTTCCATTTCTATTTATCGACCATGGTGATGAGTGGTTAATGCTCCAGACTTGCATTCGGAAGGATGGCGGTTCAAATACCCGTCTGGGCATCCAGATTTTGGTTTTACATAGTTTCCCCAAATCACTCCAGGTTAATGCCAGGATGCTTCCTTTAAAAGGCATGTCCAAATTCCTTCCCATTCCTTGTCCCCAGTCCCATCCTGCTTATAATTACATCGACATCAACAAGGCATAAAGCCATAAGTAAAAAAAAAAAAAATCCTTTTCTATTTACATTTTACTTGTAACCATCTTTCTTTTTCTTTTTTGAATTTCCTGTTTATTTGATTTCTAAATTGTCTGTATTGCTCTCTTTCTGATTCATCCTGAACATTTTTGTGCCTTCTCCTCTGATCCATAAACTCCAAAATTTCTTGTGATCCAAGGTTTTCAGGCGGCTTATTCCCTAAAACGTAATGTTTCTTTACTGGCTTTCATTATTTTGGTCTTCAATGCATTCCATTCATCCTCAGTTGAGCTCCTTTACTTCTTAAACCCACGTCTACTATTTCTGCAAACTTTTCTCTTATGATAGATTGTTTCAATTTATTCACTTCCAGTCTGTTCTGTGTGTATTGCTTCTTTATTCTCTTGAATTTCAGCCTGCACTTCATAACCATCGGGTTATGGTCAAAGTCTATTAGTCCAGTAACGGGGTCGTAAAAAGGGGGTCTCACAAACATCACATCACGTAGAAGATTTTTTTTTCTTATCTTGTATATATTGGTGAGAGTATGCAGAAACCAAGTTTTCGACCTCCAGCACCCTCGGCACAATTTTCTGTGGCCAAAAAACATCAAAATTTGGGTACTTTTTTCAGTTTTTCGTCTATAACTCCTTCCTGATAAGTCCTATCAAGAAATATTCTATTTTCAATTTGAAAGAGGACAAAATTTCCTACAACTTTCGTATTACAAACTTTTTTCTAAACTCAAAATTAAGCGAGCTACAGCTCTTCGAAAATCAGCCAAATTTCACACTTTTCCTAAAAGTTGGGTTTTTACCTAATTTGCAGCTCAAAATGACCTGAAACCCCTGTATATATAACCGATATATATGTATTTCTGTATGACATAGTATATATATGTACTATACTTTGATTACTGATGGTCCATTCAATAATCATATAGCATTGTTGACCGGGAGATCCCGAAGGATTGTTCGGCCGCCAGGTTACAGTGTTATGGATAGGCCGCGCAGTGCGCTTCTTGTGGCTATCTAACCTGACCAAGTACTAGTACCGCATATAGGGAACCTACAGCTTAAGGTGGAATCCAAACCACAGAATCGTTCTGGCTTACTTCATATTACACAGCAAGCTGTGGCAGAGGTAATGGTCGGGTTAATGGCCTTTGAAAATCATTACTGAGAACGGGATTTCGATCTTCAGTCAGATACCTTAACCACTGAGCTACCATTTCGTTCTATTACCTGATGGTATTTGTACCAGTTTGAAAAACGGATTTGCAAAACTGAAAACATAATGTTATGGCACAAAGTTTATTTATGCAGTCAAAATTAAGTCATAATAAGTCAAAAATTAGTCATAAATCCATTTCTTTTCCGTTTTAATGGATTGAAACAATGTGTTCTATTTGAATTTGTTCCGTACAGCAATGGAAAAAAATTGTCGCTATATGAAGCATTTAAATCTCTTCAAGATACAACACCCAACACAAAAATTTTTGCTATGCACGGATGATTCCTCCTGCATAAGGTTATGTGGCATAGTAGTAAATACCTTGGCTGCTTCTGTGGAAAATATGAAGCCTATTTGACAACGAACTATAGATCCAACATCACAGTTATATTTGACGGATACCGAAGTTATGCTGCGCAGAGAGGAATAAAGTCGTCTGAAATGATTTGTAGTTTGAAAACATCAGATACTTCAGCAGGCATCATTTTCAGTGAGGAAACAAGTGCTACAGTGACGCAGCAAATGAGAGCAGCAAGAACTGTGTAATGTTGATACTAATGCAAAAACTAAAAAAGGAGGCATCCAAGATCAACAGGCAAAATAAGATGCTGCTGGATTGATCGTTGACACAGCAATTTCCCAAGCAGCAAAATTCGACAGTGTGATGATTCTAAGTGAGTATATTGGCTTTCTCATTTTGCTAATGGGCTTTGGTACCACGAGTTTCAACCCACACACATCCTCTTCATCCATGCATTTGCTGGATGTGATACAATATCAGCATATTTCGGCTATGGGAAAGAAAACTTCTACTGCATGATTCAATACCAACCATATCTGAAAGTAACATGCATGCTAACTTCTCAGAACTCTAGCCTCCAGAAAACATTTGGAGAACACGCAGGAGAACAGATCATCTTGGAACGGTACAGAAAAATTGCTTGTGGAACATTGGAAGGCTCAGATATGAAATGATTAAGAAATCTGCCCAAAAAATTCATTCAGACTAGCACGGTTGCCACCAAAATCAGATGCGGCAACGTTTCACTCAATATGCACGAACCACCAAGTAAAGGTTGGTTGGGTCGAAAAACGTACCCATTGCCGTGAGGATGAAGGAAAGGCTCGTCCAGTCTCATTACAGTTACAATAATAAATGCATTCAGGAGGACGTCGGTTCGAATTCCCGTCCAAGCATCCAGATTTGGGTTTTCCATGGTTTCCTCAAATCACTCCAGCCGAATGCCGGGATGCTTCCTTCAAAAGGCCATGGAGGAAATCCTTCACGTTCCTTGTTCCCAGTCCCATCGTGCCACTAATGAACTCGACGTCGACGAGGCGTAAAGTCATAAAAAAACAATAATAAAAGACGATGCATTTGAGTTTACTTCGAAGGTTGTATCATATTCCTTCCAGAAACCTTGTTCTCCTCCATGCAGCTGTCGCTAATCAGGACTGCATTGTTCAGCTGCTTGCAAAAATTGTTCTCGCCTGCCTCGTGAAAGCGTTCCTGGAATGTAGTAGATGAAGGAGAGGAAGATTTCTTCGACCTCGAGGAAGCTGTTCCTGATGCAATGGATGAAAGAGAGACAATTCATTGATAAGCCGGGACAATCCAAACGGAAAAGAAATTTATTTATGACCATTTTTTTAACTTATTTCGAAATTATTATGACTTTATAACTTTGCGTCATAACATTATGCATTGTTGTTCGCTCTATTATCTTCAGTAATAGAGCGATCTGGTAGCTCAAGGCGTCTGACTGGAGATCGAAATCCCGGTCTCAGCAATGATTTTCAAAGGCCATTAACCCGACCTTTACCTCTGCCTCAGCTTGCTGTGTAATATGAAGTAAGCCAGAACGATTCTGTGGTTTGGATTCCACCTTAAGCTGTAGGTTCCCTATATGCGGTACTAGTACTTGGTCAGGTTAGATAGCCACAAGAAGCGCACTGCGCGGCCTATCCATAACACTGTAACCTGGCGGCCGAACAATCCTTCGGGATCTCCCGGCCAACAATGCTATATGATTATTGAATGGACCATCAGTAATCAAAGTATAGTACATATATATACTATGTCATACAGAAATACATATATATCGGTTATATATACAGGGGTTTCACGCCATTTTGAGCTGCAAAGTAGGTAAAAACCAAACTTTTAGGAAAAGTGTGAAATTTGGCTGATTTACAAAGAACTGTAGCTCGCTTAATTTTGAGTTTAGAAAAAAGTTTGTGATACGAAAGTTGTAGGAAATTTTGTCCTCTTTCAAATTGAAACTAGAATATTTCGTGATAGGACTTATCAGGAAGGAGTTATAGACGAAAACTGAAAAAAGTACCCAAATTTTGATGTTTTTTGGCCACAGAAAATTGTGCCGAGGGTGTTGGAGGTCGAAAACTTGTTTTCTGCATACTCTCACCAATATATACAAGATAAGAAAAAAAAATCTTCTACGTGATGTGATGCAAGTGAGAACTACCCCGTTACTGGACTATATGTCTGCTCCTGGGTTTTGTTTACAGTCTAGAACTTGATTCTTGAATCTCTGTTCTACCATGATTTGATCTAGCTGACATCGAACTGTATACCTGGATGTTTCCAGGTGTATATCCTTCTCGCATGATTCTTAAATAGTGTGTACACCACCACTAATTTATATCTTTCACAATTTTCTAACAATTCTTTCTCTTAAACCAAACCTTCCTACAGTAATCCCCTCTTTTCCTGCTCCCACTACTGCATTCCTATCACCCATGATTTTTTGATTTTTCTCCCCCTTCACATATTGTATTAATTCTTCAATTTCAGTGTATATTTTCTCTATTTCTTCATCACCTTTCTGTGATATTGGCATGTACATTTGTTCTAACATGGTTGTAGCAGGCTTAGTTTGTAACCTTATCAAAATAATCCTGTCACTAAAATTTTCATAACAACTCGCCCATTTCCCTATGCTCTTATTCATTACAAATATTTCACCAGTGACTCCATTGACAGCTTGTGTGCTAATTATCCTCAGACCAAAAGTTCTGTGCATCCCTCCATTTAATCTCACCAACCCCAACAACATTTAACTTAAGTCGTTCCATCTCCCTGTTCAAGTTTTCTAATCTACCTGCCCTATTTAGACTTCTAAAATTCCACACTCCGACTTGTAGAATGTCTGATGATTCCTGCCTGAGCAACCCTTCCCGGAGATCTGATTATCCAGAATATTTTATCCCGGAAGAAGCCATCATACAATTTGTAATTTGAAAATGATATTCTTAGGGTCTTTAAAGCAGTGTATTTCCATTGCCTTCTGCATCCCCATGCATTTCTGATTCATCAACCTTTAGGGGCCGTTTCCATCCCCTAGGGCAATAGGGTTCCCCTAGACCACTCCCCCACTCTTCTGCCCTCCTTTTGGAGACCGTTGGCAAGCAGAAGGTGGCTATAAAGGGAATCTTTTAGTCATCAGAGGATCATCAGTAAAAATGGGATACACCACATGAAGGAGAGGTTTACACCCCTGTTTCCTCCTACGCTCATTTAAGTGTTCTTATACTTTTCCCTTGTCCAGTTGAGGTTCAGTTTAGCTTCAAAGTACTCCTTCCAGATTCCTTCAATTTTTTATTTTTTCTCCTTCTTGTTTTGAATGGGTGTGCTTTACACCATGCTTGTTCCACTGTTAAGCCTTGATCTTCACCCAATACCACCTCATCTTCTCCCATTGTAAGTCCTTTTTTTCCAGTAGGTACCTTTCTTTTGAAGTTTTACATGAAATTCACAGACTTTCTTCAAGTTTGCCTCATAGCCTGTGTGTTTTGAGGAAACATTATTCCCAGTTCTGGTATATCTTTTTCAGTTTCCATCAGCCAAGTGCTACAAATCTTGATTTAACAATAGATGAAGACGCATTTGGTCACTCTATTTAGAGTCAGTCTAGCCACATGACCATAAAAAAACTCTGTGTTTTGTAACACAGTCTGAAAGCATTTCTACATATTGATAGAGCTCTAAGTTGTGACTCCTCTGGAATTTTCCATTTTCCTGCTCTGGATCCAGGATCCTCCTGAGAATCCTATTCTCTATGATGTATAGTTTCTCAATCAGGCCCCTTCTGTTCAGTGGTAGATGCCCCATAGCACACAGTGCTTCTGGTCGTATGACTGTTGTGCAGTGTTTCAGCTTTAGATTGCATAACAAGCATTTCTTATTATAGTTTTTCTGGGTCAGTCAATAAGATAGTTGCAGGTTATTAATTCTCATGGAAAACATTACTTTCTCTGACAAGTTGGGTTCAATCCATTCACCTAGGTATTTAAATTTCTCAGTTTTGCTGATTTTAGCCTGTTCTAGTGATACCTCTCATTAGCCTCTTTGATGTTCGTTCCTCAAACAATATTTAAAGACCCACTTTGATTACCTGTTTTGTGAGGCTGTTGACCAGGAATGTTGCTGTTTCTGGGCAATCTACAACAAGCCTTTCCTTCTTACCAGCAATATTGCTTGCAGTCTTGACATCTAAACTGGCCAGTTATTTGCATCATTCTCTCACATATTTTTCAGGGATGAAGTTAAACAGCAAGGTGATTGCCCATCTCATTGTCTTTCCCGTATTTTTATCTCAAAGTTTTCTGCATGTTCATCTCTGAATTTAAACTTTAAATGGGTGTTCATCATGGTTTGAAGAATTAGTCTATGGGTCCTGGAGAATTTTATTGAATATTTCTCTACCAATGGAGACATAGGCCTTCATAAAATCCACACATGTGACTGACACTTTGTAGTTTATCACCTTGAAGTATGCCAGTACAGTTTTAAGTTGAATGCTCTGCTTGGCAAGCTCTTTCTAAAACCTCCCTGGTATTCCAGTTGACTATCCAGGTGATTCTCTGCCTTTGTTTAGCAGTCCTTGGAGAGTGTCTTGTGTGTAATTGGGAAAAGAGAGGTCTCTCGGTATTTGTTGATGTCAGTATAATCTTCCTTCTTGTGAAGTGGATGTATAAGAGCTGAAATGCAGTCAGATGGTAACTTTTCTCTTTACCACATATTCTTAATGATATCAGTAAACTTATTCATAGTCTTGTTGTAGGCATACTTCTAGAATTCAGCTACAATGGAGTCCTCCTGAGCCTCATTATTTTTAACATACTGAATAATGTGGTGAACTTCAAATGAAGGGGGTTTTGTATTCATATATGGCTTAGTTTGTTTGTAACTCTTCACCTGGTGTATCACAGTTTAGTAGGCTTTTAAAGTACTCTACAAGGAGGTGACAGTAGTCTCTGTCATTAAAGGTCAGTTAGAGTCAGTTGGCTTTGTTGGAAGGTCTGTTTAACTTATCGAATTATCTTAGCTTATCTCTTGTCTCCTGAGAGTTCCATTTCATCCAAGCTGCCCGTCTTTGGGCTATTATGCAATAACAATTTCCAGAGCACTACACGTCACACATGCTTTCATTTGCTAGTGAGAAATAGTGGTCGGAATCCAGATTGGCAATTCTCAGAACCTACTCTATTTTGTTTATCTCATTTCCATTTTCTTCTTTTCTACTATCTTATATACTTTCATATTACTTTTTCTATCCTTTTCCATCATCTCACTCCATTTCTCCATGCTTTTAATCCTTTCCTCTGCTTCCACCTTTTTGGTCACCTACTTCATTTTATACATTTCTCTTTCACTGTTATCTAATTGTGACTAAACACATGTTCCGGTAAAACACACACACACATAAACTTAAAGGCGATTGATTAGAATAATACCAACCAACTATTTTTCCCCCTTACAATTTTTAAATATAACTTTTTCGCATGTTTCTGATAAGTTGTGCATCATTTTCCTTGGTAATTTATTTCAATCTCTGACAGCATTTCCTATAAAAGAAAATTTCCACACTTCCTTTTTCCTGAAATCAAGTGCTAGCTTAAGGTCATGGTCATCTCTTCCATATACTGCGAGGTACAAATGCCACTCCGGAGCATATCTGGACGGACTTCTTCTCCGTGACCAATTTTGATAATGCATATATTGAGCCCATTCATTTAACCAGAGTATGATGTTTCTGTAACGTAGAATATATTATGAAACTTTAATGTTGTAAGGTTTCAATAAACCTATATTAAAAATATATATATATATTCCTGATTCTTCTACCAATATTCATCCAAGCCTTATCACCAATATATGCCTTGTATATTCCCAGTGCTCTTATCACCCATTTCCCATCTTCCAACAAATCCCATACCAGATCCTGTGTCATACCTGTTACTGGCTGTGTTCTGCATTAATTTCTGCAAACAAATCTAACTGCCTTCTTTGCCCTAAGCTCAAACCATTCTGCTTCTTTTACTCTTACATTACACTAGATGTCTCTTTAAATAGCCTTGTGTTGCTAATCTTTCCATAAACTATTTCTGCAGCTACAACCAGTGTCCTTTTGAATATTTCTACTTCTCTTCCACTGTTTCCTTTTTCCCTGTGAGTATCTAACTCCTTGAATTTACTGGAACTATTCATTGTTGTTCTCTTGTTTTAGTTTCTATTTCTTTATTTCCCCATGCTACTTTTCCATTTTTCTCTCTTATTTTACTGTCCTTGCTTCATTACCACTGGTCATTGATAAATATCTAAGCTTCTGACGTGTCATCAACAACATTTTATCTCATTTATTCCACCTTAGACCTTAGGAAAAATTTAACACCTTCAGCCATGTTTTTAGTATAATTGTTTGTCTCTGCTGGTAACACATGATTAGTGGGAGCATTTGGTCTGTTGGGAAAGACAGCTGGCCATCCAGAGGAGCTCAGTTGCAGGAACTGTCCAATTAAAAGTAAGAGGTCTTACCTAGGTTTGAGAAAAATTCGGGATATAGATGTATAGAACAGCTGCAACCAAGAAAGGGACATAAAGTGAGTATAATACAGGACAGGGCAGTGCATGTTTGGTCATGGGCCACAGCAATAGTTGGCGAGAGACTGTGAGTGAGGCAGTGAATTCAGAAACAATGTGTGATAGTATGGTAGGACATTACAGTTGATTACTGTGCAGAGATATTGCAGAGTAGCCAGTAGTTGGTTACATGTCGGGGCACAAATAAATGCCAGTTTGTTAACTTGGTTTTTGTACAAGCCTATAACACTTGGCACTCAGGACTCAAAAACCATTACAGATGTCTCTACACCTGAAGAAGACGGCAGAGCCAGCCGTCGAAATATTGTGTTTCCACAACACTATCCGGTGGTACACCCGTGAAGACTACATTGCAGTCATACACCGGGAAAGTCTTCGTTCTTACAATATTGCATATAGTCCACTAACTTAGATTTGCATGAATGTCCTTAACTAATGCCATGTTATTTTTATTATTATTAATTTTAATTGTGATGGATCTAATGCTCTGGTGGGAATTCCCCTAGTCATCAAATTACCCCTTATATATATATATATAAATTTCTTTTATGGTTGGAATGTTGAATTCCTTCCCCATTTACTTTTTCAATTCACATATTTTAAACTCCTTAAGCATTTTTGGTAAATTATTCATCACTTCACTTGGTAATTTGTTCCAATCCCTGACACCCTTACCAACCAAAGAAAAGTTTCCCAATCCCTTATGCATGAAATCGAGCGTAAGCTTGTGATCATGGTTGCCTTTCCCCTTCCATACACTATTCCTAATTCTTTGGCTAAAATCTGTCCAAGCCCCATCACTAACATATTTATTTATTATTATTTATCAATCTTGTTTCATGGATTCCTGCTGAGAAAGAACCTCTGGGATATGAAACATGACATGGTTAATACACATACATACAATATGAGTCATAATCATAGTGAAAAACAAGAGAATATAAATAAACATTATTTTTTACAACTGAGTTTTGCAAAAAGTCATATTGAATATTGAACACAATTAATTATTTTGTTAAAATTCTTTCATTCAACCCACAACCAGCTTTACACGAGTCTCATAAAACCATTTATCTTGATTTTATGTTATAAAATGCTTTCATTGACAGCATTCTGTTAAGTTTGTTCATTTTGTTGCCTACCCCCATACTCCCTCCTTGTTTCCATTGACTTCACTTCCTTGTATACCAATATCCATCATATTGAAGGTCTGTTCCCTTCAACACTTTCTGGATATGCACCCTCCGAACTCTCTTCCCAGACCATCCTTTCTCATATCCCTTGCCAACTTTATCCTCTCCAAACACTACTTCTCCTTCAACTCCCAGATTTATCACCAGTTTATGCGGCACTGTCATGGGTACCTGCATGGCCCCGTCCTGTGCCAACCTCTTCCTGGGCCGTCTGGAGGAAAATTTTCTGAAGAACTGCCCCCTCAGTCTCCTCGTGTGGTTAATATATATAGATGATATATTAATGATCTGGGCCCATGGGGAAGACCACCTCCCGGATTTCCTTAACTCACTCAACAATAATCACTCCATCAATTTCACCTGGTCATACTCCCACACCGGTGCCACCTTCCTTGATGTGGATATCACCCTATGACAGGGAGGGTGCCCTCCACACCTCTGTACACATCAAACCTACTAACTTACAACAGTAACTACACTTTGACAGTTGTCACCCTTTCCACACCAAATGTTCCCTCCCATACAGCCTTGCAATCCATGGCAGACACATCTGTTCCGATCAGGAATCAATTTCCAGTTACTCCCAAAAACTATCCCAAGCCCTCGTTTCCTGCTGATACCCCCCCCCCCCCCGATCTTGTGGAAAAACAAATCTCCCTAGCCATCTCCCACAACCCTCATTTCATTCTGCACCTCCTAAAACTGACCTTGGACCAACACTCGTCACGCAGTTCTTTTCTGGCCTTGAATCCATCAACCAGATTCTCCTCAGTAGGCATGATTCCTACGGTCATTCCCTGAAATGTATCTCCTTCTTCCTAAAATCCTACCCACTACCCCCTGCACTTGCTTCAGCAGACCACCCAATCTCAAAAACATCCTGGTCCATAAGTATTTACCCTCAGACTCTGCTAGATCTCCACAGGGATCTTTCCCTTGTAACAAACCCCGCTGTAAAACATGCAGCATGCACTCTGCCACCACCATTTACTCTAATCCTGTCACAGGAGAACCTTTCCCTTAATTGGACATGCAACATGTGCTACCACTCACATTATTTACCAACTCACCTGCCTCCTACATTGGTCTCACCATTCAACAACTATCCTACAGGATGAATGGCCACAGTCAAAAAGTTTATACTTCCAACCCAGATCATCCAGTGGAAACTCATGCCAACTCACATGATTCAAACAACCTCAACACCTGTTTCACAGTTAGAGCTGTTAGAGTTTTTCCGAACATCACCACCCCTTCAGAGCTCCACAGATGGGAACTAGCCTACCAACATATCCCTGACACCAGACACACACCTGGCCTAAACCTGCACTAAACCTTTCACTTACTATCTTTCATTTCATTTTATAGTCAGTTACTTATAAATGTATATTTCATTTATTCAAATTATATATATATATAGAACATTGGGACATGATAAAAAAACCACCACTTACCAAAGAAGTGGATTCCAGCGACGTTGGTACACATAAAAGACACGAACACACAAAGAATAAAATTTTCGAGCATAGCTCTTCATCAATCGAAGTGAGATGGCTGCACGCAAGCGGCTGGCAGCCAACTGCATGAGCCACAATGTTGGTGGCTCATGGTGGGGGAAAAACAACATGGCGGGAAGTGAGGGTGGGGGTAGAAGGGAACAGGCTGGAAAACGATGATGAATGGCAAGTATAAAACAAAACTGTACACAAGGTCCCAAAAGCCCACAAGTAATGGACACATGTGCAAACAACGGAAAACAAAATATTCAGAAATTTTAAGTTAAAACTAAAAATAAAATTCGAAGCCACAATCTATAAAGATAGGCTCTGGTGAGCGGTGGTTCTATGGGAGAAGGTGGAAGAGAGAGGGATGGGTGGGAGGAAAATTGGTGCTATCTTAAATTTAGACCTGGTGATTGTCTGGTCCCCAGTTGGTACTGATAGGCCAGTTCCCACCTTCTAAGTTCTGAAATACTGCTTTTATCTGAGAGGACTCTGATGGCGCGGACCGAGAAGCAGGTGTTAAAATGATAAGATACAGGGTGGTCAGGGTTCTTGATGTGTACTGATTGTCTGTGTCCATTCATTCTGATGGCCAGTGGATTTCTTGATAGTCTGCAAATGTAAACTGGCCTACAAGCCATAGATGCCAGCCATCACCCAGGTGTCAGTTTACAACATTACTCTTTATCTTCCTTTCTCTTGCTGCCTCATTACTTACATTTAATACTTTACTTTTTAAAAAATCTTTATGTAATATTTATTTATTTTTTACATATTTAGGCTTCCTATTAAAATAAAATAATCAAAGAGAGACATGTTTATTTGAATGTGTAATGTGTGTACCGGTTATAATATAACTGCAGATCTACAGGTATTATTTAATTTTGAATATTACTTTAATTATTTGATTTTTTTACATTTGTAGCATCTCAGTTGGAGGGCTGGGCACCCTCTGCTTATTTGGATCCATTGGGCCGAAAGTCTTCCCGAAACTCTCACTCTGTCAGCAGCCGAGAGAGCAGCAAGTCGACTGTAGCTGCCCTTGCCGAGTAATTGTTACAATCATTTTATACGATTCCTTGTTATATATCAGCAGTTACTACAAAATTTCCAATTAAAGTTATAGCAAATTTTGTGCTGTTTGAACAATCATTGATAACTGCGAGATGTTTTTTTGTCTGATTGTAAGTAATTTAGTGGGTGTAAATAATTAAGTGTACTTAACTGAAGAAAACAATTTGTATTGTAACTTTTTGAAACTTTTGATAGTTTGGTGTTATTTATTACTTCTGAGATGTGACAGTTTGAATGTTCACTGAGATCAAATGCCAAAAAAGTGTTATATAGCTTTTTATAAACTGAAACGAATTCTTGATAAAAAATTTGCTGTAACTTTAATTGAGATAGTTGCAAATGAATGTTAGTATTGTTGTAGACCTTTTTAAAGACATTTTATTATATACTAGTTAAAAATCAGGAACCATTATTGTCCTGAGCACAAATGTTGAGGACACCAAAAATGTTTTATAAATTTTTATAAATGAAATTGCATAACTTATATTTCTGTTAAAATTTGAATTCAGGGTTTAAGCTGTACATTCCATACAATGAAATGAAGTATTGGTATTTATTTTTATGACTAATTGTTGAGAATATTGTTTTATATACTGTTTGCCATTTCTAGTATGTCTATAGTTTTGCATTGATGTTCCTACCAGCAGTGCAGTAGTCCCATTGTTTGCCGAGGTGTTATTAAGACTTATCTGGTGCTGCAATCAAAAATTGAATATTTTAAATGTTCCATCTGCACACCTAGAAAATAATTCTTACTTTGCATCCTTGGAAAATAATGAATGTACCTGTCATTTGTAGCATTATGATGATGCTAGTATTAATTTGTTTCCCCTTAGGCAATATGTGATAAATTAGGATGAAAATCAAATTTTCATGTTCCAATTGTTAGTGTAAAGTAAGATATTAGATTTAAGTTTGATTGTTTTTATAAATATACTGTGCTTGTGGATTTATTAATCTCTCAGTCACTTATCACAACACATTTTCTGTTCACTATAATCAATTACTTTGCAACATCACAACTTTCTTTATGAAAGCATTATTGGTTATATTAACGAAGATTTAAAAAATATTTCTTACACTTGAAGTCTCAGATGTATTTTCCAGTTTCTATGAGAATTATGTTTCCATTCTTCTTAAAATACCTTTCTTTTGATTACTTCTCCTTAAAGCAAAAACCTTCTGTTGGATACCACAAAATGTAAACATTTGCCCAACAAGCTACTTACCAGTTGGAACCTTCTCTGTTAATTTAATTTAATTGTGATAAATTTCACACTCTGGTGGCAATTTTCCAACACACCCATTTTTTCCCGTTTTCTGTACCCACCTACAAATTTCAACTTAAAATTCTTTAAACATTTTTGGTAAATTATTCATCATCTCTCTTGGTAATTTATTCCAATCCTTGACCCGCTTACCCTTGTGCCTGAAATCAAGTGCCAGCTTTTGGTCAAGGTCATCTTTTCCCTTCCATGAATCTCTCTTAATTCTTCCACCAATATCTTTCCATGCCTCATCACCAATATGCATCTTGTACACACCCATAGTCGTGTGTAGACCTAGCGAGTGGCGAACTTACCCACCGTGGGTCAGTCCTAGCGACTACTTACTGTCGGCTGCAGTAGTTCTGGTTTCCAGTCGACATCTGTAAGCTTCTGGCTATTATAAAAATACATACACAGAGACTTAATTTGCTTAAAATTAGGACGTAGGTGCTCCTTGATATGATATGAAGAGTTGTGACTACTTGATTTATTGTTGAAAGTGGCGGTGTGGTACAGTACAAGTAAGGGGTACATAAAATCTGTGTTTTCCGATATTGGAGTAGTGGACCATAGGATCCAAAAGTAACACAGAATGCGTTCCGAGCCAGCAGAGGGAGAATGATAGGAAAAATGCCTAAAACGGCCTATTGGATGGTAACAGGTCTGCCCCACGAAATTTCACATCACAGACTGAGGCGAATCATGCGCGCAAAAAGGCGCCCTCAATTCTGGAAGGTGGGGAAAGCCTTCCTCTCATTGGCTGCCTGTCACAACGAACATGCATGTGGTTCACATGTTCATAGTGTGTAAGCCTCGTGTACCAGCCGTGCTAGTTGAGTTTCCCACAGTTAGGACTGCAAGACCAGCGACTTTGCCACCGGTGTCATATAAGAGCAGTGTAGTCTTCATACTACTGTGCTGGCTTGGAAACGCTCTGCCTTCATTATCACTAAAATCTATACTAAAATCAGCGACCGCGACAACATGACTCTCTTCACACTTCTCCTCGCATCCTCTCATTCCAGTAACTTTATCATATCAGTTACTAATTATGTTCTGCAGTAATTTCCAAAGACTAATCTAACAGCTCTTCTCTGCATCCCTTCCAACTCCTGTACATGGTTTCAAAAATATAGATCCCATACTCCACTACCATTTTCAAGTAATAGTCTGACTAAATTTTTATAACCCATTTCCCTTGTGTGGTACATCCACCCATCACTTTCTCCAATTAGTGAAGAATTCTGAAACATTTTAGTACTACCTCTCCAATGTGTCCCATCCAGTTTAGTTTATTAGTAAATGTTATGCCAAGGTATTTACATTTCATCGTCAACAAGAAATTTTTTCCCTACCTTTATAATGATAATCAACCTTCAGTTTTTTACCTGTATACATGATAATCTAATCTGACTCTTCTCTGCATTAACTTCATCTCAAGTTGACCTAACCAGCTAGATATCCTATCCAAATCACTAAATCACTCTTCTACCATTTTTTTCCTATTGTATAACATTATGTCATCAGCATACATCCTAACTTCTGATAGTAAACCATCAACATAATTATGCATTAGAATGATCAATAACAATTTCCCCAATATGCTATCCTGTGTCACTCCAATTTTCGCATCCACTTCTTTTGATAGTGAATTTCCTACACTAACTTTTTGCTTTCTACCATTTAAGAATTAAAATTATACTGCTGTCCCTTGTGATTTTACCTCTGTAACTTTTAAATTTGTCCATAATGAATGTAAATCATATTGCTATGCATTATTGAATTTTCTGTTAAACTAAAAGGAATCTCAATGTCACAAAGAAGTTTTTTTGTGTTTGTTTTACACATACAACACTACTGCTTTTACTTTGCTTTTATAGTATATTTTTTCTTCTATCAAAAGAGTAACTTGATTGCCATCAAACTGAGGTGTAGTTTGCTGATTAAGTTTTGTTGATTCTTGAGATTTAGTGTTATTAGATGTTAAAAATTTTCTTATGTTTTGTCCATGAAACCATATTTTCCTTTTTTTTATTCCTTCAATGTATATTAACTTTATTCACCTTGCTCTCTTGTGTAGGGTTACTCTCTTTGTGAAACAGTGTAAAGTTTCTACAGATCTATAATGATTAAGGATTACTAATTTTTCAAAAGTTGTCACCAATACATAAATCATTTTTCAGTACAATACAAGTTTTCAAGTTAATATCTGAACATGTTTTTAGGTAAATATATAACTGCATTTTAATGGACGAATGAACATGTGCTTTACAGACTTGCATTATTCAGACTGAGAGTGGTATTTGACAGTATGACATCACATTATACAGAAGGGTTTCTTTCAGTGATGATAATATGGGTAATGTACCCATCTTAGCATGTCATATTAAATTAGAGATAGATTCACTGTAAATCAATGCTGCAGGTATTATAAAGCAATTAGACTCCTGAAGTTGAGGAATAAATTTTCAAGGCAAATGATGAACAGTTTTCCCTAAATGGTGAAAGAATTTAAGATGAAAATTTATGGAATTTAGAGTTTGAGTTGGGAAATGTGGGGTTTGCATTCCATCACACTAAAACTAAATCATCCCTCTTTAATTTCTTTATGTTTAGGAATTACGAGTGTGGTCATAAAATACTAGACTGATACTTCTACAGAAGTATTACTCATACGACTGACAGCTGAGTAGTGTGAAACATACTCTTTTGAATGCAGCACCTCCCGGGTCTGTAAACATATCAGTCTGGCTGTGGCCTTCATTTATATAAGAGCTGTTGTTTTGTTTAGCTGGAAAAATGATAATAGAGCAACGAATTGTCGTGAAATTTCACATGAAACCTGTAAAAAAAATGTTTTGAAAATTATCTTATATTACAACAAGTGTATAGCAGTGAATTTTTATCACTTTTTGAGTGGTTTAATCAGTTCCAAGATGGCCAAGAAGTTGAAGATGATTCACACCCTGGTCATCTTTCCAGTAAGGAATGAAAATATTGAAAAAGTCAGTAATCTGATTCAATCTGACCATCAGTTAACTAACCTCAAATTTCTTGTTCAACTCCATGAAAATAAGGGGAAAAAAGACCCAAATTGTGAAGGAACATGTCATTCTGCATTGTCTTTGAAGGCATTTATAGAGAAGTACAACACCCCATGGGCGCCGGCAGGATTGCTTCTAGGGGGGTGCACCAGGGCTGCATTGGTGTCCCCCCCCCCCCTATCGGCCCAAAAATTTCCGGGCTGGGCGACCTTTTTTTTAGCTCTACTACTGCCCAGACGGCGATCCGGGATGTAGGGGGGTGCAACAGGGCTGCATTGGTGCCCTCCCCCCCTATCGGCCCAAAAATTTCCGGGCTGGGCGACCTTCTTTTTTTAGCTCTACTACTGCCTAGACGGCGACCTGGGATGTCAGGGGGGTGCAAGTGCACCCCCTTGCACCCCCCTCCCGGTGCCCACGCAACACCCCAATGTTAGACCATCCAACCCCAGTGTTAGAGCATCCAACTGCAGTGTTAGACCATCCACCTTATTTGCCTTACCTTGCATCCTGTTTCCCAAGGTCAAATCTGCACTAAAAGAAACTATATTAGTCCAAAAGCAGCACATGTCATAAAGGAGTTCACAGAATAAGACTTCCAGCACTGTTTCAAACAATAGAAAATTTGTATGGAACATTTTAGGTATAGAGGAGGGGTGCATGTGAGATCGGAGACTTTCCTGGCGTATGCTTGAAACGAAGTCTTCATGGGTGTTCCGCCGGATAGTGTTTTGAAAACTCTATCCGGCGGTACACCCATGAAGACTTCATTTCAGGGGGGTTGTAGATTGAAGGTGATAGTAACTAGGTATGTATCAAGTCAAAATAATAATAATTATTATTATTATTTTTACCGCAATAGTCTAGCTACACCTCCTAAGTGTTGACCTAATCATGTTCTTTTTTGTAAGATTCCTTTACCACTTCCAAATTCACAAAGGTGTATTAGATTTTCTCATCATTACTTCCTACTAAAGTTCCAGAGTGTAGTACTTATTAAACTCACATTATTTATGCCAGCTTGATCACCACTTGAATCTGTCATTAGGACAACATGAATTTTTCCATGTGTCTGTCAATCATGTGAATTGGGTTCTTTGTGACATTTTTGTCTGTGAAATATATAATCATTGAATCATAAATTATCAATTGCCTCTGACTCCATTTCAATAAATGTTTTTATTTGGTTTTAGGACTTTGTTTTCATGACTTCTTTTTAGTTGTTAGTTATATGTAAGCAATTTGACACTTTTTCCCACAGTTTTCTGCTTAATTATTCACTCTGTTTTGTTCCAATTTCATTTTAATTTCTTCTTCCTCAGTTTTGTATTGAATACAGATCCTCCCTACTTCATCAATCTATTAAACCCCCATACGTTCTCAAATTGCTAACTGCTTGGTGCTAAATCCTTCCCATTTGCCAACAAATTTCTCTTCCTTGATTTATGTGTTGACTTTTTATGATTTGCTGAAATATTTTTTTTATGTTTACCTGTTAGTTTCATAGGGAAATGGTATAAACAATTAAATGAGGGGAAATATGCATGTTTAACCATTATATTTGTTATCACCCTACACAACAGTTCCCGTCATCTGCTTCCAGGAAGTAATAGTAGATAATAATTTTAGTATATTGCTGTACTACAACACAGTTTCATTTTATTGCTGTATATATCAGAAATTCTTAATCTGTTAGTTCAGTCAACAGTCATGATGGAGTTTTAGATCAAATAGACAAAAGATTAGCATTATCCTAATTGAAACCATGGTTTCTTGGTATTATTATTTAATACCACTAGGTTCTCACTAACATATTACAGTGCTGATAATTGGATATTCTGAACACACGTGGAATCTACTGTTTCAAGCATTGTTCACAAATATTGCCAGTTACTAGACATGAATACCTTTTAGTGTTGAACATTTCTGAATCCATTGTGGATCTCAAAGACTTAGGTATTCAAAAATCCCAGCAACAAATAATAAGCCAATAGCACTTTGATTATATATTCAAGTAAAAATTAATAGTGGAATAAACCAACAATTCTCATAGACGATGGCAGGTCTGAATCAGCACATAACAAAAAAACAAAACAAAAAAAACAAAAAAAAACAAACAAACACACACGGAACATTGTAATAATCAGATATACAACCCTTCCTCAGCAGTAGGATATGGCTGTCTTTTTCATACGTTGACACTGTCTTGCATTCATCTATGGTAAGTCTATTCCACTGTCCTAATTCTTCGTATGGTATTCAGCTTATGTTTCCTGTAATATATATATAGATATATATATATAATACATACACTCTTGAAAATATAAATATTTGGCCGAGCTCCTGCCTTACTCTATGTTAAGTTTTGAGTATACTTTATCTGTTCTTCCTTATTTTCCTTTACATTTCATTTTTTTATTATTATATGTATAAATTACAATTTATTATTATTATTATTTGCTTTACAACACCTATTGTTTTCATAATATATATAACTTACTTGCCAGTCATTATCATGCAGCTGCCTCACTCTATTATTGTCTCTTCATGTTTCAATACCATCCAGCCTTCACCTGTGGTAAGCAGTGGTTTTTCTGCTATCCATATCTTTTATTTGTTTCACTGTTTAGTGCTTATTGTTTTCTAAACCATATATATATATATAGTTTTTTTTTTTTTTTAAAAAAAAAAAAAAAAACATCACCATTTGCAACTCTAGTCTTGTAAGTAATATATTTTTCATGGTTATTTTTGTTATCAAGCTGTTTTTCTGTGACTGTTATGTATTTAATAGGTCCCTAATCATGCAAATTTAAAATGATTGAATTTGTTACTTTTCTATGGTTAAAATAATTTATGGAACCATGAATTTCATATCTGTGATGTTTAAATCATTCAATAGTTGTGTGTTCTCGTTTTTGTCCCAAAATAAGATTAAAACTTATTTTTATCTTATCTGCTAAAAGATTTAACATAACAAGAAGTCAGAAAACATTTGCAACAATTTTAAGTAATAAAAATAATTATATTGTAATAACATTTAATGGAGAAAATTAATTAGAACATCTGATAGGAAGATATATTAAATAACAGTTTTAAATGGGGATACTGATAAGAAAATACCAAACTAATTATTTTCTTTGCCAACAAAGGAATCAGACCTCTGTGCAGATATTCCAAAAACTCATTTCTTTTTTTGCAAAACAGTTGAGGCTGAAGTTCTTCACTTCCCATTCACTCCCTCTGCTATTTGTGCCATTGACTGATAAAGATCCTGTGCTTGATAAACTCATTGTCATATAATCCTCACTGTATATATTTGGATGGTACCTAGGATGAAGAAGGACAAACATAATTCACAATATTTCATTTTAGACTCTAGCCATGCTTAAGATACATGAGCTACTTATCAAGGTGTCCGAAGAAAATATGCTATCTTGTCATGTGGTACACATCTGACTCCTTCGCTATATGTTTTACCTTTCTTAAGCATGACTAAGGTTTGAAATGAAATATTGTGATTTTATTTTTTATTTTTGTAACATCGCTACCTTCATATTTGGTAAGTGAAGATTTTCCTTTCCCTATCCTTCTCAGTTATCATATTGCCTAAAAGCATTTTGCTTCTCTTTGTTATCAAAATCATAAATTACAATTTGTTTCCGTCTCTTTTTTATATAAAAATTGAATTGTAGCATTGTTTCTTTTTCCATTATTATAAATCCTGAAGTATGCATTTATAAGTCAGTGGGAAAGTGTGAACTTTAAACAGTCATCATAATATTTCAGATAAAAGATTTAGTGGTTAATACAAGATTGAAATATGTTTGTGATAAATAGTGGTATAGTTTTTCAGTTCTATAAAAAAAAAAAAAATGGAAGTCATAATTACGTTGTTTATAAATTTATTTGTGAAGTGGAAAAATTTTATGAGATATAAAAATGATCACAGTAATGTTGTGTATTTTTTCATCAACAATGTTATGTTTTCATGCATATCAGCTCTCTGTAGAAACATTTTTACTGACTGTTCATAATAATTCTGAAAAAGAAACTCCACATGTCACAAAAAAGTCTCCAATTATGCTGAGTAAATATAGTTTATAATTGAATTAGTCCAATTTATGGCTGCATTTGAATGCTCTGAAGATGTTGTCACATATAATTAAGATTTAGGGTTTACTTGTTTTCTGTATGAAATTGATTTCTATTAGTTTCTGAAAAGTATATTTTTCCACAGAAGAAATTAGTGCTAATTTCTTAAGTACTGTTTAGTTTTGAAGTTTACATGCACCACCTAACATTTAAATAAGTATTTTCCATTTCATTTAAAAGCATTCATAATGTATATGGAAACCATAAACACATTCATGATTCAATCATTCCAACAATGCAGTTTGTTGCTTAAACAATTGTACAAATTTCCTTTAAAGGGTTTCAAAGTCATCATTGGTCATTATATGCCAGGGTAATGTATTCCAGAAACTGTATTGTTACTAATTAAGCATGGCAGACTGATCTTTTCAACTGTTATGGTCTGTTATTGCTACATGTTTATAATAAAATGAAAATATTCAGTATATGCCTTTTTTTTTCCAACGGACCTTCTAGTTCCTCGTCCTGATGAAAGACTATAACATTATGACTTTTTAAGTTATTTTTATGGAAGTGTTTCACACAAAAAAGGTTGGTAAATGTAAATGAGGAGAGAATAAGGATTTATCTTCTAACAAATATATCAGCTGTACAGTGTGACCAAATTATTCCTTCTCTATAGCCTTGGTTTCTGTGGCAGACTTACATCATCTAACCAGCATTCTCTCATCCAGTATTGCAGAAGATTCTTTCATGTCTTAATATCCTTTGATTACCAACACCGATTGGTACACAAACAACTATTTAGCCTTCCATCACTATCATTATTGCCAAACCACTCCTTCAGATCAGCTAACACCTAGCACAATCCAGAACTTGTCGCACATTTCTTCCCATGCTTGTAATGTATCCTGACTTCTACCACTTTTAGTTCTTTCACCACTAGAAAACTCATTTTACTTTAGGGAATAAGTTAAACCTCTGCTCATCAACTTACAGTTACTGTTACACTTCCTGCATAGTTATAACTAAAAAACCATTATCACTTCCAACCTATCTATTGCTGCTTTTGCCAGCATACATAATGCTAATAGTTTTGTTTGCTGCTTCGCACTTTTAAGTTCATATCACCGAGCATGGTGGATGAATGGTAACACTCTGGCCTTGCATTCAAGAGGACGAGGGTTCGCCTTGCATTCAGTACGATGAGGGTTCGAATTCTGATTTAGATTGTACATGTTTTGCCCATATCACTTCAGTAAAATGCTGGTATGGTTCCTTCAAAAGGCCAAGGCCAGATTCCTTCCCATTCCTTGTCTGCTTTCACACCCTGCACACACAGTGTTCTTCATAAACTTTTGCAGGTATTAAAAGTGCAACACCCAGACAGGAATGGTGGAATTTTAGGGAACTTTGTAGATATAACCAGGGTCATACCCAGAAGAAATGATAGCAAATTGAAATGGATCAGGCTAAGTTTATTACGTTTAGATGCAGTGCACCCACCTTGAACACCTATATTCCAGGTCAGTGGTATACTAGTGTAGTTACAGCTATCAGGAATACAGTAGGTGTTGTGTGGGTATTCTGGTTAAAGTCCTAAATTAAAATCTGGTAGTCTAAAAAGCTACTCCACTCAATAAAAATCTACTAATGGTAAAACCATATTTTAATCTTTAATATAGTATTGTTCTTGCTACTTTAGAATTTGGTTGGAAGGTACTTGAGGTATTTTGGAAAAAGCATGTCTGGAAAGTGTGGCACCTGTCGCAGGATCATGAAGAATGGTACGTGGTGCAGTTGGGTGTAAGGAGGAGTTTCATGAGGGATGCAGTGGAGAGGGAACGCGGGAAATAAATGTGGCTCTCCCATGGTTTTGTCCACTTTGCATTAGGGATGAAAGGATCAGGGAGATGGATGTCTGGATGAGGGAGAAAGACGAAGCGATCAGAGTGTTATTGGAAAGAGTCAGGGCCGTTGAAGCTGAGCCTTTGGAGGCGAGGCCTACCTGGTGGAAAGGCCTGTGGAGGCCTTGCCTGTGGGGGCCTCGCTTTTGGAGGCTCCGCCTATATTAGCAGATAGAGATGGTGGGTATCGAGAAGAGAGAGATAATGATGGTTGGGAGCTGATAACAGGTCGTAGGGGAAAAACGGTAAACAGGAGGAAGAAGCCAGGCACTCCAGAAATTGTTGGAAAAAAATAGGTTTGACCTGTTACCAGAGTCGGGAGGGGAGGAGCCTTATGCAGATGTAGGAGTAGGTAAGGTGCAGCATACTTTTAGGATAGGGGCATACAAGGAAAAAATAGGAAGAAAAGGGTAGTAGCCCTCTCTTGCAAGATCAGCTGGGCTCAGGTTACCAGGTAACAAGCTTTTTCAAACCTAGGGCAACTTTAGGTCAGGTAATAGAGTATATAGGTTCACTTTGTAGGGGTTTCACCAAGGAGGATAGGGTAGTGATAGTGGGAGGTGCGGGGAACAGTATCAATAAAAATGTTAATTATTTTATAGAGAGTGACCTGAAGAAAGTGCTGAAGCAGGCACAGCACACTAGGGTGGAGCTCATTCAAGTCCTAAGTCACCATGACCAGCCACAATTGAACCACACTGTAAGGTGGGTAAATGTGGAAACAGAGGAGCCAGTTGGGAACAGCATTAGTTCTGTAACCTTGTGCCTGTGGTAGGTGTGGTTTCATTAAACATGACCTCAACCTAAATAGGAAGGGCAAGGGAATACTTTCCGAGTTGTTGGCTAGGGCTGTGTGAGACCCCACTTCCAGTAGTGATGGGGTTGGAACTGTGCTTTTTTTAGATTAATGGCTGCTGGTGCGGGGGTAAAAACAAATCATAGGAATACTCAGTATAGATCCACAGTTAAAAAAATACTTAATACTGAAGAAATAGAAGAAGCTTTTGAAAAAATAACAGAAGGGGAGTGGGGGGGGGAAGATCTGGGAAGGCAAATGTTAATGCTGAAAATATCACAAAGCCAGTGATAAGAGTGTTACTGGAAAATGTAGAAGTATAATGTATAAAGTCATGGAATTGCAAACCTAATTGAGATACATGAACCTCAAACAGTTATAGGGATAGGGTCCTGGTTAAAAGAAGGAGTACTAGACAATGAGGTTTTTCCTGATGGCTACAGTGTACCTCAGGGACAGAGGAGCAACTAAGGGAGAGATATTCATACTGGTTAGCAAAGACTACTATAGTTCACTGGTGTTTAGAGATCATGACCATGAGTTACTTGGGGTAGACTTCTGGAGAAATAAAAAAGAAAAAGTCAGGTTGTTGGCTACTTACCACAGTGGAAAAGATGAGGCTCTTGGGGAGAAACTAAATTCATATTCTGAGTTCAGAAGTGAGCATAGAATGATCCTCATTGGTGGGGATCTGAATCTACCAAGTGTCGACTGGATAGGAAATAAGATAGATAACACTAAGGAACAAAGATTTTCAAATACCTTAGTAAGGGAAGGAGGCTTTACACAGGTCGTCAAGCAGAAAACAAGTGAACAAAACATGTTGGATGTTTTCCTAACAAAGGCCGGATGATAACCTAATAGGGGGGTGTCCAGTAACTTTTTTTTTTTTTTTAACTGCTTTACGTCTCTTTTTAACATCGAGGTCTTTTAGAGACGGGAAAGGATGGGGGCAAGGAATGGGAAGGAATTCAGCCATGGCCTTTTGAAGGAAGCATCCCGGCATTTGCCTGGAGTGATTTGGGGAAACCATGGAAAACCCAAATCTGGATGCCCGGACGGGGATTCGAACCGCCGTCCTCCCGAATGCGAGGCGAGAACGCTAACCGTTACACCGCCCCGCTCGGTTTCCAGTAACCGAAGGAATAAGTGATCATAATGCAGTTCTGGTGGATATAAGGGGATCCAGTAAACCAGTGGCAAAGGGGGAAATAGATACAATTATAAAAAGGCACAAATCTTGGAACTGAAAAGATATTTCAGGTTTAATTTTATTAATTTGAAGAATGGCACAAGTTCAGTGGAGACAAAGTGGGAAGAGTTCAAGGAAATGATAAGAAAGGGTGAAGAAATATTTATTCCAAATCAGAGAATAAAGAGAAGTACAGAACCTTCATACTATAACAGCTAGGTGAGGAGGTTAAAGAGATTGGTGAGACGAGAATATAACAGAGTTAAGAAACAGCAAGGCAGTAGGGAGGTCTTGAAACAACTAACAAAGGAATTGATAATGTCAAAGAAACTGGCTAAGGATGAGTATATGAAGAATATTATTGGTGCAGGGGGTCCTCTGACTGATGCATCTAGAAATTTCTATGGCTATATCAGGAAACTGGGGGGAAGAGAGGGTATCGAGACAATTATAGATACGGATGGAGAAGAAGAAGTAGAAGTGAACATGGGAGTCCCACAGAGAAGTGTATTGGGGCCATTGTTATTTGTTATTCTAATGAATGATTGTGTTAATAGTTTACTGTCAGAGATTAGATTGTTTGCAGATGACATAATGTTATATAAAAGGATCAAAACAATAGAAGACTGTAAACAGCTGCAGGGTGATCTAGATAAGATAACTAGCTGGGTGAGTCAACATGGGATGAAGATAAGTGCAAAGAAAAGTCAGCTTATTAGGTACACAGATAAAAAGCTAAAGGCTGGTTACAATTGTAAAGTGGGGAAGCAGCTACTTATTGAAGACTCGAAATGTAAATACCTTGGCATTACATTTGATAGCAAACTTAACTGGGCAGGACACATTGAACAGGTGGTAGGGAAAAGGTTCAATATCCCTCACCGGTTGGAAAGAGTGATGAGGGGATGCACTAGAGAAGTAAGGGAATTGGGGTACAAAACTTTGGTCAGACCACTGCTTGAATATGGTGGTTTAGTTTGGGATCCGCATTTTGGGTATCAAATACAGGAGTTGGAGTTGTAGGCTCTGTAGAGATGTGCGGGTCCGAGAATTTAATGGAATTGGGTCCGGATGTACATCCAGCGTTCAGTGGCGTAGCTAGGTCAACAAGGGCCCCGGTGCAAAAAATTTATTTTGGGCCCTCAGGCCAGACGGGCGACCTTTCTTTTTTGCTTTGTGTGCTGGTAGGGGCCCCCTGAACTGAGGATGGGGGCCGGGGCCCTAGAATTGTTCTTTAGGGGCCCCCTGAGAAGTGGTTGGGGCCCCCGCTTGAGCAGCGAGGGCCCTTAGTGAGGGGCTCCTGTGTTCTCAGGGGCCCCTTAGACGACGGTAGAGCTAAAAAAAAAAAGGTCGCCAGTTTGCCGTGAAGGCTCGTGGGTTCTCTAAACCCCTAGAGGTGCGCTTAAGGGCCCCTTGAGGTATGCTTGGGGGCCCCCTGAGCGTGAGGGCCCCGGTGCACTGCACCGCCTAGCCCCATAGTAGCTACGCCCCTGCCAGCGTTGCGGTCCTACATCCAGATACGTGTCCGGCGGAGCTGTATGGGTCCGAACCTACAGTCGGGGAGCGGAACGTATGATGGATGTAAATCCGACCAAGGAGACCTGCAGCATGAGTTATATCGTGTTGATCCATTAATTTATGAAATGAAAGAATACTAAATGGGTGAACTTTGTTTTATTTTTATTTGAAACTCACAACTATACATAATATTATAAAATCACTATAATCAGAGTGATAATGATCGAAGTAAAAAGAAAATTGCTGTGGGCTTCTATAAGAAAAAAATTTAATCGTTTCTTAGTAGTATCGTAAGTAGGCCTATTGCAAATATATATAAAATAAAAGCAAAATTCTCTGTTAGCTGGTAGTTTTTTTTTTATTATTATTAAAAATCAAACTTTTAAAGATTAAACATTTTGAAATGATTATTAGCTTTCCATATCCTACTTAAAAAACAGTTTATTATAAATGAACAAAAAACAGAACTGCATTTTAAATTGTGAGTGAGACATTACGTGAGACTGGTTCTTAAATGTATAGTATTTTGTTCTTTATATTATGTGAGACTGTTTTGATTGAGTGTGTAAAATGTTGTTGTGCGTGCTAAATTGAGTACGATAGCAGGCATTTTCATTAGATGACATTATCATTTTATGTTGTGCTAGCTACTGTAACGTGGTTTCTGAGCTTTGAAAATGTTTATTTTATTCATTGCAATTACAAAAACTTTTAAATTATTTGTAATTCCATTTGAGATTATTTCCCATATAGTTGCAAGTATTTTTACGTAAGTTTCAATTGTTCGTATTAATAACGGATTGTTTGAGCCATTGTTAGACGTTCTAGAAACGGTTGGATGTGCCTTTTTCATTTCATGTCGGATTATAAAATATTGCTCTATAAGCGGCTATATATTATATATATATATATATATATATATACACACACACCTTGGAAACCCTCGGAAAAGAGACCCGTCTTCATTATAACTATTTTTTTCCAATAAAGAGATGTTAAATGCACCATCTTCTTTCTCGTTTAAGGCCAGCCTTCATTACAATTCATAAGTTAAAAACTCTAAAACGGAATAGTAATCAAACTAGAAATTAGTAGTTTTATAAGACTACAACGAATTAAATTTACAAGTAACATTATAAGTCCATTCTTATTTTGCACATAAAACACTCCTCACCTTAAAAGCATGGCATAAAATACACCAGAACCAGACCGAGTTTCAACTACCTATAGACATTTAATAGCTATTGTAATTATCTATTAGTAGCTACTGATTAAGAAATAATTTTTCGGGTATAATCTTATCTTTACCCGAACTGTAATCCAGTCGCACAGTAAGTGACATTAAACTCTTCAAAACATAGATTTCAAATCGGTACTGTAGTGAAAAAATGCGTGAGCACTGTGAACAGCTCCAGGTCCGGCCGTGGTTTAACCTCCGCCAACACGAGACCTGTGGCGCGCTGAAACAGGTCCGGTCGGATGTACATCCATCTAGCACAACTGATACGGCTCCGCGGAACCGTATGCATCCGGACCTACCCATCTCTATTGCTCTGGCTGTCCTTTTCAACGAACTTTCTATAACAGCACAGCTGTGGGCACACAATGTAACGTAAACATTAACGTGACGTGTGTGGGCATTGTTCTAGCTGTTTTTTTCTGCGAACTATCTATAACAGCGGCAGCTGTGTGCACACAATGTATTGAAAACGTCAAATATCACCGGCTTCTTGTTCCCATGCAAATAAGCAAAAAATTCTAAATGGCGAGTATGTAGTAAGTTATTGTCCATTGTTCATTTACACACTTTTATTGCGCGAATTAAAATTTAAAACAAATCACATTGCTTATAACAGACACACCAAACATAATTTCGTCCCATATATCAAGAATGGTTTCCTAATATGACTCGTCCATTCCCAATGAAATTAAGTCAGGAGGCGAATCTGCTAGTAAACTGGAATCTGACAAGAATTTTGTAATGTTTATGTCACTTGTTCTTCGATTTCCTTGTTGAGCTCTATTTTTCATCACGGATGGGCCTACTATTTCATTTTCAACCATTTACACTCAACCGTTCTTGGAACAAATCAAGTGTACAAGAAAGAAAGAAAAAACTATCAATCCAATGCTACGTATTTCGTTTAAAATGTCTCTTGATGATATACAAGTGAAGAAACGACGAAGATGAAATAAATAACATGATAATAAGTATTTCAATTGAAAACGCACCAAAACAACTTCTTAACAAAAAGTGAAAAAATAATGTAAGAATGATGACTTTTCTGACATATGATTGCAATGAAGTTTTCAAGGGTGTGCAGCCGATTTGTTTTTGTGAATAGACAATCCGTCCGTAGACCCCTGAATTCATTACGAAAAAAGCATTACAGAGAAAAAACTGACCCCGAATTGTAGATTATATGATTTGTTATAAATATTATTTCAGTCAATAAAAGTACTTAAATGAAATTTTAAAAAAATTAAAAGGTCAAGATTAACAATTTCTGAAGATAAAAATAAATAAAAATATTGATTCTGCGGAGATTTGAACGCGGGTCAGAAAATCATTAACCTAACTCCTACCGCACAGGCCATGCTGCAATTTAATAATGTGCGGCAATAATTTACTATATACCCTACATTTAGAATTTTTTCTTTATTTGCATGCGAATATTTCAAAAATTAGGACGCATTTTGATAAACGACCGTACCACACACATATATGCTGTGTACCCTTCAACGTATATGTAGGAGATCGAAAACCGTTCTTAACATGTCTGATGGTTCCCAAGTGAGATTGGACAATTATAATGACGTTCTAATCTTAAAAAATGGAAAAATTTAATCGTTTCTACACAATTCTGAAATAATCTTCCACTGTCCGCCAGACGGGAGTGACTTATGTCGACGTTTATAGGATTCTGAACATTTCTGCCATCAGAGATCGAACAAATAATGACGTTCTAATGTTAAAAAATGGAAAAATTTACTCGTTTATACACAATTCTGAAATAATCTTTCAGTGTCCGCTAGACAAGAGCGACTTTTTTTTTTTTTTTTTTTTTTTGCTGTCATCAGTCTTCCGGCTGGTTTGATGCATTCCTCCATCCCTTCCTATCCTGTGCTAACCCCTTCATCCCTACATATCCCTTACACCCGACGTCCTCAATTATCTGCTTCATATATTCTAATCCCTGTCTTCCTCTACAGTTCTTACCTTCGACTGTTCCCTCCACTAACAAATTAAGCAAACCATCATGTCTCAAAATGACCTACCAACATGTCTCTTCTTTTTGTAAGCTTCTTCCACAAAGTTCTTTCCTCCCCCATTATTTCCAGTACTCGTTCGTTTCGAACTTCGTCTGTCCATTTAATTTTCAGCATTCTTCTGTAGCACCACATTTCAAATGTTTCAATTTTCTTTCTTCCTAAATTCCATGTTTCGCTACCATAAAGTGCTGTGTTCCAAACGTAGAGTTTTAAAATTCCTAGATCAATATTTGAAACTAAAAGATTTTATCTTTTTTATGAAGGCACTTTTTGCTAGTGCTATTCTGCTTTTAACATCATTCTTGCTTCGGCCATCGGTTGTAATTTTGTTTCCCAAGTAGCAAAATTCACTTACTTCTTCTACTGCATCTGATCTTATTTTTATATTTAATCTACTGTGATTGGTATCATTTCTGCTACATTTCATCACTTTTGACTTGCTTTGATTTATGCTCTGTCCAAAATCATCCTTCAGTATTTTGTTCATGATAGACAGTAACTTCTCAATATCCTCAGCTCGTTCTGCTAACGAGACAATGTGATCAGCAAATCGAAGCATACTGATTTTTTCTTCCTGAATACTTATGCCAAATGAATATTTTTCTTTTATTTCCTTTATTCCTTCTTCTACCTACAAGTTGAATATTAACGGGGATAAACTATAACATTGTCTCACACCCTTTTTAACTGATGCATGTGTCTCATGGTTCTCTACTTTTGTTATAACTACTTGAATTTTATATAGTTTTAAAGTATTCTTCTATCTCGATATTTTAGACCTGGTTTCTTTAAAATTTTGAATATCTTGTCCCACCTAACATTATCAAAAGCTTTTTCTAAATCAACAAACGCCAAAAAAGTATCTTTGTTTTTCTTGATCCGAACTTAGAGTATTAATCTTAAAGCCAGAATAGCTTCCCTCGTACCCGATTTTTCCTAAACCCAAATTGATCTTCACCTACCATCTCTTCTAATATCCTTTCCTTTCTTCTGTATATTTTTTTGCTCAGTAATTTTGAAGCATGTGATGTTAGACTAAAGGTGCGATAATTCTCACATTTGTCGGCTTGTGCTTTCTTTGAAAGTGTGAAGATGATATTTTTATTAAAATCATTTGGAATTTCTCCTGTTTCATAACTTTTTGATATTAGCTTAAATAATCTTTCAATTCCTTCCTCTCCTAGGGATTTAAGAAGTTCTGCAGGGATCTCAATTCCAACTGCCTTATTTGCTTTCAAGTCATTCAGAGCTTTATTAAATTCTGTCCTCAAAACAGGATCTCCTGAGACATCAATGTCGACATCACATTCCTTTTCCATTACACTATTGTTAAAGTCGTCCCCAACATACAGTTTCTCAATGTATTCCTTCCATCGGTTAGCTCTAACTTCTGAGCTTAAAAGAGGTTTCCCATTGGCAGTTTTAATGTTCATACCTCTTTTCTTCATTTCTCCAAAATTCTGTTTGATCTTTCTATATGCAAGTTCTACTTTTCCTATTACCATTTCTGTTCAGTCTGCCAGTAAAGGCCCCTGCCAGGCAGACCTCACACACAACGCGCCTGCACGCCGGGATACATATACGACTCCAAACAGGCGCAGAGGCATCAAAACAAACCAGGAAAACAAATAGAATCATCTAGAGGCTAATTGGGACTATTTCTTACAGAGGTCGCCGTACTACCACACAACGGAATTCCTGCGCCAGGCCGCCTATATAAGCGTAGCCGGCCGCTCCACCGCCAGTTCCGGCCTGACCGCGGAACCAGCTTCAACTACAGAAGACCACCGGAAGTTCGCGAGAAGTAGAAGCCGTCTCTCTCTACCCCGGATCAGGACCAGGCTAAATTTCTCGACGGTCATCCGCTAACTGTACCACATTTGTTATTGTTTACCAGTGTTTTGTGTACATAGTAATAAACCTCAAGGAACCATTAAGTGTAGTTCACTTCAGTGGCGACAAGGTTGGGATAAGAACTCTCGACCATCATGGCTACGCCAGCAGCACCTACGGAATGGCAACAGTTCCTCCAAGGACTTCTACATCAGTTCTTCGAATCTCAGAGACAACTGATTGCGGAAGTCAGGAATCTCCGCCAACCCACGGCCCCGCCTCCGTTCCCAGCATTCAACGACGACGTCGAAGGAATGGGAGACCTACGAGAAGCGCATAAAACAACACTTCGCAATTCATCACATATCCAAAGAAGAAGACCAGCGTGCATATTTCCTTTCCTGGAACCAATCGAAGATGTATGTCTTGCTCACCAAACTTCAGCCACAAGACCCCGACACCCTCACCTTCACGACCATCTGTACGACACTGAATGCATACTACAGACGCCGGTACCATGTCGTCGCGGCCCGCGTCGAATTCTATCAATGCCGGAAGAAGCCCGATCAGACGTATCGCCAGTGGGCGGCCGAACTCCAAGGCCTTAGCAGAAAATGTAAGTTTCAAACTCGTTGTTCCCACGAATCCTACGCCGACGACATGGTGCGTGATCACATCATACAGGCTGCACCAGATGCCGCACTCCGGCATGACGCCCTCAAGTTAGAGGACCCATCCCTGGAGCAGGTCATCGAACTTGCCTACAAATTCGAAATATCTACGGCCGCAGATCGCCGCCTGGAGTCCTGGGCGGATGTGGCCGCAATCCGAACCGACGTAGAGGACACACAGGACGTCGCCGCCATCCAGAGCTCCCAGTCGCGCTCCTCCCGACACCACAACCGGGGACCGCTTCCTCAGAAGGACATCGAACCGGCCCGTTCCGGCAGGGGCACCAAGTCTCGGCAGCAGCAGCGGATCCCGCAGCGCCGACGCCGCAGCCCGCTCCGCCTACCCTCCTGCCCCGCCTGTTATTCAGCACATGAGAGGGAAAATTGTCCGGATCGTTGGGCTGAATGCTCACGTTGCGGCAAGGAAGGACACCTGGCGTCCGTCTGCCGCACCAACACCACCAATGCCAATCCCGGCTCTCGCCGCCCAGGGTCTTACCAAGACAGGTTGAGCGGCGCACCTATGGATATCAATCAGGTAGACACTTCCACAGCATCCAAACTTTTTATTGACGTTACGGTCAATGGCAAGCCCCTGCGCCTACAAGTCGACACAGGAGCAGCAGTCTCATTGCTTAATTATACTACTTATGTGCAAATTGGCTCGCCCCCCCTCTCGCCGGCCCCCAAGCGCCTCCTGACATACAACAAACAGGAAATAGCACTCCTGGGACAATTCACAGCAAACGTCATGTATAAGTCTGTACATCGTTCAGTCCCCTTTTTAGTAGTTAACAGTTCTCTCACAGCAGACTTATTTGGACTGGACGCTTTCCGCTTATTCGGATTTTCAATTGAGGATAACATACACCTCGTATCTCAGCATGTTCCTTTTCCTGAAGTGGACGCCCTTTGCACCGAGTTTCAGGACCTGTTCTCACCAGGCGTCGGCTGTGCAAAGGACTTCGAAGCATCACTCCAACTCCGGCCGGACGTACGGCCTCGATACTTCCGGGCACGCCAGGTACCCGTAGCGCTTCAACAACCACTTCAGGAAGAACTTCAACGTCTCCAAGACGAAGGGATCCTCCAGCCGGTGCGGTTCAGCCCCTGGGCCACGCCGTTGGTCATAGTTCAGAAGCCAGGACGCCGCTTACGTCTCTGTGGTGACTTTAAGACCACCGTCAACCCGCATCTGCTGGTAGACGACTATCCACTTCCGAGACCGGACGACCTCTTCCGTAAACTAGCAGGAGGTACCTACTTTACAAAATTGACCTGGCAGAAGCATACCTTCAAATCCCTTTGGATATCCAGTCCCAGACAATACACAGTCATTAACACTCCCTTTGGCCTCTTCCAACTCAACCGGCTCATGTTCGGCTTGGCCAGTGCTCCAGCGATTTTTCAACGGTATCTCGAATAACTTCTCCAGGATATTCCGGGATGCATCAACTATCTCGACGACATAGTCGTCACGGGACCCTCCGCTGCCGAACACATGACCAACCTCCGCCTACTCTTCCTCCGCCTCCGGGCAGCAGGATTGAAATGCAACCTTTCCAAGTGTCAATTTTTTCAACAATCCATTTCCTACCTGGGTCACATCATCGCTCAGGAAGGCATTTCCCCAGCATTTTCCTATGTGGACGCTATTTCCAACTTACCTCGGCCTCAGGATCTACATCAGTTGAAATCTTTTTTAGGCAAGATTTCATACTACAGAAAATTTATACCCTCAGCAGCACAAGTGGCAGCACCCCTGTACCACCTCTGTCGCAAGAATGTCCCGTTCCGTTGGACCCCAGCTTGCGAGACTGCATTCCACACCCTTAAACAGCAGCTCAAGTCCGCAGCATGCCTCATGCCATACACTCCAAACCTCCCCTTGATACTTGCCACAGATGCATCCGATTACGGTGTGGGGGCAGTTCTGTCTCATAAATTACCAGATGGCACGGAACGCCCCGTAGCTTACATCTCCAAAGCCCTATCGGCTGCTCAGCTTAAATATTCTCAAATCGAGAAAGAGGCGCTAGCTATTGTTTTTGCCTGCTCCAAATTCTATTCCCTTTTATATGGGATTTCTTTTCATCTCATTACCGACCACAAGCCACTCCTATCACTATTTGATCCGTCCACACGTCTGCCTACCAAAACATCCCACCGCATCCAGCGTTGGGCACTATTCCTGTCCCAGTTCAGATATACCATGCATTTCCGTACCACCTCCAGGCATGCCAATGCAGACGCCTTATCCAGACTACCGCAGGGACCAGACCTTGCCTTCGACAAGTCGGAACTTCTGGTGTTCCAGATCGACGATGACATACAAGAAGCACTGAAGACATTTCCAGTCACGGCCTCAAAAGTCGCGGCAGCCACAGGGGAGGACCCCCTCCTCCGTGTCATCCGACACCACATCCAACACGGGTGGCAAACACGTTCCCCTCCACGCCATCATCAAGACCTCAAGTTCTACTACTCCATCCGCCACCAGCTCTCAGTAGTAGAGGGAGTGCTCCTCCGCACAGAACCAAATTCCACCCCGAGGGTCGTCGTTCCGAGATCCCTACAACCGACAATCCTCCAAACTCTCCACCAAGGACACTGGGGAATTGCCCGCACCAAATCCCTTGCCAGACGCCATGTATTCTGGATCGGCCTTACCACGGATGTCACGAAGATGGTGCGGCGCTGTACCATCTGTGCCCAACAACTGCCCCGCCCCCCTCAAAAGTTCCTTTCCTGGCCGGCACCGTCCGGACCCTGGGAACGCATTCACCTCGACTTCGCTGGCCCATTCCTAGGCCACCAGTGGCTCCTAGTGACGGATGCCTTTTCCCACTTCCCATATGTCGTCCGTTGCTCCACAATCACCACAGAGGTCACCATTTCAGCCCTCACGAAGATCTTTTCCATCGAAGGATTACCATACGCTATCGTCACAGATAACGGACCGCAATTTCGAAGTCGGGAATTCCTATCCTTCTGTACCGCCAACAATATCCAACACCTCCTCACCCCGCCCTTCCACCCCCAATCTAACGGGGAGGCGGAACGGCTAGTCAGAACATTCAAAACCCAAATGACCAAATACACCACAAGTCACAAACTCGAAGAGGCATTGACACTCTTCCTCAGTTCCTATCGAACCACTCCAGTGGGGGCCAAAAGCCCGGCGGAATTGCTGCATGGCCGCCAACCTCGCACTCTCCTCCATCTCCTCTTACCCCCGCCCAAAGTACAGGTACCTTCGGGCCCATTCCGTTTCACCCCGGGCTCCCTAGTCTGGGCCCGCGGGTTTGGCTCCCGGGCCGGTTGGCTTCCGGGGGTCATCCAGCGGCCCCGGGGCCGCCAACTGTTCGACGTCAGCCTGGATGGCCGGATAGTGCGACGCCATCGAAACCAACTACGTCCCCGCTACCCCACGGCACCGTCCTCTTCCACCACGGCACGGCCATCCACTTCTTCCTCTCCTTCCCTGCCACCTCCACCACTCCTGCCGTCTAACCGTTGCTCAGGGACAGTTACAGCGCCACCAACGACGCCACAACCTGTCGGTCGCTCCGACACCCTTCAGCCGCAGCCTCTCGACCACCTGCGGGGACCATCTTCAGCGCCCCCCGTACAGCCCCCGGCCATCGACGCCGACGAACCGATGCCGTTAGCTCCACAAGTACCTCCACCACAACCTGCACCACGACGCAGGTCGGCACGCATCGCCAGGGGAACAGCTCCGTACTCCCCTGGAGGTAGCCTTCATAGTCTGCTCCAGGGCGCCGCGGCAGACGACCTCGCAGACGTCCAGACATCGCTTCCCCCCCCCCCCCCCGGGAGGGAGGTATGTTCAGTCTGCCAGTAAAGGCCCCTGCCAGGCAGACCTCACACACAACGCGCCCTGCACGCCGGGATACATATACGACTCCAAACAGGCGCAGAGGCATCAAAACAAACCAGGAAAACAAATAGAATCATCTAGAGGCTAATTGGGACTATTTCTTACAGAGGTCGCCGTACTACCACACAACGGAATTCCTGCGCCAGGCCGCCTATATAAGCGTAGCCGGCCGCTCCACCGCCAGTTCCGGCCTGACCGCGGAACCAGCTTCAACTACAGAAGACCACCGGAAGTTCGCGAGAAGTAGAAGCCGTCTCTCTCTACCCCGGATCAGGACCAGGCTAAATTTCTCGACGGTCATCCGCTAACTGTACCACATTTGTTATTGTTTACCAGTGTTTTGTGTACATATTAATAAACCTCAAGGAACCATTAAGTGTAGTTCACTTCAATTTCCTTTTCTACTTCTTCACACTTGTAGTCATTTTTCTTTTGCTATTTTGTATTTCCTATTTATTTGATTTCTAAATTGCCTGTACTGCTCTCTTCCTGCTTAATCCTGACCATTTTTGTACCTTCTCCTCTGATCCATCAGCTCCAAAATTTCTTCTGTGATCCAGGGTTTTAGGGCAGCTTGTTCCCTAAAGTCTAATGTTTCTTTACCAGCTTTCATTATTTCGGTCTTTAATGCATTCCATTCGCCCTCGGTTGAGCTCCTTTCAAAGTTAATTCTTAGACCTAAGTCTACCATTTCTGCACATTTTTCTCTCGTGCTTGATTGTTTCAGTTTATTCACTTCCAGTCTGTTCTGCTTACACTGCTTCCTTATTCGCTTAAATTTCAGCCTGTACTTCATTACTATCAATTATGGCCAGAGTCTATGTCTGCTCCTGGGTACGCTTTACAGTCTAGAACTTGATTCCTGAATCTCTGTTTGACCATGATATAATCTAGCTGATATCTGCCTGTATCCCCAGGATGTTTCCAGGTGTATATTCTTCTTGCATGGTTCTTAAACACTGTGTTTGCCACAACTAGCTTATATCTTTCACAAAATTCTAGCAGCCTGCTTCCTCGCTCATTTCTTTCTCCTAGACGAAAACTTCCTACAGTATTCCCCTCTTTTCCTTCTCCCACTATTGCATTCCAGTCACCCATGATTATTAGATTTTCTCCCCCTTCACATATTGGATTAATTCTTCAATTTCAGCGTATATTTTTTCTATTTCCTTGTCATCTTCCTGAGACGTTGGCATATACACTTGTACTAATGTGGATGGGACGGGCTTAGTTTCTAACGTCATCAAAAATAATCCTGTGACTAAACTGTTCATGATAACTCACACATTTCCTTACTCTCTTATTCATCACAAATCCTACACCAGTGACTCCATTGACAGCTTGTGTGTTAATTATCCTGTGTTCCCCATACCAGAAGTCCTGTGCGTCCTTCCATTTAATCTCACTAATCCCAACTTAAGTCATTCCATCTCCCTTTTTAAGTTTTCTAACCTACCTGCCCTATTCAGACTTTTAACGTTCAACGCTCCGACTCGTGATATTTATTTAACAGCCTAATCGGAGATGCAAATACTATAAATGGAAGGTAAATTAATTTACTCGATATTTACAGGATTCTGAACATTTCTGTCAAATCTGATCAGTGATCGGACAATTATAATGACCTTCTAATGTTAAAAAATGTAAAAATTTACTCGGGCTTCGAAGCCATGCAGAGATGACGTGTTGAAGCCATGGAGGAAGGAATATATGGAGACGAATAACGCTAAATCCGTGAAACCTCATGAAAAAACTGCTCTTCTACTGCGCTTGCGTGGCGGGATATCGTAGGAGTACCAAAACATTGGGCTGTTTGCACTGTGTCAGCTGCTGAGAATATTCCATTTTCTCAATATTCCTAAAAGTTTGCTATAATGCCAAGTTGTGCTGCATGTGGTTGCACAAATAAACGAGATAGGAAAAAACCTGGAATAGCGTTTCATAAGTAAGTCACATTTTTAAGTATCGTTCTTGAACCATCTGACGGTAACTGCAACATTAGGGCCATTCGCTATAAATTTATTCATTGCTCTCAATAGGATCATATCGTTCTCAAATTTTTGTTGGTGTAGTGTAGACAATTAGCATATGTTACTGTTTTGCACCTGAAAAAGCTAGCCTTATTGTAGACAAGTGTTGAAAAATTTAATTTTAGCGGGTCATTTTTACATCGCGACACAGTGAATTTGGTATTCTGTATGCATTATTCACGTTAAGTTTACACTGAAAGTGCACGATGAAATTAATTGTGATAATTGTGCTGTGCGAACTACTAAACGTGATGAAATAAACTTTGTTGTTCGAATTTAGTTCGCGATGCATTTCTTGTGTTTAGATGTGTCTACATAGTTTGATTTTGTAGGCGGCAATATTAATGTTGGCAGGTTGAAGTGCGGTGTGTACCCAGAAGAGAACAAACAATTTATTTATTATTTGTTCTTAGCTTCTGACTTATGAATGCACTGATTGTGCTAGCAAAATTATATAGGCCACTAACAGTATAAAATCTTCTAAGTAAGCTCAGAAACTATGAGGTCTTTTGAAGTGATAATTTTTTTTAAAGTTCTAAACATTGTGTTCAGTCTGCCAGTAAAGGCCCCTGCCAGGCAGACGTCACACACAACGCGCCTGCACGCCGGGATACATATACGACTCCAAACAGGCGCAGAGGCATCAAAACAAACCAGGAAAATAAATAGAATCATCTAGAGGCTAAGTGGGACCTTTTCTTACAGAGGTCGCCGTACTACCACACAACGGAATTCCTGCGCCAGGCCGCCTATATAAGCGTAGCCGACAGCTCCACCGGCAGTTCCGGACTGACCGCGGAAACAGCGTCAACTACAGAAGACCACCGGAAGTTCGCGAGAAGTAGAAGCCGTCTCTCTCTACCCCGGATCAGGACCAGGCTAAAATTCTCGACGGTCATCTGATAACTGTACCCACATTTGTTTATGGTTACCAGTTGTTTTGTGTACAGAGTAATAAACCTCAAGGAACCATTAAGTGTAGTTCACGTTCAGTGGCGACAAGGTTGGGATAAGAACTCTCGACCATCATAGGCTACGCCAGCAGCACCTACGGAATGGCAACAGTTCCTCCAAGGACTTCTACATCATTTCACAGCAATGCAGCAGCAATTCGCAGAATCTCAGAGACAACTGATTGCGGAAGTCAGGAATCTCCGCCACCCCACGGCCCCGCCTCCGTTCCCAGCATTCAACGACGACGTCGAGGGATGGGAGACCTACGAGAAGCGCATAAAGACAACACTTCGCAATTCATCACATATCCAAAGAAGAAGACCAGCGTGCATACTTCCTTTCCTGGAACCAATCGAAGATGTATGTCTTGCTCACCAAACTTCAGCCACAAGACCCCGACAACCCTCACCTTCACGACCATCGGTACGACACTGAATGCATACTACGACGCCGGTACCATGTCGTCGCGGCCCGCGTCGAATTCTATCAATGCCGGAAGAAGCCCGATCAGACGTATCGCCAGTGGGCGGCCGAACTCCAAGGCCTTAGCAGAAAATGTAAGTTTCAAACTCGTTGTTCCCACGAATCCTACGCCGACGACATGGTGCGTGATCACATCATACAGGCTGCACCAGATGCCGCACTCCGGCATGACGCCCTCAAGTTAGAGGACCCATCCCTGGAGCAGGTCATCGAACTTGCCTACAAATTCGAAATATCTACGGCCGCAGATCGCCGCCTGGAGTCCTGGGCGGATGTGGCCGCAATCCGAACCGACGTAGAGGACACACAGGACGTCGCCGCCATCCAGAGCTCCCAGTCGCGCTCCTCCCGACACCACAACCGGGGACCGCTTCCTCAGAAGGACATCGAACCGGCCCGTTCCGGCAGGGGCACCAAGTCTCGGCAGCAGCAGCGGATCCCGCAGCGCCGACGCCGCAGCCCGCTCCGCCTACCCTCCTGCCCCGCCTGTTATTCAGCACATGAGAGGGAAAATTGTCCGGATCGTTGGGCTGAATGCTCACGTTGCGGCAAGGAAGGACACCTGGCGTCCGTCTGCCGCACCAACACCACCAATGCCAATCCCGGCTCTCGCCGCCCAGGGTCTTACCAAGACAGGTTGAGCGGCGCACCTATGGATATCAATCAGGTAGACACTTCCACAGCATCCAAACTTTTTATTGACGTTACGGTCAATGGCAAGCCCTGCGCCTACAAGTCGACACAGGAGCAGCAGTCTCATTGCTTAATTATACTACTTATGTGCAAATTGGCTCGCCCCCCCTCTCGCCGGCCCCCAAGCGCCTCCTGACATACAACAAACAGGAAATAGCACTCCTGGGACAATTCACAGCAAACGTCATGTATAAGTCTGTACATCGTTCAGTCCCCTTTTTAGTAGTTAACAGTTCTCTCACAGCAGACTTATTTGGACTGGACGCTTTCCGCTTATTCGGATTTTCAATTGAGGATAACATACACCTCGTATCTCAGCATGTTCCTTTTCCTGAAGTGGACGCCCTTTGCACCGAGTTTCAGGACCTGTTCTCACCAGGCGTCGGCTGTGCAAAGGACTTCGAAGCATCACTCCAACTCCGGCCGGACGTACGGCCTCGATACTTCCGGGCACGCCAGGTACCCGTAGCGCTTCAACAACCACTTCAGGAAGAACTTCAACGTCTCCAAGACGAAGGGATCCTCCAGCCGGTGCGGTTCAGCCCCTGGGCCACGCCGTTGGTCATAGTTCAGAAGCCAGGACGCCGCTTACGTCTCTGTGGTGACTTTAAGACCACCGTCAACCCGCATCTGCTGGTAGACGACTATCCACTTCCGAGACCGGACGACCTCTTCCGTAAACTAGCAGGAGGTACCTACTTTACAAAAATTGACCTGGCAGAAGCATACCTTCAAATCCCTTTGGATATCCAGTCCCGACAATACACAGTCATCAACACTCCCTCTGGCCTCTTCCAACTCAACCGGCTCATGTTCGGCTTGGCCAGTGCTCCAGCGATTTTTCAACGGTATCTCGAACAACTTCTCCAGGATATTCCGGGATGCATCAACTATCTCGACGACATAGTCGTCACGGGACCCTCCGCTGCCGAACACATGACCAACCTCCGCCTACTCTTCCTCCGCCTCCGTGCAGCAGGATTGAAATGCAACCTTTCCAAGTGTCAATTTTTTCAACAATCCATTTCCTACCTGGGTCACATCATCGCTCAGGAAGGCATTTCCCCAGCATTTTCCTATGTGGACGCTATTTCCAACTTACCTCGGCCTCAGGATCTACATCAGTTGAAATCTTTTTTAGGCAAGATTTCATACTACAGAAAATTTATACCCTCAGCAGCACAAGTGGCAGCACCCCTGTACCACCTCTGTCGCAAGAATGTCCCGTTCCGTTGGACCCCAGCTTGCGAGACCGCATTCCACACCCTTAAACAGCAGCTCAAGTCCGCAGCATGCCTCATGCCATACACTCCAAACCTCCCCTTGATACTTGCCACAGATGCATCCGATTACGGTGTGGGGGCAGTTCTGTCTCATAAATTACCAGATGGCACGGAACGCCCCGTAGCTTACATCTCCAAAGCCCTATCGGCTGCTCAGCTTAAATATTCTCAAATCGAGAAAGAGGCGCTAGCTATTGTTTTTGCCTGCTCCAAATTCTATTCCCTTTTATATGGGATTTCTTTTCATCTCATTACCGACCACAAGCCACTCCTATCACTATTTGATCCGTCCACACGTCTGCCTACCAAAACATCCCACCGCATCCAGCGTTGGGCACTATTCCTGTCCCAGTTCAGATATACCATGCATTTCCGTACCACCTCCAGGCATGCCAATGCAGACGCCTTATCCCACCGCAGGGACCAGACCTTGCCTTCGACAAGTCGGAACTTCTGGTGTTCCAGATCGACGATGACATACAAGAAGCACTGAAGACATTTCCAGTCACGGCCTCAAAAGTCGCGGCAGCCACAGGGGAGGACCCCCTCCTCCGTGTCATCCGACACCACATCCAACACGGGTGGCAAACACGTTCCCCTCCACGCCATCATCAAGACCTCAAGTTCTACTACTCCATCCGCCACCAGCTCTCAGTAGTAGAGGGAGTGCTCCTCCGCACAGAACCAAATTCCACCCCGAGGGTCGTCGTTCCGAGATCCCTACAACCGACAATCCTCCAAACTCTCCACCAAGGACACTGGGGAATTGCCCGCACCAAATCCCTTGCCAGACGCCATGTATTCTGGATCGGCCTTACCACGGATGTCACGAAGATGGTGCGGCGCTGTACCATCTGTGCCCAACAACTGCCCCGCCCCCCTCAAAAGTTCCTTTCCTGGCCGGCACCGTCCGGACCCTGGGAACGCATTCACCTCGACTTCGCTGGCCCATTCCTAGGCCACCAGTGGCTCCTAGTGACGGATGCCTTTTCCCCACTTCCCATATGTCGTGTCCGTTGTTCCCACAATCACCACAGAGGTCACCATTTCAGCCCTCACGAAAATCTTTTCCATCGAAGGATTACCATACGCCATCATCACAGAATAACGGACCGCAAGTTCGAAGTCGGGAATTCCTATCCTTCTGTACCGCCAACAATATCCAAACACCTCTTCGCCCGCCTTTCCACCCCCAATCTAACGGGGAGGCGGAACGGCTAGTCAGAACATTCAAAACCCAAATGACCAAATACACCACAAGTCACAACTCGAAAGGGCATTGACACTCTTCCTCATTCCTATCGAACCACTCCAGTGGGGGCTAAATGCCCGGCGGAATTGCTGCATGGCAGCCAACGTCGCACTCTCCTCCATCTCCTCTTACCTCCTCCCAAAGTACAGGTACCTTCGGGCCCATTCCGTTTCACCCCGGGCTCCCTAGTCTGGGCCCGAGGGTTTGGCTCCCAGGCCGGTTGGCTTCCGGGGGTCATCCAGCGGCCCCGGGGCCGCCAACTGTTCGACGTCAGCCTGGATGGCCGGGTAGTGCGACGCCATCGAAACCAACTACGTCCCCCGCTACCCCACGGCACCGTCCTCTTCCACCACGGCACGGCCATCCACTTCTTCCTCTCCTTCCCCGCCCCCTCCACCACTCCTGCCGTCTAAAAACCGTTGCTCAGGGACAGTTACAGCGCCACCACCGACGCCACAACCTGTCGGTCGCTCCGACACCCTTCAGCCGCAAGCCTCTCGGACCACCTGCGGGGGACCATCTTCAGCGCCCCCCGTACAGCCCCGGCCATCGACGCCGACGAACCGATGCCGTTAGCTCCACAGGTACCTCCATCACAACCTGCACCACGACGCAGGTCGGCACGCATCGCCAGGGGAACAGCTCCGTACTCCCCCGGAGGTAGCCTTCATAGTCTGCTCCAGGGCGCCGCGGCAGACGACCTCGCAGACGTCGCAGACATCGCTTCCCCCCCCCCCCCCGGAGGGAGGTATGTTCAGTCTGCCAGTAAGGCCCCTGCCAGGCAGACCTCACACACAACGCGCCTGCACGCCGGGATACATATACGACTCCAAACAGGCGCAGAGGCATCAGAACAAACCAGGAAAATAAATAGAATCATCTAGAGGCTAAGTGGGACCTTTTCTTACAGAGGTCGCCGTACTACCACACAACGGAATTCCTGCGCCAGGCCGCCTATATAAGCGTAGCCGACAGCTCCACCGGCAGTTCCGGCCTGACCGCGGAACCAGCGTCAACTACAGAAGATCACCGGAAGTTCGCGAGAAGTAGAAGCCGTCTCTCTCTACCCCGGATCAGGACCAGGCTAAAATTCTCGACGGTCATCTGATAACTGTACCCACATTTGTTTATGGTTTACCAGTTGTTTTGTGTACAGATTAATAAACCTCAAGGAACCATTAAGTGTAGTTCACTTCACATTGACTTAGGCTATTTTTTAAATTTCAGATATGACTTGTTTCTGTTTGTAAAAATGTCTAGAACTATATTTCTAAATTTTGAAATCTTTCTTATCAATTACTGAAATAGAATGTGAAAATATAACCTATTTGAACATCAACTAATATTTAAGGACTGTAGAAATAAACAGTTTGTTATTCGAGTTAAAAAGAATTACCTGCTCATTAAGTTACGTCCGAATTCATCATCAAATATGGATATGGCGAAAGTTTTCCTCTGATCCAGGCCCGCATTTCAACCTAACCACGTCAATTTTAAGGTAGAATATCTCGAGAACTAAGCGAGATATCAAAAAAAAATATTCTTTACTTTCAGTTTCTCTCATCCAGTTACATAGAATTTGTCATCAAATTGCGGCGCCACGGTTATCGTTGAATCCCCTCATTACCTAACAACCTCACTTTTGAGACAGTATATCTAGGGAACTAAGCGAGATATCGAAACATTTTATTCTTAATTTTCGATTTGTATCGTCGTGTTACATAAGAATCTATCACCAAATTTGACTTTGGGGACACGTTTCTTCTGAATTTCAACCAGAAACTCCACTCTTTTGAGACAGTATATCTCGAGAACTAAGCACGATATCAAAAAATTTTATTCTTCATTTTTTATGTGTCTCGTCTAGTTACATAATAATCCATCATAGAATTATTGTACCACGGTTGTCTTATGATTCCCTTGAGGTTTTTGTGCCTATTTCCCGTGTTTCTCCGGCCAAGCAATATGGCGGCCTCCCCCCCCCCCCACTTCTCTCCACCCGGTTTCACTCCAGTATGTCAGTATGTGGTGAAGGTCCCTTGCGTCGTCTCCATATATTCGTTCCTCCATGGTTGAAGCCACTGCTTAACTTGTTCTTTTCTATGAACTTTCTATAACAGCCGCAGATGTGGACATAGGACGTAAGCATTGTATCTGCGTCGAATATAACCGGCTTTTAAGCCCCACAAAAATGACGTGTTGAAGAAACTTCTCTGGATGTACGTTTATACGAACTTTCTATAACAACCAGAGCTGTGCGCATACAATGTAACGAAAACATCTACGTCATCATATATAACCGGCTTCTAATCCCGACAAAAATGGAGCGATGAACGCGGAGTCATGGAAATTCGTTTATTCTCATTTCCTTAACTAAACAGATTTGTTGTTAAATTAAGCAAATATTCTTTGTTTTTTAATGATTTAATTTTGTATGGTTTTCAGCTCCATATCTTTCAATCTTCTGCATAGTTAACTTGTAATTTTAAACGAAATACATACGTTTCTTTATTATTGATTTCAACTTTTGGTATAAAGGGAAAAGATATGGTCCTACTACAAAAATATTTGTTGGAATAACCACAGCTACGGATAGTGAATAGAACTAGTGCTTCGACATCGAATGAATTTGAATAAACAATTAGTAATTAACAATTAAAATGTGTATCTTAACGAAATACATAATTTCCTTTAAGTTTGTTTTGTAATTTAAGACATAACTAATAGTTACAGTAACATTAACGGGAATAAAACCCTTCTTACCTCGTTATAATAGAAGAATCTGTGAGGAATGTCGGGTCCGTGACGTCACAGTGACCGTAGTAGCCGTCGGAGGCGCCAGATCCAGCGACTTATTATCGAGAAGTGTCGACGTAAAGAATCTCATTTACACAAAACTGTTACCACAAATTCGAAAATTTTCAAAAGTTTAATTGCACACCGCATGCATACAAAACTACTTAAACAAGTTACTGTAAAATGTATGCTGCTTTTTTGTTTGAAGTAAGTATTTATATACAGAACTTCAAATTTGTATCGTAACCTCGTATGTGGTGTCACCTGTGTTTGTCGTGTTTGGGAATCATTAGTGTGCTTTAATATTCTTTCCGAGTGTATAACAGTTTTTGTTATATCTACTTTATTTACCAACTCATTTCAACTGAAACTTTAACTTTAATTAGTTACCGTATACCGTATATTTTTATTTTTACTACTAGCCTCGTACCCGCGACTTCGTACGCGTGGATTACGAATTTTTTTGCCAGAATTAAATATAGAAAGTTGTAGGTAACGAAGGATTGGTCCCAAACAATATCTAGTCGGCATAATATGACAGGAAAGCTATCACTATATCATTCTACCGTCGAACCTGCCTCTTGAAGAGAATCAATTTCCAACATATTTCTGTCACTATTCGATAAGATCTCAAAATTTCGTGACTACAACTGTTAATCATACTGGAAAAAATATCCTGTGCCCTTCATACAGCTTTCCTTACAAAATTCCATCACAACGATATAGCTATTTAGTCGTCAAAACGTAACAAAAAGACAGAGACTTACTTCCGTATTTATATTAGTATTACTGTGGTTCTCACTCACACACTGACTGCGAACAACACCTGAGGGATCATTATAACGTAAAAAAGTGTACACCTACAAAATTGCAAGACTGCCTACGATTCGCCTCGCATTGCACCCCTAACTTTCTAATATCTACAGTTTAACATTCAATTTGAATAACCTACGGCCCAGGCCTGACTCTTACGATGAAAAACAATTTTTAAAAATCTTAGCCTCCACGGAGATATGAACCGGAGACCACGACGTTCGAAAGCAAGCTCTTTATCCACTGAGCTGCCAGTTCATTACACGGAAACACGGTCTGGAGACGTCCACATCCAACGTGTCTGTCTATCGCCGTATTTCGAAGTTATGAGACAACATGTGTTATTTATACAGATATTTTTTTCAACCAAATGTAGACAGTTTCTCCTTGTTTCAAAGGATAAGTGTGCAAAGTTTCATCGAGATCGGATGAAAACTGTGGATTTGTCTGAAGAACAAACAAACAAACAAACATACATACATTCATCTTTATATATAAAGATTTCTCTCTAGCAGTTTCAATCTGAGAACCAGTACATTTTAGACGCATTTATATTTTTTAAATATACTACACACAAAACATACACATTTTATCATCAATATGCGACTGATTTTTGATTAGGTAATATCGGGAAATTATTCAGAGTTGAAACAAACATCGTAGAAGAAGATAGACGCATGGATTATTCTTGTTAAAGATATAGCTTCTTATAGTTTCTTACATTACTTCTAAGGATTGAAGCAATAGAAATTGAATAGGAATATTGAAATCAGTTTCTCCGTTTCAGTTCAATAATGATCTCCTTTCTCACATTTATATTGTCATGCTCGTATGGGGGACAACCTTGGTTGCACGAAGTTTTGGAGCTCAGTCGACGGTGTTAAAAATATCAGCAAGCAGCGTCACTGACGTGTTCAGGGAGGATGTCTGGCGTGGCTTTACGACGGCCTGCCCAGCCCAAAATAACAGGCAGCTACTAACAAACGAATATGCACTCTCTTATTCATGAAACAGCACTGACGAATACAGAATCCTTCCATTTCAATGTAACTGGTGGCACTTTATTGCCTAAGCAGTGGCGTCAGCAGTCACGGAGTGATTTAACTCTTACTGTTTCGATTCTTTTCTGCCACCCGTGCTTTGACTTTTATTTTTAGAAATGATGCTTTGATATTTAACAATATAATTAAAACTAACTAACTTAGTTCACAATCCGAACGTTGGTTGCATTCTCCCGAGGGAGGCATATTGTGCCATTATGTAACAAATAGGTCGGCCAGTTCCTCTCCTACAGTTTAACGTGGAATACGAATCAAGGAGCGTCCTGGCGTGGCTCATATGATCAAACACAACTCTTAAAATTCCTGTCTCCACCGGGATTTGATCCTGGGACCGGAGGAATTTTGTTAGAAGAGCTTTACCCACTGAGCTACCAACATATGAAATATTTATGCGATACCAAATAAACTAATGATTCATTCTCTCAGAACATGCTTGTATAAATGCAATATTGAAGTAATCCTGGTACACTTTCAGAGATGATGACTATTTTGAACTGGAACAGTCTAATGTGTATAATATAATATTTTATTAAATTGTGATAGAGTGCATGCTCCGGTGGGAATTTCCCTACACACCCATCTTCTCCCTTTCCTGCACCCACCTACATTTGCCCTCTGCAAATTTTAGCTTTAAATTCTTTCAACGTTTTTGACAAATTATTCATCATTTCTCTTGGTAAATTATTCCAATCCCTGACACCCTTATCCAAAATTTTCGAAGCTTATGATTTAGTTATGGTATTTCAAAGTGTATTAATGAAACAAAATCAATTACGAAACAGTTCTGAAACAATCCTTAGATCTTCTATCGGTATCTTCAACCAAAAATTTGTTGTCGAATCGAAGATTGACGTGATCCCAGAAGCGGCGTAAGGCATGGGCGACATAGGCCTCGCGGTCCGAGGGGCCTCGCGTTTCCAAGGTTTATGCAGATTAGGAACATCTAAAGCTGTGACCGTGACTAAATGTTTTACTTACAAAAAGCGATAAATTCCGCCGGCTTACAAGCATTTGATAGTCTAACAACTTTTGCTAGAGTTGCAGACCAGTGAGTGTCGCATAATCGAGGCAGTGAAGGCCGATTGAAGATGTTGTTGAATGCATTGAATACTTAAAAAATCTCACGGAATACTCAGACACTCTTAGTGATCGTGATCCGTCAATTAACGATATTCTCAGCTCAGAATTTATCATGCAATTACACTAATGGTATGAGATACTATCGCGTGTTAATCCTAAGCAAATTATGGCAATCTGTGCAAGTTCATTTAAGCATTGCTCTTGAGCATTTTCGTAAATTTTATTACTGGATCAAAGAATATCGACATACTGGGTTCAGAGCGCTTATATGACGGTCGTCAGTTGATTGAAAACAGCCAAAATTTAAAAATAAAATGGTAGCTGAAAATAAAAGGACTTTCGTCTATGAAAGAAGAGATGAATGAATACAGTCTCCCAAAAACCGGTACGAAAGAAATTTTTTTAACACCATTATTGGCTCTATTGTGAGCAATATGGATACAAAATTTATGTCTTTCAACCAACACTTTACAAATTTTGGTTTTCTCTATTATCTAAGCAAGTTAAAAAATATTTCAAAAGAGCATATAGTAAAAAATTGTCAAGATTTACACACAATCCTGCCAGTGGGTTTCAATCCTTGTGAATTACATAAAGAATTACAAACATTGATTCGAAATTTACCTGACTTCATTAAAGATTTGAAACAGCTGCTTCACTACGTAACAGAAAGTAACTTCAAAGAAATTTACCAAATATTTATAGAATCTTTCAGATTTTGTTAACGTACCAGTAACTACATTCTCCGCTGAAAGAAGCTATTAAAAATTAATAAAAAATCATTTACTACGTAGAATGGGTCAGCAAAGGTTTTCCAGCATTTAAATTTTTATCAGTTGAATAGATGTAGAATGTAAGCAGGATTACGATGTAGCAATTAAGAAGTTCAGTAAGTTCAAGAAATTTCCGTTTCTTGAATTCATTAATGTTAGCTTTTAATTAATAATGTTAGTTACAGTGAAAAAGATTGCATTTTTATTAATAAAAATTTGACCGGTTAAAAAAAAAAAAAAAAAAAAAAAAAAAAAAAAAAAAAAGAAACACTCTGCCCACCAGAGGGCCTCGGAAAACTTATCTTGCCCACATAAAATTTAGTTCTTGCCCCGCCTGTGCGTGTCCCTCTCAATCACGCGCTGCTAAAACTGAAGAAGTAGCCTACACAGCACGACCATGAGAGAAGCATGTGCACGTCAAACAGTTCTGATCGCGAAATGTTTGTAGGGCGATAAGAAATTGTTTTAGTGTATTTGTTTTGAGTAGGTGGTGGTAGGTGGAATTACAGTCACGCTATAAGTATTATTGTATTGTGATATGCAATTCGTTTAAAAACAGTATTTTCTTTCTTCAATAAAGAGGTTTCATCATTAACCAATAAAAATATACAATTCACATTGTAAGTATTAATAAAGTATTAGTAAAGTGAATATTCATAATTTAAATAGAATGCAATATTTTGTTACGTGCAAAATTGAATTATTTACAGATAGTATCGCTTAAATCTAACCTGAATTCTAACATTTGGGCTAAGAAGCACTCATACAGCATCGGAACGTATAAACATTAGACATCGAATAAGTTATGAAAAATGATTTATATACCATATGTTTTATACGTGCAAAACAGAAAAATGTCAGCAATACAACTGTCAAATATTGTTCGTTAGCATTGTTAATCAATTAATACTGAAAGATCACGAAGTAGACCTATGTATTTATGTATATTATTTACGTTTTATTCTCAATACAATTTTATTAATATTTATCTCTGACGCTGAATTATAAAAAACTCGTGCTAGATTTTCGTAAATTGATGGTGTTAATTTACTATGCGAATAAAAATCAACCAAGCGCTTCTGTGGTACGATTGCACGAAGTCATGGGCACTGCTAGTATACTAAGCTTACTCGTTCACTCACTCTCTCACATAGACAACTATTGGCTAGAAATACTGTTCAGTAACATGTCGCCAATGAAAGCATCATAAATAAAAACTTTAAAAACATAAGTTACGCATGGTCTCTGCTGTAACAGTTGTCAATTGTCATTGCGGCCTATACCAAATTTTATGACCACACTTTATACATTACCGATTTTTTGCTTTTTACGTGTTTTACTATAATAATCAATTTCGTTAACGGTCTGTGTTCGCGTTCATAGTACGTGGTTTATTAGGTTATTTAAATGGAAAACAGACTTCAGATATATCACCCAAGCAAGTGTTCGAGCAATTCATTTATCCAGAGTTACTTTACTATTAAATTACTCTCATAATTTGGTATCTGTGATAATGTCTCTGGCCAGAGTTTACATTACTCTTTATTTGCTTATTTCATTAGTAGTCTTCCTTCGCGTACACTGTATATGGGTTATTAAGTTATTCAAAGTGCATATCAAACTTAGGATATGCCACCTAAAAAACCAACCATATCTCTGGAGGAATTTGTTATAAAAAATGCGGAAAAAGTGAAATACGACGTACAACATGGAGCAAATCATACTGAAGAACAACGTAAGCACAAAGCACATGACAAGCGACGTCGAGCAAATGTTACTGAAGAACAACCTTAGCAGAAAGCACAAATGACAAGCGACATCAAGGAAATCGTAGTGAAAAACATCGTCAGCAGCGAAATAAACTGCAAGGGCAAAACCAAAAGTATGTAGGAGGAACGAAAATCAAATTCCAAAATCAAACTTTGGTAGTTATCTGAGAAATGCCAATTTTGTGGTAGTAGTTTTGCCTGCCATGTGGTCTCATTAAACAATTGCTGACGAACTAACATAAACTAACAAGACTTTTTAATAGCGCTCTTGCTTTTGCAGCAATATGTGCAACATGGCAGCTCCTCCAGGCTGCGGAAGCTATTGCTTCCGAATACACGGAGACATTAGAAAATATGCACAATTATATAATCTGTATCCCGATGAAGCTGTAGAGCAGAGAATGGTTTCATTGGAAAATGCTGCATGCCACACGTATTTAATGAGGAAACACAGAGAATTCATGAGTGTGAACAACGTTTACGCGGAAGCCCACAAAATGATGCATGAAGCAGAGAAGGAGGCGATTGCTGAAGCACAGATTCAAGGAGAGCAGATTCATAAAATCACAATGGCAATCCGACAGGACTGAATCGTCCATCTAAGGCGCTGCAACGCTCCTAGAGTTTTTGAAGTGGCTATAGTATTTCAGAATGCTGATGGAGAAGCTCCGCTTGAGAGGAATTTGCTTATTCACCTAATCCAAATCTTAATTATCCATATATTCGGAACAAAAAAAGTATCAGTATTCTGAATTGTAATTTGGAACCTGTGGTTTATTCTACACTCTTTCCATATGGTGATCAAGGTTGGGGTCCAAATATTCCCCTACAGGGCGATCGAGTACGCAAAAGTTTACACAAATGAAGTACTATGAATACCGATTTACAATTAGACAAGAATTTAAAACATATTCTTGAGCGCGGGAGAATTGACACAATAGTATATGGTTGACGCCTATGTTAAGCAGTGGGTAATAGACTAAACTTTAACACACCACTCCAACTACCGCGTAGAATTATATCAGAGTGTGACTGATCACATTGCTTCTATGACTCACCATGAAGGAATGGTTCCTGGCGTCCCCGCAATTCTGCGAACAGTTCAAGGAATATGCACTAAAATTATCAAGATGCAGTGACAACGGGGTACTTTTCACTAAAAAGGAAACTATAAAATCTAAATTTACAATGATAGAGTAAGTTGTAAGGATACCGAAAATCAACTTTATTTGTTGATAAGAGATAAAAACATATTTTTTAAATAACATAAAAACGCAAAAAAAAAGCCGCGTCGGACTACGTGGAGGGAAAGGGGAGAGGCTCACAGGAGGCGAAAATGTAACTACGTGGTTTGCGGACGCTCCCATAGTAACATGCTGTACACCCGTTACATAGTCAGGAATATCTGTCTTTTCGCATTCCAACTCAATTCAAACTAAATAGAAATTCTTCAATTTTGCAGAGTAAACTTTCAGTGTCAGATACAAGTTTGTATTTCAGTTCGAGTCGAGCCACACGACCTTTGAAACAATTGTACAACATCGCGTTGGTCGGTTGGGCAGATTAATTGCTTACCTTGCATAATTTAAATCGCCACCTTCCACTACCTTCTGCAAAGCATATATATTAATTTCAGGAAACAGAGGTGAAACCATTACTTCTGTTATTAGTATTTGAAAAGATCCTAAAATTATGGTTTATTTGGTACTCATGAATGCTTACAGACAGAGGTATATTTACCGTTACTCTTAAACATCTGTCTGTGCAAAATAAAGTTCAATGCAATACCTCGTCTTACAGATGCAAAATAGCAAACAAACAATTATCGGTAATTGAAGCTAAGAAATTGCTATACATATACATGAACTTTACAAAGATTTACAAATTTCAGATGCAACTGAAGCAAAAAACTCTCTTATGCACATTGAGAGCGATTCTTGTTTTACAATGAAAACAAGTTAACATCAGATTAGACTGGGTTTTACAGGGCGCCAGGGAATTGATTTGTTCCCACAGATAATAGTTATTGAAAGTTTCCAAACATGGAAGTCAGTCTTTCAATTAAAACTAGGAAAATAAAATAAAAAAGCACTCGGCTTTTAGACACAACTAGCTCAGGAATTAATGTCCGACGGCATAAGAACTCTTACTCATTAAACCGTTAAAGGGCTGTGTCAATGATTCGTCTGAGTACACACTGTTTCTGGAGGTATAATTACCGTGTCTGCATCTGGCCGCACGAAGCGTCGCAACAAGAGCGCTATCGTCACTCAAATAGCGACCTGTCCAGGTTCTGCAAGGCATTTGTCACGTCAACCAGCACATGTAACAACATCGACCGGACTTGGCACTCAGTTATCCAAGCCTCCAGATTGGAACCATCAATACTGCTCTGGCTAGCAGTGGCCAGGGCGATCGTTCTAGACGAAGTGACCTCTTCTCGCCTCTCAGAGCTCGTCTCTCCCCTCCTCCTCGGCGAGTATCATGGAAACACAAAATTTGTAAATTTCCAATCACGTGAGGAAATAAACACATCGGATTGGCTTCGCAAAAATATCCCCTCTTGCCAGCTAATACATTGCCTCTCATTGCTAAGAGTCTTCAGGTTTTGTGGGGATTGTTCGGGAGGATATGTAGGAATAATTTTCCTACGACACCGAGCAAACGCCCATTCAAGGATTCCATCCGCAAAATTCCCATCGTCCAGCCTTTCTCACCGGTATCAGCATCAACTTGCCAGAGATAATCCCCTCATTGGCTCGACCTACCGGTCACTTCCGGCTTAAGTCAGTGTGTCGCTCACGCTAACACAACTCTTAGCTAGACGCGGATTTCTGTCTCCAGCTCGAAAAAGAATATATATTTATTTCTTATGTTTATTAAATCAAACAATAATTAATTTAAATTGTACGAGATGACCCATCTAGTCATCTTGTTACAGCGTTAGTTTTCTAGATTCGTGGCACAGAACGTGATGGGTGAGCGGTAACGCTCTGGCCTCGCATGTGGGAGAACGTCGGTTCGAATCGTCCAGGCACCCAGATTTTGGTTTTACGGTTTCCCCAAAAGTTCCTTGTCCCAAGTCCCATCCCGCCTCTAATGACCTCAAACGTCAACGAGTCGTAAAGTCGTAAGGGGCCGTCCATAAAATACGTGACATTTTTATAACTGTACTTATTACCACATTCAGTTTTGGATACTGATTTACTGAACCCTTTATCAGCCTTCAGAACTGCACTGTGATCACTTATTCTTTCAGTTACTTGAGACCCGACTAGGTTATCATAAGTCTTTACTAGGGATTTATCCGATATGTTTTGGCCAGTGCCCTGCTCTTCCAATTGTGTGAAGCCTCCTGCCTTTGCTTAGGTATTTTCAAATTTCTGTTTCCTTGTGTTATTTATCTTATTTACATCCCAGTTGACACCCGGCAAATTTAAATCCACCCCAATAATCACCAATCTACACTCTCCTCCAAACTCTGAATATTTATTTAATTTCTCACCAAGAGTCTCATCTTCATCATTCATTCTTTCACTGCGGTAAACAGCTATTACCCCGATTTTTTTTATTATCTCCCCAGAAATCTGCACCTAGTAACTCATGGCTGTGATCTATGAATATCAGTTAACTATAGTAGTCTTTGCTACCAATACTGATTAATACCCCTGTACCAATCAGTAGCGTAGCTAGGTCAACAAGGGCCCCGGTGAAAAAAATTATTTTGGGCCCTAAAGCCAGATGGGTGACCTCGAGGGTCTCCTAAGGTGTGCTCGGGGGACCCCTGAGCGTGGGGGTCCCGGTGCACTGCATTGCCTAGCCCTATGGTAGCTACGACCATGGCACCAATTGCTCCTATATATCTGCGGTAAACTCTACAACCATCGCGGAAAACCTCATTAGCTGCCCATACACTAGCGGAGAAACGGGCAGTCCTGGAATGCGGTGAGCCGAGTCCGTCAAAAATACTTCAAGACAGTGGGCGACAGCTCGCAGGGTTTCCCCGCCACAGTCCGAGCGTCTTGGACTGACGCGTATTCTGCTATAATGGACACTCGTCTTGTTGGTAAAGATGTCTTAACTGACTTTATTAAACTGTACAAGACGACCTTCCCATGTTAATGGAAATAATATTTGTAAAATGCTTACATATTTAATGTCCCTTCATTAATGTCCCCTCTCCCTATTGTCATTAAAATTAAACCGCAGTTACATGTAAACAGTTAAATTAAGCTCTTCCTTGATTAATCATTTCATCTAGCCAATTAATTGGCCTTCTGAGTTGAAGTATTTGCAATATCGTTCTCTATTCAGTGTTGTTGTAATGCTCCACCCGAATTAAGGGGCGGTTTAGTGTGAATATATATATATATTGAAATGGTTAAGTAAGAATATTTCATTCGTAGATTGCTTTGGTAAAGGTTTCATACATTGGCAAGACGTATTTTTTCAGGTATCTCGATTACTGGCTTTCGTAGGCGGTGATACTTTAGAACTGATGGGTCAGTATTGTATAATACAAGAAAATAAAAATATGAGAGAAATACAAGTTCTGCTTTATTTAGGTGGCAGCTTGGCCGTTTCTCAGCCTCTCAAACAAGTGTTTCAGTGTACAAAGATTTCTATAAACATAAATTAACAACATATTCGTTGTCAGTCATGGTTTCTCACCGCCAGACGCAAATGGATGGAGGTTAATTACTATTAATGTAACCTATTATTATTTGCGACAGTTGCGTCGATTGAAAATTGGGTCTGTTTGGAAAATTTTATTTGCTGATATTTGTCCTGACATGTACGCTGATTCTAAATAAAAGCAGAGTATTCCATTTGCATAACTAAATAATAATCGCCCGACAGTAAATCGCCCGCCTGGAGCTGTCAGTGCTCGAAGATACGTTCTTCCTGGTGACTGACCTTCCAGGATGGTAGGGGATTATAGACCCTTGTGAGCTTATGACACAGTGAGGGAGGGTCCCATCCGATGAATTTTCCACGGGCCTCAACGGTAATGTGTATTTATAAAGTTACAACCCTCTATTATTTTTCACTTTTTACTCCTATAGTTCACAAATAACTGGCTTTGTGATATTTTCAGCATTAACCTTCCCAGTTGCGAGCCCATCTCTTACATTTTCATCATCTTCAACCCATTTAATTGATATCTGATTTTTTGCATTGTGTATCTGGATTCAATATCCCTTTGGTCACTTACTTTTATCCCCTTTTATCTTCTAACCCGAAAAAAACGCACAATCCTGACCCCATCATAACTGGAAGTAGGCTCACTCACAGCTTTAGCTAACAACTACCTAGTTAAGCCCCCCCCCCCTCACAACCCCCAAATCAGAACTAATGGCTTTCCCGACCAGCGCCTCCGTTTCCACGTTTAGCCGCTTCGATTGTGGCCGGCAATGGCGACATACCCCCTGTGCCGCGCCTCCTTCAGGCGTGGCCAACCCGTCGATCGTGGCGAGGCAGTGGTATCAGACTTCGAAATTCGCTTTAGTGATTTCAAAAAAATGGAGAAGTTGGTGGAATTCATCAGTTATCCGTTTAATAATTCCATTACTCATAGTGATATTTATGAAATGGCTAAAAAATTTGCAGATACATTTCAAATGGACCACATGATATTTGAAAACGAAATTATTACTCTGCGCTGGGACATATGTCTAAAAGCAAGGTCATCCTCAGGTCTAGATATCTGGTCATTGGTTTCCAACGAGAAATATCCAAATTTCAAGTCATGAGTTGAACAACTGCATTCGTGTTTTGGTTCAATATATTTATGTGAAGCAGCATTTTCGTACTTAAAACAAACAAAAAATAAACACCGTTCTTGCTTGACAGATGCTAATACATTGGATTCTGTAAGGTCGACAATTTCCAACTACAAAACTGATTTTGCTAATCTCAGACGCAATGCTCACACTAATATAAGTAAATAGTTACTAAGAATAATTTTCAGTTTTATGTTTTCCCTCTTAATAAAATAAAAATACTACATAATTGTGCACTGAACTATGCTGTATCATTTAAAATTTCTGGTAGATCACATAGGGTTTCGCCAGTAAACAGTAGATCTTGGGTCCAATCATGCTGGGCACCCCTGATCCATACCATAACTGGCTTTTCTATCGATACTATTTCCCGCACCCCCCGTTCAGAAACAGTGCGGTTATTTTAATTGATTGATTAATAGAAAAAAGATAGGACGGCGTGACATACAAAACCTGATAAGAGAGCTTTCACGTCTCGTTAACTTTCTGATAATTACGAGGACGAGGTCAGTGTGCAGGAATGCTGCCAGCAATAACAATCCATAAACTACGTGACTCGGTGTGGGCAGGGGTATGTAAACGCTAAATCAGTCATATAAACGATTAGTACTTATGAAAAAGGGGGTGGGGGTAGTATCCGACCCAAACCACATAGCTTTTTATTCATCTTACTTGTCACAATACACAACAGCATGTGCATATCTATTTTCGTCATTTATGTATGTAGTTTAGATATCCTATATACTGACAGTGCCACGCATGCAAATGTTGGATTGCACGCCGGGGCATTTGAACTAAATGGCACACAACGGCGTATTACAATTCGAAAAACATTAGACATGCCGTACCTAGACTGTGTTACCCTGGATTTTCCAAGGCAGTGACAGTTCGTATTGATCACCCGCGAGTGACCACCGCTCGGAGATAAAATAATTCTAATTTTGTTCTGTCACGTGTATTTCAGTTTCATTTTAATTACAATGCTGGCTAAAATTTTATTTCGAGTTCAAATTGTCGTGTGAATTGGCGATGTATAATACAGTTTATGAGGCTTATCGAAAAAGCTTTTCCAACGAATTTTCATTGTCCAATGATTTATATAAAACTTTTACGCTGGTAAAAGAATCATTCCCTGGTAACGTAGAAAGAAATCTGACAGAATTGCAGCAAAAGAAAACATAAATGCAGGTCTTTTTAGTTTTTTTACGTCGCATGCATAGTTTGTTCTATTTTATCATTTAATGAACAATGATGACTGAGATAAGAAGATTTTAGTAACACCTCAAGAACAAAAAGGAACCCTGACTGTACCTGAGAAAGAGTTTGTTCCCCAATAATTTGTCATCTGCAGGAGTGATTAGTGTCAACATTTCACTCAAAACATTTATAAATATAAAAAAGTACACCACGCAAATATCGGTTATGTTCATTATATACGCAATAATTGTAACGATGGTCTGTTAAGAGAGGGCGCTAATGACCCAGCTGTCGACGCACCCTAAAACCCAAAAAACAACATCTGTTAAGAGAAAACAGCACAAAATATTTTGTGGAATTAATATGGATAAAAAGCTACATGCCACACACGCGGGGGAGCTACGACAGGCTACGTGGGGGGAGGCCAAAACGGAGCGACATAGTGTCTGTTCACCAAAAGCGCCAACAATACTCGAGTTGGTCCCGCGCGTCTGGAGCGCCTCCGCATTCCTGGAGACACAAATAGACAGCGGGCCGCCCGCGCGTCTGGCACGCCACCACAACCGGAAAAACTGGAGGCGGAAACGTCAACACATTATTCCAGTCTACTGGAGTCTTCTTCTACAAAAATAATACTTCTTCGTTCGCTACTGTTGAAAGTCGAATGCGACATATTGTGGCTTACACGCCAGTGTCTGATATTTTCTCGCCAAACACTCTTTTACATATTTGTGAGTTTCGCGTTATCTTTTGCAAGAATTTATGCTGTATGCTTGACTGTATTTCTGCCTCAATCATGCCTGTCAAACAGTTGACTCCTCAATGACTGGAACAGGTTAGTACCTACACTCGCGCATCACCCAGTCCTCCGGCATTTGTTTTCCATCCGCTAAATTCAAAATGTATCTCCTGAAATTGTTCTTCTACTTCACTGCTGAAACTAATCACGGGCTGAACAAGAAGCAAGGAGACATGCATTTCGCACCTTCGTACACAAAGTAACGACTTGAACGGCAAGAAGGAGTGTCACATGATTGAAACAAAAGTTGAGGTCGATATCGTAGCAGAGCTAAAGCAATATGGTGACAGTGTGGTCGACTCTAATGTATGGCCAGAAACGAAGAACTAGATACATACTCAATATGAAGATCTAGTGACAATAACATCTCCAACACAGCAATCTGAGAAGCTTACGTATTTTTAAAACAAAGCCTCGAAATTAGAACCCTGATTTTATAACTTTAGCTACGAATGCGTACGTCGTTTTTTAATGAGAGCACACAGCTGTTACAATGCCTTCATCTGCCGTATTCGGTATCAGCAGAGATTCAGGGATCCAGAAGAAAATAGCAACGCATTTGCAGTGGGCACGTTGCCCTCAGACGATTCTTGGCAGCAGACTAACTCGAGTTACAATGTTGTATGACAGCTGCAGATCACTAACACTTTATCCATTAGAAACTAAGAAGGATGTTTCTTATTTACGCCACAGCTTAACAACAATCCCTGCGTACCACTCAAGATGGATTGTTTGGTTAGGTAACCTGCATGAGGCAGTTTCCTTGTAAGGCGGGAACTGTGAATGTGAAAACCATCTGACTGAGCTGCAGGAAAAACGTGTTCGACTGTAATGACCACTCACCCAAACAGAAACAACTGCAAAAAGAAAGCGGGACTGTTCTATTCGGTAATATGAATGCATGCAATTAGTGAAAATACTTGCAACTGTAGGGGAGATCGAGGCTGGTTGGCCATCAGCTTCTAATTTTCTCTGTAGAATGTGTTGAAGCGCTACCTGTGACCACGTGACCTTCATAGCCTCCACTACTTCTCAACAAAATAAGAGTGGGAGTTCTTTAGTTGTATGGGAAGTAGGAGCGTTTATCGTAAATTTCATTGGGTAAGTAATTTTTTCTAAACTATATTATTTGTCTTCTGTAGCGTAGGCTGCATGGAATAGGCTTCAGTTGTGTAGTATGGTTATCTAGACCAATTAACGTCTGTCCAGAATATGAATTTGCTGAGGTCAAAAGCCGAAGAGCTAAAGTAGCCTCGGTTCAAGGAAGGTCACAGACGGTGGTGCTCGGTATACAGGATTTGTAACATCATTGGATGAAACTGGTGTTCTATTTAAAACAATGGTAAAGTGTGGTAAGTTTTGTATGTGGTCTAAAAATCTAGAAGAAATCTGGTACAAATACGAAAATGTGAGAAAAGCTCGTGAGCCACAACTAATGAGTTAAGTTTAACAAACGTTCCTCGTCGACATAAAGGCTATTGAGTTACAATAATCTATATTTATTTACTTAAAAGATTTACACAAATTGAAGGTCTGTATTATCTTTTCTCCTCTCTCAGTTTTTTTTTTTTTTTTTTTTTTTTTTTTTTTTTTTTTTTTTATAAAAGTTAAACGACTTGCATTGTTTGGAGATTTCCTGCAGTCATACAATTTAATATTTTCTTTTTAAAAAAACAACAGAAATGTAACCTAATAGACGCAAATTACATTGATGTATTCAAAATTGGGATGGTGTTTACAGAATCAGCTGTAATGATAAAAATGTGAAAACCTGTGCCAACCATCCACGATCTCCCCTACTTTTTAAATACTGAATATTTACTACACCAAGTATAAAAAAATTCTTTTTTTTTCATGTTTAAACTTCTGTGCTGAACCCTGAAAGAGACTTTCTTCGCCACGATCTTCAACCCAATCGTGAGGAGCAATTACAGAAGCTTGTCTCATTCTACATTTGACTGTGTACTCGTACGTAATGAACTGTAAATACATTCAGGTCGCAGGTTTACACCGTGCAATCTGCACCTGCTTTCAGGTTGACCTCCGTTTCGTACATAGGTCATCCTCATCAAACGTATTCATTGTATCTAACGTTTCATAAACAAAAGTACGGTCTACGTTTTATAGTTAATAAAAGCAGCTGTTTATAATTGTCTGAAGCTCCAACGATCGTAACAAGATTTTTTTTTTTTAAGTTATCTCCACCTTCATTTCGTTTTTGCAGTTCGAGAGAACAAAGCCAGCCGGACTGACTGCCAGGTTTCTTATTGCAAACTTAGGACAATTTACTTCCCTTATTAAGCACAATAATAGCCAACACCGCCCTATGCGGACAGCGGATGCAATGACGCAAGTAGTAATCCCGTTTGAAATTGTTGACATAGTGCAGGTTCGCACTAAAATGACAGAAGTTGTATATTGCATCCATCTATGAACCCTTAAATGTACTTCTGAAGAAGACAAGCTTATGTTTGTCGAAACTGTAGTCAAGATTAATAAATCAATAATTTAAGCAACTGGTTGGCTATTATTTGTAGAGGGCAAATGTAGGTGGCTGCAGGATAGGGGGAAGATGGGGGTGTAGGGAAATTGCCACTGGATCCTGTGCTCCATTGCAATTAAAAAAAAATTAAATAAATTAAATTGTACTTAATACGAGTTTCGGCGTTGCTGTAACGCAGCCATGCTCAAGATTTTAATTTACTCCCCGTTCCTCTGTAACATCCCAATAGTTTTTCTTTAACTGTTATTATACTGACGAGTCGTAAAGTTTATAGGTGATGATATAGTGGTAAGATCAGCCACGTACGAGGCTCAGTTCAACCTGCGGCGTCATGCTGCGCAAGGAACCTTCTCTACAGCCACCAGCTTCCTCTGACTTACCTCAGTGATGTGTTTAAATGGGAATTGCAAATTATTCCCATAAATCTGGATTGTGGAACTGTTTCATAAGTTTGATCGAAATCAGTTTGACTTCTTCAGGACGTCGAATTCCAGTGAATTACCAAAAACAAAAAACAAAAATTATAGGTTAATACCATTGCGGCAACCAATTCCTCTAGATCTCTACCGGTGCAACATGACTTGGAAGAGAATGTACTGTATTGCTTCCGCTATCTTTTCCTCTGCTTTGATAAGGATCCCTCTTGTTTGGTGCAGTCCTCATTGCTGTTTAGTGTCATTTCTTGTGCTGTCACTAGAAAGTAGTGCGTCGACTGACTCCTGTGAAGTTTCCATCCTATTTTCTAGGCATATAGCTTGTGTTGTAACACTCAACAGACCCTACACCGAGTTCTGCAACTTCCTCAGAAACAATGTAGACTGTAGGCCACCATTTGTAAGTGACTGAAATGAGTTGTAAGTCCCAACATTATATTGGAAGTTACGCTAACATGGTAATTGTAGTTCGCAGTTGTATCAAGTGTAACAGAATCGAAATGGTTCTCTCTGGTGTTGTGTCTTCTAAAGTAAGGCTGCTTTATTGTAACGAAGTACAAATACTCCATAAAAGCTGAAAACTGATTTTTTCCGCGGAGAATATACTTCTAGCCATCTTTACGGAATTCGTAACAGAAACCTTGATTTCAAAGTATTACAAAACTTGAAGGTCTATCAAAGATCAAAACAGAGCTTCGGCAGCAATAATCAAATCGAGTTACCCGGTCCTGCAGCTTTAAGAGGAATCCTAATCATAGGTTGCTACATTTACACTAAGTAGATTTTTGGCAGAGGTGAAGGACAGAAAAATCTTAATTGTTAGTATGTAATGTTTGCCCAAAACAGGAAAGAACACTGATCTATGGCATCGAGAAACATTGTAAACATGAAGATATTACGTCGCATTTTTATAAAGGAGCGTCAGAATGAATGACGGAGGAGTTGTTTGTCGAGAGACAATGTGTGGCAGGTAAGTGGAAATGTTATGTGAAGAATTGGAGAATTGCACGCAACCAGTAAGATGGCTCTTCACAGGAAGATACACTCACATCTTGAGTAACTGATAAGTTCCTTCCTTTGTTAACAGCGCGCTAATTAGCAGTAATTATCACGGATATTATCAGCTGACTCGCTTTTCGCTTAGCTTGTGTTTCAGGCGGCGTGTAACCTACCTTCAGTTTTAAGTTCGCTTCAGATTTGTGTGATACTGCTAGTACAAAAATCAAAGAAGCTTTATCGGAAAAGTGCGTGGTGTTATTGTACCTATGGGGGGGGGGAGGGGGGTGAATTAATTATTTTAGTGAAAATGGTAGGGTAATATGCTACCTGTATCCGTATATCATGGCGATACTTGGACTTGGCTACACCCTTGACCGTGAACCGTTCAACTGCAAGAAGCAATTTATGAATAACCCCAGTTGTCCGTTTCGTTGACCGTGATTCACGCAATAACTTCTCAATAGATTTTCATGGTATTACGAACACTGTTCAGCCCAGCGTGCCAGGAATGACGTTAACTGATGTAACATCGGGAAGTTGAGAAATAAAAAATTTAAAAAAATGTCCAAATAGCTAAGTGTCCCTTAGTATCCACATAATATTGTCTATTGCTTTACTTCTCAGTACAAATGTTGAAAGGGACATAACGAAGGCGAAAGCAGCATTGAATTTACGACTCTTGGACAACTTCTGACATGCTACCATTTAATTATAGTAGTTCAAATAACAGTTTGATTTTGATCTTCATGTAAAATCGTAAACGTGTTACTTCACCGTGTGTAAAAGTGTTTGCTATATTTTATTTTTTACCCAGTCCGCAGAAAATATAAACTGTACTGGACTTACTATTGTTGTGCATATTGATCCTTAGTTGAATTAGTCGTCCACATAAACGAAGTGGCGAGCACCAGTTGAACTTTGATGGAATGTATCTGTAGTGATCTGGACTTCTCTTAATAGTGTTAGGACCAATTGTGGCAGTTGTGCAGACTCGTTGTAGAGATAGGGCCTGCGTGTGTTGTGAGAGGTAGACTGTAGAGCACATACTCGCAGTGACCAAGTGCCCTCTGTGAGCCTATCCTCAAGGCCCTAGCGATTTCTTGATACCATCTAAAATGACGATTAACTACTTGTCAGATTGGACATTCCTTTGTAAACGCCCTTTGCCTTAAAAATGTTATCTTGTGTTGTATTTATACATATGTACCTATGTAAACTGTCTGATATGATTTCAGTCATACACTAAATAAGATAAATAACAATGATGACCCATTTTCAATGTTTATAAATGAAACCGATTACATACCTTGACGTGAATTATGCAGGATTATAAAGATATACTACATTTCAATAATCGTTAGCTCTCAAAACTCATAGTGGCATGAACCAGAATCCAATAAAAGTCAAAACATGTTCTATTGATGGAGTTGTCTTTAATGGTTGGGACCAGTAATCGAACAAAGGAATTTTTTAAGTCCGGCGATTTTCAGTATCAAAGGCGTGATTTGAGCCTTTAGGGCACGAAATATGGTCAAAAGTTTGAGCACCAGTTTTTGGATTGAAACCACGGTGGTTGCTCAGGCGGTAGAGCGTCTGACTACAGCTTGGACGACAGGGGATTTTTCCAAGAAGCTGAACGGTCGAAACGGCTTCCCAGGCCCTCTCAGCCTGCTATCCAGTGAGTACCATGGAGGAAACTCCGGGGAAGGTAAAGAACGGCCGGATCGAGGGGCGTCTCTTCTTAAGTCGAAGGTTATGATGGAAATGAGGAGCTCTACCTCCGTGAAACCTAAGGGAAGAAACAGGAGCCGTAAGAACCGCTATACCTAGGTGATACTACGGAATCAGGATCTGACAGGGGAGGAGCTTAACTGTCCGACTGGGGTGGATGGGAGACGGAGGCTGCAGGAGGGGCAGCGTGAGGAACGGCGTAACAGTTCTGAAGGGGGTGAGAGCGCCGTGAGCTGCGTTAGATATGTCAGACAGGAGTGGCATGGACTAGAACCGGCTCTTCACACCTACTCAGTTGTAGACGCTGAATAATTTTCCTCAAATAGTGAAAAAATCTAAAGGCTAGCGTAGTGCACAAGTGGATGCGTAAGGTAATATAACTCCCTCGCAATCAGTAAGTCGAGCGTGGTGAGGGAGTGGTAATGCTCTGGCCTCGCATTCGGGAGAACGTGGGGTTCGAATCCTCGTCCGGGCAGATTTCGGTTTTCTATGGTTCCCCAAAATCACTCAAGTCTGGTGCTGGGATGGCTCCTTCAAAAATTCGTAGCCATCCCTTGCCTCTAGTACTTTCTCACCTCTAACGACTTTGACGTCGATGAGACGTAAAGCTATAAGCAAGAAAAAAGGAATAATTATTCTAGTATTATACTAGACGTGAAGGTGATACTGCAGACGTCGGATAGCTTACACGTGAGGAACAGTGTGGGTGAAGCGGAAACGTACGACAGTGATGCATTCTGGTGTGCTTGGATACGGTTAAGATAAAAAGAACTTTCAGGGAAATTTTCCTAGTTTAAAATCTAATTCCTCTTATCAAAGAGCGTGTAGCATTTTCAATTCAAATAATGAAAATCATTACGCTAGAGCACGATTTGGTTTCGAAAATGAACTGAATCCCAATAAATACAAAACGAACAAGGAATAATTCGAAAATAAACAGTTAGTTGAAAAAAAAAGAAAAAAAATCTGTCTTAGAAATTTTTCGGTTGGTGATTTCTCGAGTTACAATTGTCTTTATCAAAAAAAGCCATTTATATTAATTGTAATTTAATTATTGTAATTAAAATCTCTAATGCAAAATAAAAAAAGAATACAATGGATTAACGAATTTTTGCATATTACTATTATTTAAAAAATAAATGCATTATTTTATGAAGAAATTTTTGATACATATTTTTTTATAATATTCGAGAACGAAATTTTCTGACGAAATTATTTTTAAAGTAACTTTGTCACAAAATATGCATTAGCTGAGACTAAATTACATCGTTAGCGTAAATAACAGTTGTAAAACGTCGGACTTTCGTCTATATTGCGTGTTCGGTACGCTTTGAGATACATTTTTCCCCCCATACATCTCACCGTCGCTGATTTAAAACTGGAGGGTGCTAGGGCAGTGAAGATACTGGGGACCCGTTTCATTTTTACCGCTACTTAACCGCACAAAACAAACATTAACAGCTAAAACTGTACTGCTAAAAAATAAATTAACCTAAACTTATCAAATTATTAATGATCAATCAATAATATTTCACAAAATTAATTTAAAAAAGTTTCTGAAATTTCAAAGTGACATTAAAATTTGACTTTTATTTATTTTTTGTGCTGAAATTTGTTGGTATATGTTGTACATCTGCCTTTAGGAGGACATGTCGAGAAATTGTTTAGTTCGCTGATAGCAACGGGCGCTCTACCCTACGAACTCGTCTGTGCCAGCAAGTGTTTACTTCCGTGCATCGCTACAGTTTTTGGCTTTAGGATTTGATATAACATACAGCCAGCTTAATATACATAAACACTCGTTTTGTTTCATTACATTACGTGTATATTACATGTATTATTACATTAAATGTATATTTCTGTATTTTTTATAAAGTCTCTAATATTTTCCTGTTGTTAGTTGCAAGTAGTCCGGTGATACTTGTTGGGAGCGGCTGTCCTGCTCTCATTAGGGAGTTGATGAATGATTGCTGCTGCTGTCGGTATAGGGGGCACCTGAAGAACATATGGTTGAGATCTTGCGTTGATTGCCCGTCACATTGGCAGAGCGGTGTATCTGCTACATGGATGCGATATAGATGTTCCCGAAACGCACCATGGTTAAACCTCATACGAGTGATGAATGTTATGAAGTTGCGTTGTGTGTTCCAATTTGTAAACCAAGGTCGACGAGGTGGTTGTGGCTGTATCTTTGCGTATTGCCGTCCTTTGAGTCTTTTTGTTTCCTCCCAGAGCATGGCCATTGTTGATGTATGTGCAGTGGCGTAGCTAGGTCAACAAGGGCCCCGGTGCAAAAAATTTATTTTGGGCTCTCAGGCCAGACGGGCGACCTTTTTTTTTTGCTTTGTGTGCTGGTAGGGGCCCCCTGAACTGAGGATGGGGGCCCTTGAATTGTTCTTTAGGGGCCCCTGAGCAGTGGTTGGGGCTCCCCTGAGCAGCGAGGGCCCTTAGTGAGGGGCTCCTGTGTTCTCAGGGTCCCCTTAGACGACGGTAGAGCTAGAAAAAAATGGTCGCCAATTTGCCGTGAAGACTCGTGGGCCCTCTAAACTGCGCTTGAGGGCCCCTAGAGGTGCGCTTAGGGGCCCCTTGAGGTATGCTTGGGGGCCCCCTGAGCGTGAGGGCCCCGGTGCACTGCACCGCCTAGCCCCGTAGTAGCTACGCCTCTGTGTATGTGATTGGATATTGCTGCATGGTAATCTTTGGTGTTGAATGGAGGGATGAGAATTTGGCCCGAATTACATGCTTCCTTGGCTAACTGATCTGCATGTTCATTAAATAATATACCAGTATGGGCCGGGATCCATATATAGTTCACATAGGAACCCGCTTGCGCAAGTTCGTAGGTTTTCTGTATTATGCTAATGTGGTATACATTGGAGCGGTGTAGGATTGCCGGAGTTGTTAAAGTACGGAGTACGCTGAGAGAGTCCGTTAAGATTAAGACGTTTCGCCGAGGAAACTCTCTCGCATATGAAAGGGCTTGAATAATAGCAACCGCTTCAGCTGAATAAACTGGAAGATGGTTTGGTAGCCTCAATTTTTGCTCGTGCAGCTTCTCAGGATAGTAGATGGCGCACCCTACTCCCTGTGAGGGTATCTTCGATCCATCAGTGTAGATATGGATTGAAGTTGGCCAATGCTCTGTTAAATACCCCTGACAAAATTGCTGAATTGGCTGGCCGGATCTCGGGTGTGCCGGAATACAGCTTACCGACATTGGCCTCAAGCATTCTTGGTAGGGAATGTCGTGTATTGTTGCTGCTTCCTGCAATGGCCGTTCGGGGAGGAAAGTTGTCAGAAGAACGAGGCTTTGTAGCAGTGGGTATCTTTGGTTGTAAGAGCGAGGTCCTTGTTCTTCCACCAGCTGCTGAAGGTTGGTGATTTGTTGGAGAGTAGTTGAATTTTTATCTTGTATTCGAGCTAATAAAAATTTGTTAGCTAGTAACTGGGTTCGGAATTTCAGGGTCATATCTGCGGCTTCCAGGTAGAGGGCATTTATCGGTGTTGATTTCATAGCCCCCAGACATGTGCGGAGACATTGATTCTGTATGATCTCCACTTTATCTATGTTCCTTTTGTTGCCACTGAAATAGAACATGCTCCCGTATTCAGTTTTAGATCGGATTATAGCGCGGTACAATATTAGTAATATCGATGGGTGGGCTCCCCACCATACTCGTGACAGGGTTCGTAAAATGTTGAGTCCTTGTTCTAGTTTAGGGATGAGCCGGTGAGCGTGTGCTGCCCAGGTTAATCGTGAGTCGTAGACTATGCCGAGGAATTTGACATTCGATTTGACCAGTACGCTGCATGTACCCAAAACTAGATTGTAGATCGGGGGGCACATTCTTCTTCTTCTAAATATGACAGCAGTGGATTTGCTAGTCGAGAATTCTGTTGCTGCAACCAGTGGATAACTATGAGGAAGGCTTGTTTAAGGATGAGCTTGGTTATCGCGATAGTAGCTGCAGAGGCGAATATACATACATTATCGACATATTGGATGATCTGCACCTCGGGGGGAAGAATTTTCTCCAGGTCCTGCACATATAGAGCGTACAATAGTGGGCTTAATACCACTCCCTGCGGGAGTCCTTGATGGGTAAGTCGTGGATCTAATAGCACGTGTTTATATCTGAAGAACAGCTTTCTTGTTCGTAGTTGTTGATAAATTACGGCTACAAAGTCCTGGGGGAGGCCTAGTGCTATGAGCTTATCAATCAGGATTGGTATTTGGACGTTGTCGTAGGCCGCGGATATGTCCATTAACAACGCCGTAATGTATTGGTTTTCCATAAAGGTTGACTGAATCGCTGTAACAAGGATGCTGTGGTTGTCATAGAGGTACTCCTTCCTTTGCGGCACAAGTATTGTGTGGTGGGTAACAGGGATTTAGCTTCCTGCCACCATTCTAGTCTGTTTTTCATCATCCTTTCCACGGTTTTGCCTATGCAGGAGGATAAGGCTACCGGACGGTACGATGTAACAACTCCTGGAACTTTTCCAGGTTTCAATACCGGGACTATTATCTGAGTCTTACAAGTTTCTGGTATCAGCTTTCTTAACCATAGATTATTAATGATGTTGAGTAAGAGGTTTAGGGCTTCTTCAGGTAAATGCTGTAGCATGGGATATCGTATGTCATCTGTGCCCGGTGAGGTGTTGCTGGAGTTCTTGAGGGCTGCTCGAAGTTCGTTAAGGGTGAAAGGAGTGCACAGAAAATGGTTTGAGTCTTCTTCGGTGAAGTTATATGGAGGAGGAGCTATAGAAGGTGGAGCAATTCTATCAGCAAAATCCTCCAGCGAAGCAGTATCATCGGAGCGTTCTTGCGGGCTATATTTTCTGTTGCGCAGGACTTTTATACGTTGCCATACATTTTCTATTTTGGTCTGCGTGTTCAAGGAGGAGCAGAATTCTTGCCAAGACTGTCTTTTTGTCATTTTTAGGAACCGCTTGGTGCGGGCAGACACCTGCTGATACCGGAGAAACGTGTCTTGGGATGGGTGGTTTCGGTATTCCCGCAGAGCAGCTCGTCGGAGAGCGACATGCCTAGAACAGTCTGTGTTCCACCATACGGTTGGAGTACTTTTCTTCTGTACGCGGTTCTTCTTAAGAGGAATAGAGCTGAAGGCTGCGCACTCCATTGCTTCTATGAAGAGGTTATAGTCGTCCATCGCTGAATCGCGGTTTTGAAAATTGTGTACTTCATGCCGTATTGCCTCTGCATATAGTGTCCAATTAGCAGCGTTAATATTCCACTTGCTTGACGAGATTGCTTGAGGGCTGCTTGGAGGGGAATGGTCGATGTCTATAATTACTGGGTAGTGGTTGGAGCCGAGTAAGTCTTTTGACATAGACCAATGAGCAATGGTGGCTATGGACGGAGAACACAGTGTGATGTCTACTGCCGATGGACGGTGGTATAAAGAGGGAACGAGTGTATGTGATCCGTCATTAAGGATATGATGGAGCTCATATTCTAAACTTTCCTTGTTGGCGATGGCTGATCTAGCATTCCACTGTAGTATTCGAAAAGCCATTGAACCTATTTAACAGAGCAAATGATGACTCACGGATGGCAAGAGGGTTTCCGATAAGTGTTGATTGGGGCGAAGTAATAATGGACATGATCAGTTGAAATATTTCTTCTATGAGGAAGTCAGTCCGTGTTGGAGTGTGAGTTGGGATATTGTGAGGGCTTGGTGGGCAGGCCCGTAACTACCGCCGGGGCAGCCGGGGCACTGCCCCGGGGCCCCCAAGCCTAAGGGGCCCCAAGCTGATGGTTAAAAAATTATTGTATTTTATTATTTAATCTAACTTCCTATAAAATACCTAGCTAAAAGTTAATAATAAAAAAATCCATCAAAATGCTAGAGTAAATTTTTTGCGTGACCGTTCATACACTCCATAAGCTTCGCATGTGAAAGCAGTTCCAGAGCAGGCAGCAGAATGTCGAGTCGAATGCGTCATGTCGCGCCAGGTGCCTGCCGAGTGATGAGTTCAGTACAGGCTGGGATGTTCAGTGAGCTAGTGCTACAATTTCGAGAATGAAAGAAGCTTCTGGCGAAAAGTTCTTGAAAGAATCATAAATGTGACCTTAACACTTGCAACATATAATCTCACATTTCTTGGATCTAGTGAAAAGTTAGAATGTAGCAACAAAGGAAACTTTCTCTCGATACCGGTAGTTCAGCTCTTGTGAAAATATGACCCAGTAGGCCTACTGCAAGAATTATTGATTCAGCGTCCGCGAGGTACTGTGAAATACCTCAGTCCAAAAATTCAGAATGATTTTATAAACCTATTAGCCATAGAAATCAAAAATAAAATTACTGTTGAACTTCAAAACTGCTTATTTTTTCATTGATTTTAGATACCACTCAAGACATTGCTAAAGTTGATCAGTTAAGTGAAGTTTACAGGTATGTCAAAAAAGTTAATGATGAAGATTGGACACCTATTGATATCAAAATATGTGAAACTTTTGTATCCTTTAGAGAAGTAAAAGATCAGTTTGCCCAAGTTCTTGCAGAAGAAATACTTACTACATTGGAAGAGAAAAACTTGGATTTGACCAAATGTCGTGGACAAGGCTACGACGGGCATGAGTGGGGCATACAGTGGAGTGCAGCAGCGTATTAAAGATAAAGCCCCACACACATACTTTGTGCACTGTGCTGCACATAACTTTAATTTAGTGTTAAAGGATGCTGTGGAAGAACTAGAGTTGTCTGCCAGTTTTTTGAAACCATTCAAAGTGTGTATTGGTTTTTTGGTCATAATATTTTGCGCTGGCAAGAATTGAAGTCAGTGTAAGACATCGAGGCTTAGACTGATTTACTGAAAACTCTTAATCCAACTCGCTGGGCTGTTAGGCGTGAGGCAGTGTATGCACTGAAACACAGGTTTTGTGACGTGTTGAAAAGCCTTACCCGCATAACTTTGACTTCCAGGAAAAGCAAGGAAAGAAATGAAGTACAGCAGCTAAAGAACAAACTTTAAAGTTTTGATTTTGTATTGCTTTTGGTTGTGCAGTGTGAAGTTTTAAAGTCTCTCAAGCTCAACCTCGTATCAAAATCCTTACAATCTGAAACCATGGACCTGTTGCATACACATGAGGTATTGGATAATTTATTGTTAACGATAACCGAAATACGATGAAAGTTTGAAGAACTTGTTTCTGAAGCATCAAATGTTTGTAGTCGATGGGGAATAAACAAAAAATTTCGCCAGAACAGACTGAGGGAAGTGAGATGAGTAAACACGAGAGATAATAGACACAAAATCTTGTTTCCGAATCACTGTGTTCTATCGAATGGTAGACACACTTTTTACTCAACTTGAAAGCCGTTTTGAAGGGATGAAAGCTGTTCTTTATTATTATTATTACTCCTCGATTCACTAAAAGTGTGTGGCGGTGGGTGCATTGCACCTATCAGAAAGGGTAATAGTTTGGAAGGGGGACATATATCAAGTAATACAACCTGATTTTTAGCTAATGCAAGTGAAAGTTATATTCACAAAAAGCAATTGATTTCGTTAATAAGTTTCCAAATTATGTGAATCCATCCTTTCCTTCACAATTATGCTCAGTGAAAAATTAGTTTCAAAACAAAATGGAAAAATGAAAAGTGTTAAGCAATTTGCTAATTATATAATAGTCGACTACAGTTAGCTTTCATCAAACTACCAAGATGTTTGCACAGCGTGTATCGTGTATTTGACTGTTCATGTTACAGTATTTAAGGCTGAACGGTCCTTTTTTAAGCTTAAATTGATCAAAAATTACTTGAGAAGTACAATGACTCAAGAAAGACTCAACAGCTTAGCTTTGCTTTAAATTGAGAATGATCGAGCTCAACAAATCAACTTTGAGAAAGTAATTGATGAATTCGCTACTTTGATAGTTACGAAACAAATATTTAAGAAATAATCAAATGTAGCTAATCTTTAATCTTTTTAATCTACACTGTTTTCCATGCATCAGTTACTGATTCCTTATCTTTTAAGCAAAGTATGCACTTTAACTAACTTAATCTACATCTATTGTACCTATATCTTTAATCTACCTTAAACTTTTATTTAGAAAAGTCATATTTTAAATTATCGATTAATAGTATTCCAATAGTATAATATTATTAAAGGTTACTGTTTTAAGTTTTTTATGTTAACAACAGTGTAGCAAATCTACATCTATAGCAATAGTCTGCAATTTATAAATATTGTGGGTGGTAAAGGGTGCTAAGCACGATTCCTAATTCTGAGCATTCCAATCCCGAACAAAACGACAAAAAGAAAGAAAGAATAAATTAAAGTATCAGTACAGCATCTTATTTCTCTATCATATCGTTCCTGTCATTGCAACCTAAATAGGTTGGCGGAAGAAGTATTTCATTGTACTCGTAAATTAAAGATTTTCGCATTTTTTCCAATAAATTCAAATGAAACCGACGTCGTCTGTCCGCCAAACAATCCCAGCCCAACCCACGTATCAACTCTGTGACACTTACGTAAGAACTGTAACTAGCAGTCACGAATCGCGGCTCTCCTCTGTACTTTCTCTAAAGTGTCAATCGGTCCCTTGCAATACTGATCCCAAACTCCACAACAGTAATCCTAATGCGGACGCACTAGTGTTTTGTATGCCTTTTCCTTTGTATGAGCATTACAACTTCTCAAAATTCGATCTATGAATTAGTTTAGAATTAGCTTTGCCTCCAATGGAAGTTATGTGCAAGTCCCATTTCATGTTGCTTTGTATTGTTACGAATAGATACATCAGGCAATCAACAGTGCTAACAGCTGTTTCGTTAACATTGTACTCGTGAGCCAACGGGGACTATTTATTACTTATATGCGTTGCCATGCACTTTTTGCAGTTAAGTGAAGGCTTCAATTTATAGCACTATTCTGAAATAATATCCAGATCGCGCTGAATTTCTAAGCAATCGTCAGAGCACCTTACTTCCCTATAGATAAGTGCATCATCAGCAAACAATCGCATCCTGCAATTAACATTGTCACCGAG
>JARYHS010013630.1:111718783-111758564 GCA_031002005.1 Vandiemenella viatica
CGCCGGACAGAGCTACCAGCCGCTCCCCTAGCCGCCGCACGCAGGAAAACTAAGCAAGGCGACCATCTACGGAGGTGAGGCCGCCGCAGATGAAAATCCTCCATGGATGACAGTCACTAAGATGTCGGGAAATCTCATCAACGTTATAATCGACGGCCAACCTGTCCGGGCGCTGGTTGATTCAGGAGCTTCTTTCTCCGTATTGTCGGACAATTATCGTCGCACACTAAAGAAGACAATGTTCCGTGATACGGGGGCAACTGTGCTAAAGGTCGCAAATGGAAAGTACGTCCAGCCAGCTGGAGCTTGTGTCGCGAGAATAACCATCACAACAGGACCCAGCCAGTTGAATTTGTCATTTTAAACAGAATGTAGTCATAATGTCATCCTTGGATGGGACTTCCTTAAGGCATCCCAAGCTGTCATTGACTGTGTGAACGTCTGAGCTGCAAAATTGAAGAAGTCGTTGCGACGGGTACACGTAACACAGAATCTTCTGGAAGTTATTCGCCGTTGACAACGTGACAATCCCGCCGTTCGCAATGAGAAGAGTCCCAGTCAAAAACACGGACGACCGCAACCTTGAAGTGCTTGTCGATAGTAGAAAGTTTATTAGGCTCACGAAAGAAATCTACATACCAGCGGCTATCATAAGCATTATCGGTGGTCGAGGAGACATTTGGATCACCAACTGTCACGAGCAGTCACAAATTATCCCCAAGGGAATGTGCATAGGGACAGCTGAACCAGTCCAGGAGGGCGAGCTCAACGTCATTAACGAAGATCCATGCTCTGTTACTAGTACCGACACACGCTGGAGGAAACAACTATGGAACTGCCAATAGGGTCCGGCCTGACCAAGGAAACAACACACCGGGTGTTAGCTATACTACGCCAATTCTCTGGTGTATTCACACCCCAGCAAAAAAAAGGTCAGACGAAACGGCCCACGATAAAGCATCGTATCAATACTAGGGGATCATCCGCCATTAGCCAGCGCTCGTACCGATTGTCACCAGTCGAAAGGCGAATAATTCGAGAGGAAGTGGAGAAGATGTTGCATAATGACATTATTCAACCTTCGGAGAGTCCTTGGTCATCTCCGGTGGTCCTCGTAAAGAAGAAGGATGGTACGTGGCGATTCTGTGTCGACTATCGGCGGCTGAACAAAATCACAAAGAAAGATGTCTACCCACTGCCGCGCATCGACGACGCCTTAGACTGCTTGAAAGGAGCTACATACTTCTCAACCATGGACATGCAGACAGGCTACTGGCAAATCGAGGTTGACGAAGCTGACAGAGAAAAGACGGCTTTTATTACACCTGATGGCCTCTATGAATTCAAAGTAATGCCATTCGGATTATGCAACGCTCCGGCCACATTCGAACGCATGATGGACAACTTACTTCGACACCTTAAGTGGACGACGTGTCTTTGTTATTTAGATGACATTGTTGTTTTCTCGAAAACATTTGAAGAACATCTGAGTCGCCTGTCAACGGTGCTGAAGTGTGTTCAGACTGCAGGACTCCGCCTCAATCCGAAGAAGTGCCTCTTCGTCGCCAGAGAGATAAAAATCCTGGGGCACCTGGTCAACGGAGATGGCGTCCGCGCTGATCCAGATAAAGTAAGGGCAGTCATGGAATTTCCAACTCCTCAGCACATTCGTGATGTGAGAAGCTTTCTTGGGCTGTGCTCATACTTCCGGCGTTTCATAAAAGGATTCTGTAACATGGCACGTCCACTGCAAGAACTTTTGCAGGGAGACGCCAAGTTTTACTGGGATGAAACTAAAGAAAGATCTTTCCAGGCACTTAAGGAGGCTCTAACTTCCGCACCAGTTCTAGCCTTATACGACGAGAATGCAGAAACTGAACTTCACACTGACGCCAGCGGTTATGGGATCGGTGCAGTGCTTGTGCAAATTCAGGAAGGTGCTGAGAAGGTGATAGCCTATGCATCAAGAGTATTCTCTAAGCCCGAGATAAACTACTCTACAACCGAGAAAGAATGCCTCGCAGTTGTCTGGGCTATCAACAAGTTTCGTCCGTATTTATTCGGCAAACCTTTCACCGTCGTAACAGACCACCATTCTTTATGTTGGCTAACCAGCTTGAAGGATCCATCAGGTCGACTAGCAAGATGGGCACTTAGACTTCAAGAGTACGACGTCACGGTGGTATTCAAAAACGGACGCAAACACAAGGATGCCGACAGCCTTTCAAGGAATCCTTTAATAGAACACAACAGCATGAATGGAATTTCAGCCCTCGCTGAATTAGGTGACGTTGCAGCTGAACAGAGGGAAGATTCAGAGTTATTAAGAACCATAGACGCCTTGGAGAAAGGAGAACCGGCCAAAGGAGGGTTTCAAGTTGATAGATGGGACATTGTATAAGAACAACTACGATCCACTAGGCCCCAAGTGGCTTCTGGTCGTTCCAGCTCATCTCCAGCCAGCTATTCTCAAGTATTTCCACGACGCTCCAATATCCGGTCATCTGGGATTTGTGAAGACCCTGGACCGAATCAGACGCAGGTATTACTGGAAGGGTCTCTACCGATCTGTCAAGCATTATGTGAGTCACTGTAAAGAGTGCCAGCGACGGAAACATGTGCCGCAATTACCTCCAGGTCATCTAGTACCAATTCCACCTGCAGCAGTTCCATTCCACCGAATTGGGATCGACCTTTTGGGGAGGTTCCCGAAGTCGACAACCGGTAACCGATGGATAATAGTCTGCACCGACTACCTCACGCGCTACGCTGTCACCAAACCTGTGCCGACTGCAGAAGCTCCAGAGGTTGCAAAATTTCTAGTAGAAGACATTATTTTGAAGCATGGAGCACCACGTGTGATGATATCCGATCGTGGAAAGGTATTCCAGTCAAGACTAGTATCAGAGGTCATGTCAAGATGCGACGTTGTCCACAGGATGACAACTGCATACCACCCTCAGACAAACGGTCTCACAGAACGCTTCAACAAGACATTAGCCGATATGCTGTCGATGTATGTGGATGTTGAGCAGAAGGATTGGGATACAATACTGCCAGTGGTCACATTTGCTTATAATACAGCAAGGCAAGATACGACAGGCTTCACTCCGTTTTTTCTGCTCCATGGCCGTGAAGCTGAGACCACAATGGATACGCTGTTCCCATTCCAGCCTGGACGACACTCAGGATGACTATATAAAACAGCTCATTACCAGGGTCGAAGAAGCAAGACAGCTGGCTCGCATACGAACACTGGCCACCCAGGAGAGGGACCGTCAGCGGTATGACGGCAAGCACCGACCTGTTGCGTACAACCCAGGAGATCTCGTATGGATTTTTACCCCTGTCCGGAAGGTTGGGCTATCAGAAAAGTTACTGAAGCGGTACTTTGGTCCGTATCGTGTCATACGCCGCCGGTCAGACGTCACATACGAAGTCGAGGATTATGAGCCGTCTTCGAAACGACGAAAGCGAAGGGACATTGTTCACGTCCTCCGCATGAAGCCTTACTACAATCCTGACGAGCAGCTAGGCACAACCAGCTTCTTGTTCAAGGACTCTGAGGACGGTTTGGATACTGAGGAAGTCGGACAGGAAGATAATAGTACAAACAGGAGGGGCCCTCCAGAACTGCCATACAGAGGACCCACCCCAAGATCAAGATCCAGGACACTTCAGCGTGCCCCAAAAGAAATCTAACAGCGGGACGCTGTTTTCCTCAGGAGAGGGAGCAATGCCGCATGAACGCCAGTGTACCGTCTGCCAGCATGGCGCAGCGGGTAGCGTCACGAATTGCGGTACCGGTTCAATCCCGCCCACTGACAAAAATTATTTAATTCTGTTTATTATTTCCAGAAGATTCTACATGTTTCCTAAAGTCACTTGTAACTTCTACACATTTCATTTGTTAACTACTCTTGTAATCTCTAGTACGTTCCATCTGTGTATAAATAGAAGAGCATTCTGCCCAAGAGGCAGTCAGTGCTGCGTGTATGTTTGAGTTCTCAATAAACCTGTTCTCAGTTTAAGTGCTGTGTTCATTGACAAGTAACCTTCGAATTCACACCTGTCCCGGTTCCAACGCGACAATATTATTTTGGAAAATGTGTTCAAAACGATTGTAGTTCTTAATAAAAATTTTACTATGGTTAAGTTATCTAAATACTTTTCCGTCATACTGAATTGAACTCCTATTGTCAGTCACGTCGAACAATTATCTTTAACATTTCTTTTGTTATCACTAATGATGACGAAGTCAAAGTGAGTGAGTGTTTCATTGGGTACAAACCGGTAAGTGACTCTTCGAACCAGGTAGCTGGACTCACAGGTCTGTATATTAATGATGCTTTGCAAAAGTTCGAATTGGATATGAACGGTTGTCGAGGCTATAATGTGATAGGATACAATATGATAGGAGTAAACAAAGGTGTCAAAAGCAGAATTTTGAACCAATATCTTCCCAAACAGTTTTTAATCCATTTAACTGTCATTAAATTTGGTAATAGCAGGTGCCACCCAAAACATCAATTAGATCGGTTTCCTTGCCCGGATTTCTTTAAAGAATAGTTTTTCCATTCTCTCGATCAACAAATAGATGGGAAGTGGTAACCAAGAATTTAGAAGGACTATCACCAAAAAAATCTGTGAAACTCGTTCGAGAATAGAGTTTCTACCCACGCTGCAGTTCGTTATTCTTCAGTTCGTGTCATCCTTCTGGAAACGAATTTTTCACTTGCAACAACAGAAGCCCTTGTCCCTGAGCCAGATCAAGGAGCAATTTGAGTTCATAGTAACAATGGTAACTTTGTATAATACATGGTTCAAAGTAAATATTGTAAGCAAGGCTATCCAGGATGAAAGTGGAGTCATGAAACGCTTCAAAATTGCTGGGAAAGAGACCGGAATTTGAAAGATTTTTTTTTTTTTTTTGTAACAGTTTAGCGTCCCTTTTTTAACAACGTGGTCTTTAAAGACGGGAAAGGATGGGGGCAAGGAATGGGAAGGAATTCGGCCATGGCCTTTTTGAAGGAAGCATCCCGGCATTCACCTGGAGTGATTTGGGGAAACCATGGAAAACCCAAATCTGGATGCCCGGACGGGGATTCGAACCGCCGTCCTCCCGAATGCGAGGCCAGAACGCTATCCGTTACACCACCACGCTCGGTGGAATTTGAAAGAGTACCGGGGTTATTCGTCTGCTCTGACAACAACTAGAGAAACTGGTTCTCAGACTGGGACATATCCTTTTAATGAGCCAGTCAGATCCCAAAGAAAAAATGAGATAGCAACAGATCCCGAAGAATTGTTTACAATGAATGTGTTTTAGCATGTAATCGGTACAAATGAGAACGTGTTGGTCACTCCATTTTCACAACTGCCTAAATTTAATGACACAGTGTCATTCTTAAACATTATCAAAACCATTCATGCATTATAATAATTGGAATAATCCTGTGCAGATTTAGAAATGAGTTTAACTAATGAAGAAAATGTGACATATCGCGTTAGGAATTGGCAGAGGAACTTTCTAACTGCAACTATTGTTGATGGGGCTTGAATCAGGAAAACCAATCAAAGATCAATTTATGAAACAAAATGGCTGGCAGGATATATTTCCGAATGTGTGTCCATCACTTCGAATTTTTCTAACGTAACTGTCGCTGGAGGGTAACCAAATTTCAGTAAATTAAAACTTATCAAAACTAACTTATGGTAAACTCGGACTGAAGATAGACTTTCAGATCTTGCAAATTTATCTTTAGAAAATATTATTGGCAAAGGGCAAAAAACGAGGAAGTTGGCAATCTAGGCCTTTTAGTTGAGATTTTATTTCCTCATTTGTTTGTTTTAAACATTTTTATTAAAAACTATGTAAATTTCACGTACACGCGATATGATCGTTGTGTACGCCATAGTAGCGTAAATAAACCTTTTCAAACATATAGTGTTCTTTTTTACTGTTGATGTTTCTCATTCATAGACTACTATTGCTATCCTATACTAATCTTTCTGAAGTTTGAGTTATTATATATACATTCGCTAAGGCCAACTAGGACCTTGTTAAGCCTTTGTGCATTTGGCAGCGAGTTTCATCTTCTTCGCTCCTTCGTTCGTTTTGAGCGGCCTGTTTGCGCTCCTCTGTCCAGGGTGTACCGCGTCTTCTTTTGGTGTGTTCGTCTCGGCTTGTCCCATATGTCATTAACTTCTTCCGAAAAAGATCTCTATTGAAAGCATCTTCTGGTTCTAGTCCCATCAAATGAAGGTCTTCTTTAATATTTACGATCCAGAGCATTACAGTTTTGAGTCTTGAATCAAATAAATTTAAGATTTTTTTGTTAATCTGTTCTCCTCCATTCGTTTTAGATGGCCACAGAATCGTGCCCGTCTTTTGCAGATTGTTTCGTCGATTTTCTATATTTTGCTGTAGATTTCTTTGTCGGGTCTCCTTTGATGGACGCAATTCTTGAAGTTGGAACCCAGAATTCATCAAATAATTTTTCTCTCTTTTTTTTCCAATTCTCCCAAGAGTCCTTTATCGGCAATCGGGAACAAGGTTTCAGCTTCATAAAAAAACTACTGGTTTTAGAACAGTTTCTTAGTGACGTATCTTAGACATTTTTAGTTGTAGACCTCTCGCGAAGTTTGGTAGGCTATTTCTGGTTTGCGAATCCTTTCCCGAATACCTTCTGTATCCAATTCATTTTTTATGATGATATCACCCAGATTCTTAAAATTTTTCCACTTCATTAATCTCTCCGTATTTGGTTTGAAGTTTTGGTGGAGCATCTTTGATGTTAGTAGTTAACTCCGTTTTCTCAAAAGATATCTGCAAACCTGTTTGATCAGTAATTTCCTTCAGCAAATCACTTTGGATCCGAACAATTTCTAAGTCATCTGATAGGATAGCGATGTCATCGACAAAAGCTAGAGTATCTATTGCGATCCCTTTAGATTTAATTCCCATTTTCAATGGATTGTAGTCAATTTCGCTCGCCAGGCCCGAATGGTCTTTTCGAGAACACAGTTACAAAGTAGTAGAGACAGATTGTCACCTTGCTTGACCCCAGCTGTGATCTAAAAGAATCCAACAGCCATCCTAAAAACTTAACTTTCGATTTTGTGTTTGTCAGTATGGATCTATAATTACAGTCAATAGTTTTGGGTAAACTCCAAATTCATTAGCACTTCCCAGTCCATCTAGTCGTAAGCTTTCTTAAAGTCCAAAAACACTGACACACTTTGCTTTGACCTGAGCGTATATTATCTGACGATCGTCTTGTGATTGTAGATCTGTGCCGCTGTTGAGCGACTTTTTCTGAAGCCCCCTTGGTATTCGCCTATTTGGTACCCAACTTGGGATTCTAATCTCTCCAGGATGGCAAGTGATAGAATTTTGTAGGTTAACAGAAACAAGGAAATTCCTCTGCAGTTGTCAATAATCTTCCTACGCCTTTTTTGTGCAACGGGTGGATTCAAGCTGTTTTCAAATCTTCGGGTACAATTTCTTCGTTCCAAATTTCTTCTATTTGCTTTTGCAAGATTTCTATTGATTCTTCAGAGGTATAGTTCCATAGTTCTGCAGCTACGGAGTCTTCTCCAGGTGCCTTATTGTTTTCGATCTGGTGATAAGTTATTATTAATATATAAAGACTGTTTTCTGAACTTGGATTTGCTCAATTGGAATTCATAACGCATATATATACGTTTTCGAAATTGAATTCCACGGAAACTACTTTTTCGATCTGGATAAAAATAGATAGGCAATACATTATTGCAAATTTTATCCTAAGCTATTCAGCCGTTTCGACGTGAAACAGTAACGAATATCCAAGAAAACAAACTTTTACATTTATAATTTTAGTAGCATGTAAAAAAATGTATGATATCTTCAATCTGTCTGTACAGCCACCTTAATCGCGAATAAGCGCTTGCACATTTGAGGCGCCACAATGAGATTTCGCACCACCTGAAAAATTTGCTAGGGCCGCCTCTGACTTCTACCTTTCGACAGTCGCCAGGTACAGTGGAACGGACGGTAAGACCCAGCGCGTGTCAGCGTAGATTTAATTTAATTTAATTTAATTTAATTGCAATGGAGCACAGGCTCCGGTGGCAATTTCCCTACACAGCTATCTTCCCCCTATCCTGCACCCACCTACATTTGCCCACTACAAATTTTATCTTTAAATTCCTTCAAAGTTTTCGGTAAATTATTCATCATTTCTCTTGGTAACTCATTCCAATCCCTGACACCCTTACCTAAAAAAGAGAATCTTCCTACACCCTTGTGCCTGAAATCGAGTGGCAGCTTGTGGTCATGGTCATCTTTTCCCTTCCATGCACTACTTTTCATACCTATTGCAATATCTTTCCATGCCTCATCACCAGTATATGCCCTGTACACTCCCATGACCCTCCTCATCCTCCTCCTGTCTTGCAATGAATCCCATTCCAGCTCCTTTATCATATCCGTCACTGATTGCATTCTGCGATAATTTCCAGAAACAAATCTAGCAGCCCTTCTTTGCACCCTCTCCAACTCCTGTATTTGATACGTAAAATGAGGGTCCCATACTACACTACCATATTCGAGCAATAGATTGTTCCATATTGTTTTGGAATGAGTGTACAAAACGCCGAAATCTAGTATGGTCCAGCTGAATACATAAATACAAAATTAGTAGACTTGCAACGAATAGTATATTCGGCCATACGCCGAATACCGAATATTCTGCAGACCACCTCGCCAAATAGCCGAATATTCGGCAAAAGAATTCGGCCGGCTTGGCGCCAAAATCTGTTTTCCTGCGCCCGTATCTCGTCCGCCTGTTCAAGTATAGTTACCATCCATCACTATTTGCCTATTTTGACATGCTTGAAGTATGGCTTCAAACATAGACGTTGAGTCACAGATTCCTTTTTCTTTTAAGAATATCGGTTACCTGCGATAAAAAACCCTTTCCACGTTGTGTGAAAATAACAGCTTTCTTACGGTAGTTCATAATACAGGATAAGCAACAGGCATATTTTTTATGAAACCCGTAATCCTGATACCACTTTCTGAATTGGGTCTTAAGTTCTTCGAATTCCCATCAATTCTTCTTGCAGTACGATATGCCATTCTTCAACGGCTTTATAAGGACCTATAACGGAGTGTGGTATTTTCATATTCTAAATATCCTCAAACCTCGTTTTCAAGTCCGTGAGAAGGGCATTTAGGCCAAAACGTCATCATCCTTGACGTTTGTCAGTGACAAGTTGGGGAACTGGGAAAATTCTTGCCTTCCAATGTTGTGCTTCAATAGCTTAACTCTCGTAAGAAAAGCATAAATTATGGCCTTAGTTTTATTAAATTCAGAATGTCATCTTGTAATTACTACTACTGCCTGACAATATAGAAAAATTAGTTTTTCTGCATCACAGTCTTCTACTCTTAAATTTCAGTTTTGATGATTGAATGGATATTTAATTTTGTTTGTTAGTTTTCCTTTGACATTGTGGAAGTTGATTATGCACGATTATTTTTGTAACTGTAGGTAAAATACATTTTTATTTAGAACCAATCGTTTTATTTCAGGAAATTATCCAGCGACAAAATTTTTTTCTAAGTATTCGGTATTCGGCCGAAAAGTACATAGAGAATTCGGCATCCGGCCGAATAGGATAAAAGTGGCCGAATACCGAATAGTTTCCGAATACTCGTTGTAAGCTTAATAAATTAGTAATCGCCTGGTCGGAAAAAGAGAAAACCTTAACGAATTGGCGGGAAAGGATTGTTGTTAGTAGTTTCTGTGAGGTTGTTGGCGGATGGCATACGTGCATCTCTGTTGCAAGACATCTGTAATACACTGGTATGTAATACCTCGGAGCTTTTTCTAGTTCTTGTGCTCTACAATTCTTCCATACAGAGAATTGTTACATCTTGTTCGATTTGGGCAGATAGTGTGTTGATGTCAAACTTTTCGACCACTTGATTCACTAAATTCGTTTTGCTCAAGCCAATGTTCAATACATATAAATCTTCCTCGAAAACGGCAGTGCATAACATCGAAAAGTTTATCAAATTTGATTCGCTACAATACCACTGAGTGGTGACCCACTCATCTCAGAGACCTGCCGACGTTGCGCATCAAACGGAAAGGCTTTCGAGCAACTAGAGAAGCGCAGTATCGCGCGGTGTCTGGTGGAAGGCGTGGGAGTCCGCTGTTTCAGCAAGACACACGCGAGACCCAAAATACACGGATTTACGTAGCTCGGCCGCAGTTGGTACGTCGCCAAGGCCTCTGTGCGCAGTTACGGGAAGGCAGCGCAAACAGAACTACTTGTCATCTGATCAACAGCCGTCACTGGGATTTTCGAAATCATCTGGAAGGGCGTGGATAACATAAATAGCAGCATCTCATTTGACATTTTTGCTGACACTCTGCCTGTAGACTCCAATAAACATATATCGACAATGAAACAAATTCCACTTCGTTGTGTAACGGAAACCAACTTCAACATTTTCCCTTTCTTTATTTTAATTGAAAAGCCTGCGGGCTCGTGGCTCAGTGGTTTATGACGTCTAACTGGAGACCGGAAGGCCCCTGGTTTGATTCCCTGTCTCGGCGGGGATTTTCATTGACTCTTAAACCGACCTTCATCTTTGGCATAGCTTGCTGTGTAGTTTTAAGTACGCCAGAACGCTCCCGTGGTGCACATTCCACGTTAAACTGTAGATCTCCCATACACTGTTAGTCTAGGCGGCTACGATAGGGGCGGATTGCGCTGCCGATAAGAAATCCTGTTAACAGGTCATTACCACCACACGAATTTACTTTATCCAAACTCCTAAAGGAGTGTTGTAATGTATATTTTAGCCTGCGTTTTCTCTAACAGCAGTGATGTTTTTACTAAGTTAAATCAGAATTGTGTCTCGTCGATTTCACTACATCAAATTTTGAGTATTTTTCATGGTTTCGTAACCCTGTAGTTGCTTACACTATAACAAGTCAAATATTTTTGTGAATAGAAAAATAAAATAAACAAGAGTTATAAGTAGTTCAAGGTAGAATAATATTGATTTTTTCCCCCTAGCTTTACGCCTCATCGACTTCGTGGTCATTAGAGGCGGAAAGGACTGGGGGCAAGGAACGGGAAGCATCACCTTTTGAAGAACCCATCCGCCTGGAGTGATCTCGGGAAACCAAAGTCTGAATGACCGTCCTCCCGGTGGCGAGACCACAGCGTTACCAATCACCCACTACGGTCGAGATATTGATTATTCACCTTATTAGTGTTGTTTATTGATCTTGTTAGTGTTGTATTAAATTTTTAACTGTTAAAACGATCTGTAACATAATTACATGGTCATCGTTTTCGCTGTACGATCGGTAATAAACAAACAAAAGAAAGTAACCCAAGTTAAGCATTCGAAAAATCCTTCAATATCAGTTAGAATTTCTCATCTGGAATATATTTTTATTTTTATCTAGGCCTGTAAAGTGAAGGCTTCGATTCAGCACATACTTTTTTTTTTACTTTGTGAGGTATTATTGTTAATCACATTCACTGATAGTGTTTCTTCTGATTTCAGTTAATAGTAATTGTGACTGTGTGAAATATCTTGAGAATATGTTTATCCCAGAACATGATTTTTAAGCGGATTTATATTAACGCTTTGTGAGAGGGAAAATGTGGACCTTCTGGAGCTTCCATGAAAGGAGATCAAAGTTTTTCAAAAGATCGTTCAACATTTTCCGATTGATTCAATCAAAGAACAAGGAGCAATTATGAGAGGAAAAATGTTGTACTTAGAGGCGTTTTAAAAATACCATTTCAAGCGATATTCGTGACAAATGTTTTGAATTCATTGGGCCAAGTGCTGGTGTCTGGTGCGCCTGGTTGTTCTGCACGCCGTCCTTGAGATAGCGTATCTGGAAGTCGCCGGGCATTTATTTTAGTCCCGTGTAGGGCAGACAACGTATTTGGAAAAAAAAAATGTATTGATCTTTTTAGAAGGAAAATATAAAGTACTAAAGAAAAAAGAAGTATATTTGAAACTTAGTTATTTATTGCGATAAGTACACATTTTTTCGTACTTACAGAAGCAGCTATTAATATTTGGTTTTCTTTCAAAGGGTGATAACTGGTACCACATTCTAGATTCATAAATAAAATCTAATGACGCTAAGCCGAAATGGTGGGAACAGGATCACGGAGGAAACAATTATTTTTATATTTGATAAGTTATCACGTGCCTTTTAAACTAAACGCGTTGTGTCATTGATCAGCGACTTCTTAGATCCACCTAAGAAAAAAACGATACAAGAATGTGCGTTCCGTTTTGTTTTGTCATAAGCGACATGTCGTTTGGAAATCAATTGTGTGCAAGCAATGACGGATCCACGAATTTTCCGAGCCGGGGCAAAAACTTGAGTTTGCCACCCCTTCAAACGCGAATTTGCAGCCCAGGGCAATTTAGAGCTATTCTTCGATTTTGCCGCCCCCCTGTCGGTGCAGTAGAGATAAGAAAAAACAAAGGTCCCTTTTGTTTATCGTCCCTTTAAATATGATTTTGCCATCCCCCTGATTTTGCCATCCCCCTGATTTTGCCATCCCCCTGATTTTGCCATCCCTCTGATTTTGTCACCAGGGACAAGCACCCCTGTTTGATCCCTCTAGATCCGACACTGTGTACAAGTGCATTCCGTTCCACGTATCGTATATTTTATCAGAAATAAAGTATTTCCACACATTTTTGAATAAAGTATACTGACCAAAAATAAAGTGAAGTTGGCAATCCTAGCTCCTTGTGATCTTGTTATAGCAATTCCTGTCTCGTTCATAAGTCGTGAATTTGGTCACTTGTATCTTTATAGAGTTTTTAAGCCACGTCATTAATTTACATCAATTATGCGGTTATTGTAGCAGATCTTTTGGTATTTATTTTTAAGTGTTTTCAGTTTTGCAAAACACTACACAAAAACTTCATATCTTTCCTGCTTCGAAATTTGTCGGATCTGTCTCTGGGATGTGGAACAGTACACACACTCTTTAAAATATCAGTGATATTACCAACAACTGATAACCAGTTAGTTACTTGAAAACGGGTTAGTATAATAAATTTCTACGGTAATCTGCAAATATATATCATCCCATGTTAGTTACATAATAAGTATATGCATGAGCGCAATTTCCAAATAGTGTAGTTTCTGCATTTGTCAACGGTTTCAGCACAATGAAAAACTATACACCATTTTAGTAATTACGAAGAACTTAGTCACCTTATCCTTCCATACACAAATTATTTAGTATTTTCTCAGTCATTCATATATAGCATTTTCTCAGCCAATCTTAGTTACCAAATTCCAAGAAGAAAATATTTTCACAGAGTAAAATGGGTTCTGAAGCAATAACTCTTTCAGTTTGGATTTAAAGTAGTTAGACTTTTGTAGATAATATTTTATATTTTGTGGTAGGATGCTCCAGGAATGTTATTCCTTTCTGTACAAATGATAATGACTTGTAATCTTGCACCTTGTCTTACAGCACGGTTTTGAGTAACTCGGAGTGTACTTCTTCATAGTTTCTCAGGTAGTTTTTAGTTGTCATTTTGTCAGATTTTCGATATGAGAAGGAAAACAAAAATTAACGCATCTTAACTTATCATCTAACTTAAGAATATACTGAACCACAACACCGCAACTTGTGAATTATGCCTTGCGACCTTAGAGATGGTGTTGTCTGCAGTGAAAGTAGTTGGTATCGAGGGAGTGTCAGCTTACCGACATCGAGACTGTCTAGAAACTCGACGCCATGTCTCATCGACAGTCTTACAAAAGGAACTAGTTGCGCCAAATAAAAGTAAAAGTCATAGGTAGCTAGCTAGTAATATTTCTAGTGAAATAGTTCATGGGAACGGTATTTCATATTTGCCTGACAACTTACTGCTACATTCCCTAAAATACTTTGGTATTATCTTGACAGTTTTTCCAAGCTCAAGCCCCACAAGAATAAATTGCAAGGATGTGTTAAAATTCAAATTGCTGCTAGAACTATAATTCAAATACTACTTAGACTTCATGATGAACCTCAATCTTTAGTTATTTCGTTTACTGCGCTGTTTCGCCTGAGAACTCTGTTTTTACTTCAGCCATTTTTACTATGTTACAAAGAAACTTTGACGCATTACGATGCCACTAAGTGAACACCCATAAATTACTAGAGTGGGAGGGGGAATGGAGACAGAAATTTTTGTGACATGGATGTGAGAATCGAAGAAGTTGTGCTTTTGTTAATAACCAAGTAACAAACTTGTCTAAGAGTTCGAAACTCCAACGTGGTGAAAGAAAAAATATTCTGATGCGCTGACCAAAAGCAAGCAATGTAGGGCACAGAGCGGCCTTTTAAAAGGCTGACATCATACCAAACACCAAATTTCGTTATTATATCAGCCAAAGTGTCTGCAGAAAATCTATAAGATAAGTACAGTAAGTTCCTAGTGTTTTTAAGAAATAAAATTAATTTATATCATTTTTAAGTTCTTGGGGGCAAGTTTTTAGCATCTTTGACAAATAGCAATTAGCTAACCCCGCCACATCGTTCACCTGCTCTTAATTTACCGATAAACTATCAAATAAATATTATCTGTGTAGGAAATAGAAGAAGAGCAGCCCCGTTTTTGCCTCTTTTTTGGTACTCCTATATTCATTTTAAATCTTAGTTGTATGTATGTAAATGTGTCTGTGATGTCATATGATTCTACCATCTCTTGAAACTGTTACTTATTCTGAAGGATTTATAGCTGTGTATTACCCAAAGGCAAACTTAAGAACTTCTCTGTGAACAATGTCTGAAGCGATGCTACCTGATGAACAGGATGCGTATGAACTATCATATAAACCCCTAACTGAATCGAGAAGTTATAACTTGTATGAATTAAAAACATCACTACCTTGTGTAAAAGACCGATGTTGTCATCTGGTGGTAAGTTAGAAAATCATTGTCGTGTATATGAGAACAAGAGAACTATAGGTACAAAAGTTAATAACAACAACAAAGTTGCCATAGTTTGTATGATGATTACCATGGGAACATATTATTATTACTACATAAACTATAAGTGTGATTCAGACCATGAAAACCAAAACAGTTTTGAGGTATGAGTATTTTTAGACCTATCCTTAGGCAATTATGTAAAAAGTATCCTGTATGTTAGCCTACCACATTAGATATCACCATGTAAGTTCCGTTTTAGAGTTTATGTGCGATGAGTGCACAGACAGACAAAAGTTAAAAATAGCAATGGGACACAAGACATAAGTCGTTCAAATAAAAAACCAAGCTGGAATGGAGATGGTTGAAATGTATAAAGATAAGGTTATGCAGTTTTATTGAATTCCATTAATTATTTTTGGTTGTTGCGTACACAGATAGAACAATAATTAAAGAAAATGGTAATATTGACCTCTATATGATGGGTATGTATGTTATTAATCACGATAAAAAGTATCCTAAATGTTAACCGATAACATAAGCTTTCACTATGTGCAGTTTCGTTAAAATCTTAGTGAAACGCGCAGACAAGGATGGACAGAAAGGCATAGACACTAGGGTTGCCATATGGCCGGGAAATCCGGGAATGTCCCGGAATTTTGTTTGTGGTCCCGTGTCCAGTAATTAAGCGTTACTATACCGGAATTCCCTGAAATTGACAGGAAAATATTCTTTGAATTTCTTGGGATTTTGAAAATTCTAGATACACTTAACATTGATTCCGTTTATATAGAGTTCACATGTATGAAAGGTGTTTTTAGGTCCTTCCAAAAGACTTGCCAAAGGACAAAATCAGGGTCAATTTCTTTAGAACAAACGTTTCTAATGATTTTGTAAATTTAAAGGGAGTGGCGTAGCTAGGTCAACAAGGGCACCGGTGCAAAAAAATTATTTTTGGCCCTCAGGCCAGATGGGCGATCTTTTTTTTTTTTTTTTGCTTTGTGTTGCTGGTAGGGGCCCCCTGAGCTGAGGATGGGGGCCCTTGAATTGCGCTTTGGGGCCCCTGAGCAGTGGTTGGGGGCCCACCTGAGCAGTGAGGGGCATCCTGTGTCTCAGGGGCCCCCTAAGACGACTGTAGAGCCAAAAAAAAAAAAGGTCGTCAGTTTGCCATGAAGGCTCGTGGACCCTCTCAACTGCGGTCGGTTGGGGGCTGGGGGCCCCGGTGCACTGCCTAGCCCCATAGTAGCTACGCCCTAAAGGAAATAGTTGGTTTTGTTTTGTCAGTTCCAACAAACAACGCCTTTTGCGAGAAAAGTTTGAGCCCTTTTCACAATTTATGGACTAAAGAGCGAAACAGAATGCCCCTGGATTTGATCAAGACTGAACTGCAAACTCAATCAATATTGAAGACTCTTGCTCAGAAAGTTTATCAGTTTTGCAAAACAGTAACTGAGAAAAACTTGTGGAAAAGGCAAACTCTAGTGATAAATATTTTTTTTAATAAAGTAGTAGATTAAGATTCATTTTGATTGATGTTGATTCTGATTTAGCCAAAGATAGATGTTCAAATTTTGTTTATTTGTTGATAATACTTGATATTGATTTTCTAGCTAAAGTTTAATTAATAAGCCTAAGAGAAGCGTTCAATTTTTGTTTAAATTTAATATTTTTGAGGTTTGGTTGATAATACCCGATGTTGGTTTTCTACAAAAATATAAAAATGCCTAAAAGAGTTGAGAGGATTTTTGTTTTAAGTTTAGTATTTTTCCTTTTGATTCGTATTACCTTATGTTAATTTTCAACTAGAGTTTAATAAATAAACCTAAAACAGTTGCTAAATATATGTTAGATAGCATAGTTTTTACCTAACGTACCTACATTTTTTCATTAATTTTCATTTTTGTTAACTACTAGACACGCAGACAGACTAATATCTCAAACTGGACTTTCTATCTTGGTGGTGCATATTGTGATTACTCTTTCTGGAATAGATTTCATGTATAGTCACAACTTTTCCACAGTTTTATCACATACTAGCTGTACCCGGCCAACCCTTGCTGTGTCTCAGTCTGGTTAAATGGAAAATAAAGCATTCTAATATGTTTGATTTCACAATGCTTGTGGGTATACAATACAGGGCTAGTCAAAATGATTGAAGTGAAAATTACTACAGATTTATTATTATTTGACATATACTTACAAGATTACACAGATATATATATATAAACAAACTGTGAAAGTTTTTTTGAGTGTCTACAGATGCTCAACACGTGCACCTTTAGTGACTCTGCACATATCAAGTCTATAATCGAGTTCTTCACATACTCGATGCAGCATGTCTCTTTCAATGAGAGCAAATGCATTGGTGATGCGAACCCGCAGGTCTGGCATATCAACTGGCACTGGTGGCACGAACACTGTGCCTTTACGAAATCCCAAACAAAGACGTCGCAAGGGATTAGGTCAGGGGAGCGAGGAGGCCATGACATCAGCTGACGATCAGCATCCCCAGCACGGCCAATCCATCTGTTTGGAATCCTGGTGTTTAGGGAATCTGCAACATTTGCAGATAGATTTTCGCTGTGATCGTCACTTCATTAAAGAGAAAAGGCCCTTTAAGTTTCTTTCGTGAGATCGCGTAAACACGTTCACTTTGGGAGAGTCACGAACCTGCTGCACATAAGCATGGGGGTTTTCGGTCCTCCAAATGCGCACATTGTGCCTGTTTAATTTTACACTCACATGAAAAGTGGCCTCATCACTAAACACGAGTTTTTCTGCGAATGTTTCGTCTTATTCTAGACATTGGGCACAGAAATGAAAACGACGCACTTCATCGCTGAGCGACAGTGCTTGTAACAACTGTAACCTGTAAGGTTTCATACACAGTCGCTTCCGTAGGATTCTCCAAATGGTCTTCTGTGGAATACCTAATTCCCTGCTCACTCGAGGAGTAGACTTCTGTGGGCTACCAACGTAACTGGCGCGCACAGGTTCAACGGTTTCTTCAGACACAGGGGGGCGACCAGTTGTTTTACCTTTACAAAGGCATCCCGTGGCTTTAAACTGTTGATACCAACGCCGAATGATGTTAGCATGCGGGGGATCCTTGCCGAACTTTGTGCTAAAGTGTCACTGAACATTTACCACAGACTGAGTCGAATGAAATTCGAGAACAACGTACGCTTTCTCACTTTCAGCCATCTTGCTCTCTAGCAGTCTAGCGGCCACCGCCGGAAGCTTCCATTTTGTGCAATCGAAACTTGGAGAGTCACTTGTCTTATAACAGCAAACCCCATCATCGTACCTATAATAGGACAGCCGAAAGAAAAATCGTGAAATCGCTGCAATCATTTTGACTAGCCCTGTATTTTTCGTTGTTCCATTGTCTGTGCAGATGCAGAGATTGTCTGGTTTTCGGACTCTGATTAATTAATTAATTTAATTTCAGTTGTGGTGCAGCACACACGCTCCGGTGCAAGGCTCCTACACCCGCACCTTGTCAGGGCTTTTTTCCCCACCTACCTACGGCTGCCCTTTACGAATTGCAGCTTTAAATTCCTCCTTCAGAGTTTTCGGTAAACTGTCCATTATTTTCATAGGTAATTAATTCCATTCTTGAACTCCCTTACCTACAAAATAAAATTTTCCTACTCCCTTTCTCCCGAATTCAAGTACCAGCTTATGTCTAGGGTCATATCTTTCCCTCAATGTAGATCTCCCAATCCTTCTACTAATATCTATCCATGAATTATTGCCATTATTAGCGTTCAACAAACCAAACACTCTCTTCACTCATCTTCTAACCTCCAACGACTCCAAATCCAGCTCCTTCAGCATTCTCAGGTAATTTCCGCAAACAAATCGAGCTGCTCTCCATTGTGCTCCTTCCAACTCCTGAACTTGATACCCTTAGTGTGGGTACCACACCACTCCACCATATTCAAGCAGTGGCCTGAATAATTGTCCATGTGAGAAGCAATCCGTGTCTAGCTTTCAACCGCACAATTCTAACAATTGGCCCTGGTCGTTTTTGGTGGTGATTGCAAACGCCAATCGAATTGGGAATTACAATCTCTTAAATTAAATACGCATATCCGTAGGAATCATAGGAATGCCATGAAAGGTTTTGTCAAGATTTTTTAATGCTACGCGGTGTCAAAATTTCAAAGCGTTTGGTGAACATAAAGTTCGTAGATGTCTGTTCTTGACGGCAAGAATCGCTCAGCCAATCGTGATTCTTATAAGTGATTTGAATATTGGGGAATACTTTTTCAACCAATTCTTCTTTTGACGTTACTAAATCGCAGAAGTTATGAGGCAGTGAAATTCGTCCTGAGGATAGATCAATTGACACCTTTTCATTCCCAATTTCTAGGAAAAAAAATAATTAAATCAAAACGAAAATAAGAAAAAATCACACCAAAACACTGAATTAAAATCAAACAAATGAAACAAAAAAAACCCTAACGAAATAATTGACATAGATATACCAAAACACACGCGAAATCGAATGTAATGTTGTGTAAAAATTTCAAAGAAATCGGCGAAGAACTTTCAGAGATTTGAGATTAGTAACAAACGAACATTTACATTTTTATTTGTATAGATAAAGATTTGGTCGCGCTTTGACACGGATAGCACATGCTATGAGGACAAAATTAATGACGTCCTTGCGAATGAACAGTATTCATATCTGCTCTGTTATATAAAAAGAGAAACAAATAAATGGAAGGCCGTGGCAAGACGCCAGTTGTACGGTCCTTGCAAATGCCATCTCTGCCGAAAAATTAACTGATAGCACAGGAACTATACACCTGATCTCACTCGAATACGTTATTAATAATGACGTTTTAATTTTTTTCCTTCGATTTGAAAGAAAAAATAGGGGATCAGAAAATGTAAACGCGAAATTAAATTTCACATCTTGTGGTGTCAACACTGAAAAATACTTGTTAGGAATGCTGCTAAAAGTTTTTCCTCGATTATTCTTGTTTACAGTAAGTGAGAAATCATTTGTTTATTTACTGTGTAGTGGACAGTTGCCATATAGTTGATACAGCAACACTATTCCCGTGTGGAAAGCAAAAGAACCAGTGTAGTTAAATTTCGCAGAGGAGCAGTTAGACGTTTCTTTGGCTGACCTTGGTGACGGATTTCACAGACAGACTACGCTTCCTTATGGCTTAAGAAAGGTATCGACAGACTGGAGACTCCAATGACCACATTCCAACTGACTGATGCACGTCGAATAAATGAAGGACCCGTGTTTGAGATCAACTGGAGAGGCTTCTGCCAAATAAATACTGCTCTCCTTGTCTACACATTTCTCCAAATACGAAACTTTCACAAATTCGTCAGTTTGTAATCACGCTTTTTATGATTTTTGCTAATTATTGCTAGAATCTCACCTTTCTTCAAGTTGTGATTGATTAGTTCCAGATGACGCGTGATGTTTCTAACAAAAGTAATAAATATTTCTAACAAAAGTAATAAATATTACTTTTGCTAGAAACATCACGCTTCATGGAAAGCCGACTAGCAGCTGAGAAACAATATACGACTGCACCCTAGTTTGTCACATGTGTTTTATTTTCGCAAGGCGCTCTCTTCCAATTGGGTTGTCATATTGTCGCCAAGTGACTAAGCGAATAATCGTTAAGGTTGAGATATGGTCTTAAAGAAAGCTGTTATCACATTTTTAAACATTTCTCTGTGCCACTTACATATTTCAATGTTAACGACTCAAAATTCACGGCGGAGGGATGTCAGATACCGTGTGTTTTTTCATTTTGTTTTAAACGTAAAATATAAAATAGAGGGTGAGATTGGAGAGCAAATAAATAAGTAAAACTTTTATCTCAACTTTATCTCCATTACACGTTAAATATGAATTTCCGTGATTATTTAACTCACCTAAGGCTTTTACGAGTAACTAACGTGGAAACTGCTCAAGCCATAACAGTTAAGAGACAGGAAGCTTCCTACTTCCGAGTAATTACTAACAAAAACATTACTATCACACACACACATTATTCCCAATCTAAGCAGATATCTTGATCTCCACTTATTCTGTATTACCTAATTTAGATATTACAGTCGTTGTCTTCATGTGCTATTCTTCGTTTCCATTGCTCGCTCCATTAGCAATTCGATCATTGGGGGATGTCTTTTGAAAACGGCTCTGTAGTAAAATGCTCTTTTATTCTAGAGTTAAGGCCCGTTCACACCAGCGGTCAGCTCTGCTCAGGACAAAAATCGCTGGGAGCATTCACACTACGTGGTCCGCTCAGGTCAGGGCAAGGCAGCTCAAACTAAAGATCGCGCCGCCACCGATCAACAACGGTCAAGACCTGAGCTGAGCTGAGCTGACCGCTAGTGTGAACGAGCAACGGCCAGGTCAGGTCATATCAAATGGGCGGCGGAGGTCTGAATGCTATGCTCGAAAGCAATAAAAAAAGAGTAATCAATAAAAAATAAATATTTTAACGGTATGTTATTTTTGTTTATTATAAAGTCGGCAAAATTTAATATAAATTCAAATATTATTACCCATTTTAGTAATGCCAAGTTACAGATCCTGTTTCCGAATATTTTTTTAAAAAAAATATTGTGAATTTATTTCTTGAATCAAAGGTTTCTGTACGAGCGTTAGCACACAAACAAAGAATATTTGTAAAATAGTGTTTCTTTCGTTCATCCTGAAATTCACTTTCTACATGGCATGAAATTTTATCCTTCCATAAATAATTGTGCAAAATACATGTTGGTTAAATTAAGTTATCAATTAATCCTGGACCAGAATTAATTTTTCTAAAATAAACTCCAAATCTTTGAGCCCTAAAATATCAAAAGCATTTCCCATCACTCGTTTCGCACTGTATAACCGGCAGTTAGCATTCTTTTTTCTCTTGATTTGTCTGCACTTGAAACTTTTGATGCACCCAGAATCATCCTCTTTTTGATCTTGAATTATTTTTAGCCTCTTGATCCAAAATCATTGCGATTTAACTGACGTTGGAGAAGAAAATGGCATTGTTCACTATGAGCAACTGAAATGAAATGGCCTCATCTACGACTTGATCTGACCTGACCTGAGCTGATCTGACCGGTAGTGTGAACGCTATTCTGTATTGTGAGCTGAGCTGAGCTGACCGTTAGTGTGAATGGGCCTTTACTCTGCTTTTGTAACAATTCTTTTTACATATGATACAATTTTTATATTTAGGATGCGATAATTTTTATATTTTATGCTGCACCTCAAGGCCTTGGTTACATTTAGTAGAAATTCTTCTATTTTTTTTTTTAATTACATATAATATTTTCTCAACACACTAACTTTTCTTTGTAAACAGAACAGCACGTCCAGCAAATCATAACACTGTGTCAATGCTTTCACATAAATTACTAAACAGACAAACATACTCTATAAACATACAAGACTGGTGGAAAATGAAACAGTACTGAATGATTCAAACCATTACAATAAAAATTGTATATAAGCCTTTAATGGCAATTTTAAATCAATAAACAGATTACACAACACGAAAATATAGTGTAACATAGTTATGCTGCATTTGGCTTGAATGTGTTATATACAATGAAAGGTAGACGGAAAGAGTTACCACTTTTCACAAAGATAGTGTACCACTCCGTCGGTATTTCAGGAAAGTCCCATCTAGTTTTAATTCATCAAACTATCAATAATGAAAAATAAATTCGCTATCACTAAATTAAGCTTAACAGCTGTTGTTAAACATTAGTCCATCATTATAAATTATTAATTAATTGCGTTGGAGAAAATGCCCCACTGGAAATTCCTTTACATGTCATCTTATACACTATGCGACTCTTTGCTTTAAATTTCTTCACTGATCAGCACATCCATCGATAATTTATTCCAGTTTCAGACTGTCTTAGTTTCACATGAAGAGTTTAGCGCTGGTTTCAATCAAGTTTTCCCTTTCACGTACTGCTTCCAGTTCTTCCCTTGATATCCCTCCACGTCTCATCCCAAAACGCCTGCCTTTTCCTCTTTTTTTTATTCGTTATTACTTTTACGATAAGCTCAAAAGCACAAGTGAGTTTGTGTGTGTGGGTGTAAACATTATTTCCCACATTCTATCTTCGTTCTGAAGAGGAGCGTTTTCACCATCCCCCTTCCTACTTTCCTTCGTCTCCAACGTGTAGCACAAGTGGGACTGTTTTTCATCCTGGCAACCAGACGGAAGTCGTCGCAGGGACAAAAAAATAATGATAAACGACTGTCTGGGGCTACGGCGCCACACAAAATAAAAGGATACTCTGTAATCTGCCCGCACCCTAAAACAGTTCACCCGCTCTGCCTTTCCGGTAGTTATAGGAGCTAACATTTATATTACTGTACCGGATCCATTCCATTAAAGCATCTCGTCGTGCAATAAAAATTTGCTGTTATTGTGTCACTTTTACTCCCAAAGATTGACTCGCTTAATTACTATCCTCTCAAACGTGTATTCAGTTAGGCGCAAGATCGGAAATGTTTATTTACTCTCAGATTTTCTTCACATACTGCACAAACCTTGACCTATGTAATTCTAATATTCCTAATTACTCAGACAAAGTACGTGACCTTTGTTTCCACACTCTTAATGTGACGCATTTTATTATAAAATTTATAACACAATTTTTCAGCATTGACAGAAGGTATTTTTAGGAAAAAGATACGTAAAAATGTTTTACTAGTAACTAGGGCTTTAAAAATATTCATGAAGAGCGTGGGTTGCTGTTATAAATTGACAAGAATGAATGAGTCGGGAGGACGGGCGTGTTTGCCCCCCTTACCTGACATTCGGGAGGACGTTCAGCCATCCTGACTGGGGTTTTCCGTGGTTTTCCACAGTGACTTAAGGCGAATGCTGGGATGGTTCCCTACAAAGCCACGGCCGATTTGAATCCCCCTTTCCTCCCCTTTAGGCTAGTCGGCTGGAAAGGGTCTTCGTGACTCTCCAGCAGCCGCCTCCCGGCCTTCAACTGGGAGGAATGAAAGTAAAAAAAAAAAATATCACGAGGTCGGTACTCCGCGTTCCCCTTAGGTAGAAACTGAGCTCAGGCCTCGTTAATCGGCCGGCGACAAAATAGTACTAAAAATCTAAGGCAAATCGATTCTTGTTCCAGTGATAGCATAATTACAATACCAGAGTGAAAAGTACACCAGTTCGGTCGCCGTACGGGATTGCACGTTATCGCGTGAAATTCACTGTTAATTTGTATGAACACAATGTCTATTCACAAGTAGTAGTACAAATCAGGCATCAGGCTGCGAAAACTCAAATTCGCAACTAAATAGAAAATTTAATATCAGTATGAGGAGTTATTTCTTCAGGAAAAATAAATAAATAAATGACGCATCACTATTTACCGCGTGTGCACTGTCACATTGTTTCGGCTGCCGTCTCGTCCCTTGTATTCCGAGATCTCATCTTCCAGAAACAAAAGTATCCAAGACCTGGTTGTATGCTAACGTTAACGTTTCGTTTTCCCCATTTGTAGACTATGCGTAGACTACTGTAGTTAACGAAGGAATCATTGAAAGTTACAAATATTTTATATCGTTCAAGGATAGAAAGAATATTTTAAATACAAAGACCTATTTTTAAAATCCTATTAAAACAATCGCTAGAAAACACTTTTTGAATCTAACTTCTTTCTGAATCAAAGCAGATTTTCACTTATACTTTCTTGTAATTTATTTTTCAAAATTTTTTACTTGCTGGGCGAATAGCATATCCCTGAAGTCTTGCAGTTTATTTAAGTTGCTTTTCTTCTTGCGGTACTGGAGCGGATTACAGTATAGGATTGCAAGTAACCTAAGAGGAAAAGTTATCGCTCACATACCTTGTAGCGCAGGTTAGTTTTGTTGTATCTGAACGTGCGTCCTAAGAAGGCTCAGTCATGCCCATAGCCGCACGTTATTATTACTTTCATCTATACGAACACATTCTGATAATTACTACATTTTCACTAATGTCAACTCATTTCTTTCCATATAGCAAACGTGTAATCAACATTCTAAGGCATATTCAATCCCCAATTGTAACCTCTTTTTCACAATAAAAGAAACAGCTTCAGTTTGAGCTCAAAGCTTCCACGGTTTGGTTACAGGGGTACAGTAAATGTAAGAGTTGTAAACTTTTGCTTTTTATTTGAATTGGATTGCAATCCCGCGAGATTTTTGCTGGATTGGCGCTAACAGTTTTACAACGCATATTTTTAAAACATAGTTATTTAAAGTGTTAGCAAATTAAATTAATAAATCAATTTTAATGATAAATGATAAAAATTAACAGTTAACAATGACATTAAATGTTTTTAGCCTGTCTTTACATTTTTTTAAATATAAACCAATTTTTGAATAAATAATTTTTAAAAAATGCAAAATATCCAGTCTTAAGGACCCTAACCTTACTGATACTCGCCCTAAACAATGTATTGCATTCAACTCTATGAAATTGTAGTGTATATGATCTTCACAGAAAATGATAAGTGACTTCGTCACCATATCTTTTGGGTTTCTACGAGCAAGTGGCAGTTTCATCTATTGTGGGAACACTCACAGTTTTTTGGTACTTTTTATTCTTGTAGTTGTAGATTTGTGTATTACACAGTATTTATAAACCCTATTTCCAACAATTTATACACAAATTCAAAGAAACAAACGGTGTAGGAAGATTCTTTTTTTGTTAATGATGTCAGGGATTGGAATAAGTTACCAAGAGAAAGGATGAATAATTTACCAAAAACGTTGAAAGAATTTAAAGTAGAAATCTGCAGAGGGCAAATGTAGGTGGGTGCAGGAAAGGGGGAGATGGGTGTGTAGGGAAATTGCCACCGGAGCGTGCGCTCCATTGCAGTTTAATTAAATATAATAATAATATTCCAGTAAGAGCGCTTGCTGACACGTGACGTCAGGAGTGTCGTTGGCCCGTGCCGGGCAGCAAAGGATCGTTTTGGCGGGCTTTAAAATATTCTAAATTTTAACATTGAATTTTACGTGAAATAAGCAGTTTCGTAAAAAAAAAAAAAAAAAAAAAAAAAAAAAAATTACGACCCGTAGAATAACGTGTATCACGTAACAATTTAAAACCATTTTCCAAAAATAGTCAAATAGCCTATTATGGATAAAGATGGAGAAGAAGTTACAGAGAATATTAAAAAAAGCTGAGATATCGAGGAATTGGTTTGGTGAGAATGTTACGGATTGTCATTCAGGGACAGATGGAGGATTAGTTCATGAAAATAAGCATATTGAGAAATTAGAAATAGAATTATAGCGTATTTTAAGTGAGCTACATAGTACATAGTTTTAAAAAACTTAAAGCACTTTGTATAAATAATATTACCACATGTGTTAAAGGTAGGTGCAAAGATATTGTATCATTGATAGGAGTATTATTCAGATTAATGCTGGATACTTGCCATATTCCAGTGATGAGCCGAGATAACAACTCGATTATCTTTGCGAAATGTGCCTTCCTTTGCATCTCCATTGGATTATGGTTACAACATGGTTACAGCACTGGCTGAAGTCGGTTGTCAGTTGGTGGTGCGCCACCCTGTTCTGGATGAGCTGTTGGTGTGGACGGGCTCACATTCTTCACTCTCTGTAGCTGGCTGCGGGCAGGCCAAGCGGCCGTAGCGGTCCGAATATCGCGCGACTCTTAGCGTGTTTGATCGTGGCGGTTCTGTAGTTTTCGTACTTCATAGCCACCGTAAGAAGCTGCATGTGGTCCACCGCAATTGCAGCAACTTGCTTACTGCCAAGACAATGAGTAGTCTGCTGCAGGGTGGCCATCTCTACATAGGATCAGATCCCAATTTTCTGAAAGCGGTAGCAGTGGTGTGTGAGTGGGGCACCTTCTTGGACAATTGCGTTGAAATCAAGGGCTTCGGCATGCAAGTAAATATCTGTCACTGCTTGTAGTTAGTGCCTTCCATGTGGAGTGTGTTGATCATCAACGCGAAGTCAAAGAGGCAGGACGACATGATTTTGAGTACTGCTGCTTCCGGCAAGCACAGGATGAGTAGCTTAGCAGTGCGCTACAACCGGAGGGCCAAACTACCTCTGCTGTTTTAAAGAGAGTTACGAGCCTTCCTCACTGGCTGTGATTTCCACTCTTCCAGGTCTTGGTAGTGGCAGTGGTTCTGTTCACTCTGGATAATCTTTCAGTAATCTTCTGACGGTTGGAGACAGAAGTCGGTACAGTTTTATATATAGACAGCTCCATTAGAAAATAGGCGAGGCAGAAAAGCGGTTCGTAAGTCAGCAGCATTGCTTTAGAAGAGATGTTTTATGTAAATCTCAGTTATTAGATTAGGTACAAGATATTTCAGATGAAATGGACAGGGAAGGCCAAGTAGATAGTATGCCTAAGGAATTTTAATTTAAAAAAAGGTGCTAAACAAGTAGAAAATTATGTAAATTTAACATATAAGTTGATAAATTTGCTTCAATAGTTACAGTTAAGTAACAATATTTTTTTAGATGTCAAAGGTATATAATTTCGTCAAATAAATGAGTTCAGTCTATGAGTCTATTACCAACATTGCTGTAGAGTTGGCTGTGGTCATAAATTGGTCGCATAGCAGCTGTTTGCCGGCCTCGGTAGCGTAGGGGCTAGCGTGCTAGCTCCGCGTGCCGAAGGTCGCCGGTTCGAATCCGGCCGCGGGCATGGATGTTAAGTGTTGTATGTCTGTGTGAATGTCCTGTCCGTCCTGTGGTGTCTATACTTAGGAATCATAAAACGCACTGGAGAACTAATTCACATGAAGAGATATCGTAAACACGTTGAGCCGAAAGCCAAAAAAAAAAAAAAAAAAAAAAGCTGTTTGGTTGAAGTGGCTAAACAAGTATTTACACAACACAACACAAAAAATTTATGGGAACTTCATACAATTTTCGAATTTCTTTCAACAGAGCTGCAGTGCTTAAAGCCGTGTCGTAAACTGTCATATTTATGTTCTGAAGGTGGGAGAAATTTTCGCGAGATCACTTCAGAGTTTGATGACTAGGGGGCATCGCCCAGCCCTCGAGTAACAACACTGCTGTAGGCAGTGGCGGATCCAGATTTTTGTTTGGGGGGGGGGAGTTGAGCGGATTTTGGTTTGGTGGGGGGGGGGGGGGCCTTGAGTCGGGTAAGGGTTAAACTTTGTAGTCATTCCGCCCTTAAAAGATCAGTAGAGTTAAAAAAAAGTCTCCAAATCCGATGTCGGGGGTGGACCTTAAATAATTTTGGGGGACTTCAGCCCGCTAGCCCCCCCCCCCCCCATGGATCGGCCTCTGGCTTTTTGTTACTACCACGTGTGGCTATTTGGGACAAGCTTTTGTCGCTACACATGACGTCACCAACACGCGTTATAGCGATTGTATCCATGCACGTATGATTGAAACTTTGATTTTGTAGCGGCAATATGAGCAGAGACTACTTCTTAGGAAGCGTGCACAAACCACGCAGCTCCATTTTGGCCTCCTGTGAAATCCCCCTCCCTCCCCCACGTAGCCCTATGTGGCTTTAGCCTCTATCCCCCCCCCCCTCCCCACGTGGCACGTAGCTTTCTTACCTTGTGATTCCAGAAGACATTTTGTAATGTTTTCTCATGTCAGACTATTGTAAATTACATACGGCGATAATTCACTGGGGAAAATAAATATTCACATGTTGTGAGTTCTGTTCCTCATTTTAACCGTGAAAAATGTTATGAAAGGAAAGCTACGTGGCCTGGCTCTGAACCCCCCCCCCCCCGTTCCAACGTCCCCCCACGTAGCCCAGCGTAGCCTTCCAGCCAGCCAATCCCCTCCCCTGGACCGAGCCACGTAGTTTGTACACGCTCCTTACAGGATAAGATACGAGGATTTTAGTTAATTTAAGCTGGATTCATTGATGCCACGTTAGTGACGTCACCTTGTAACGTGGCGTATCGCGATATAAACTACTCCCGGCTTTTTCCCTTCTTGAAGTATTTCCTCAGGAAAAAAAAAAGCAGACGTCTTACTTTTTAATCTAGATTAGTTTATAGAAATTGGAAGGGCTGAAAGGACATCACTGGTATAAGTACTATGAATCGATTTGTGGAGGTAGTTACCCTAAACTTCAATTTTTCAAGAAATTCTGGCCATAATCTTTTTATTCGTACCGTTGAATAGAATACATGTTCTATTTGAATTTATGATTTTTAGGTGGAAATTATGAAAAAGAGAATGGAGGTAAACCAGAAAATTAAGGAAATGGCTGCGAAAATTGCATATTTTATGCTACCTTAAACATTCTGAAATTTGTTTCAGGAACTGAATATTTTTTTCATATGAAGAAGCAAATTTTCCGCTGACACCACTATCTTTAGGTTGGTATTTCACTATTTCTTGTACATCAAAAAGTTATTTCATGCTTGCATTTTAGACCTCTATAACATTTTAGAAAACAGTTGAAACTGACAGGATAAGAATTACATCCATATATGATACAAGTGCCCTAAACTTCGATTTTTCAATTAAACTCATTTGGCCTGTTGCGTAGCATATTTTTTTCTCATAGGTTTCTAGTGGTAGTTAAAAATGTTTAGGTGTTAATTTCTAAAACGACGTTGGTACCACTTAACCGTCTGAAGATTGAGTAAACGGGCAGAGGATATTATGTGCTTATAACTGTTGGGTGAAATAATAACCGATCCGTTAGCTTGGATGATTGCGTTGCCTTGGTTGTGTCCAGCCCTTGACATGGGACTACAGGGGTGGATCCAGGGGGGGGGGTATAGGGGCTCAAACCCCCCTCCCCACCCCCGACATTGTAATTTTGAATTTTTTTTTTTTTTTTTTTTAGCTCTACTAATCCGAGGACCGAGGAGACTGCCCCTTGCCCGACTGAAGCCCCCCACCTCCAAAACTAAAATCCCCTCAAGCTAAGGCCCCAAAGACAGTACCACTACTTTGCGCCAACTGCTCCGATCAACACCTAGCAACTGACCGTTCGTGTCCTAACTATCAGAAAGCAAAAGCAATCAAACAGCACATGGTATACAACAACGTCAGCTACAGCGAAGCTGTGGCTAGATTTGAAAACAGATTCTATTCCCAAATAGCAGCTAATCCTTGTCTTCAGTTTAACAATCCCACCAAATTTCCACCTTTAACAACCTTGCCTCACTCTCAGACCAACAAGAGCCCTCGTGCTACTTCCTGTGGAGAGAGATATCCAAACTACAATCTAAACCACAACGACCTGTACATCAACGGAACAAACACGTTGCTATCGATCAAAACAACTACAGCCGTACGCTAGGACAGCAAACTTAAGTTCAACATGCAAAGAAGTTAGAACTCCCCAAAATTTAATGTGGAGAAGTAACGGACCAAGTCACCCTATAACCCACAATCCGTATCCACCTCTCCCATATAGAAAGACAGAAATATTACAAAATTATCAGCAGCCAGAGGGGCACCAGTCCCAAGCGACTGAAACCCCAATAGTAGAAAAATTGATGACTTTACTAATATCTATGATTGAGCTGATCAGAACCAATGGCACGGTGGATACAACACAAGTAACAAATTCACTTCATCAGATTATTAAATCCTCCGATCCATGAACCCTACAATTAATGTAAGACCTCACAAGTCCCCTCCACATACTACACAACTTAACCTTCTACAGTGGATTTTTTTTAACTGCTTTACATCTCTCAACAGCGAGGTCTTTAGAGACGGGAAAGAATGGGGGCAAGGAATTCGGCCATAGCCTTTTTAAGGAAGCATCCCAGCATTTGCCTGGAGTGATTTGGGAAACCATGGAAAACCCAAATCTGGATGCCCGGACGGGGATTCGAACCGCCGCCTTCCCGAATGCGAGGCCATAACGCTATCAGTTACACCACCACGCTCGGTTTCTTCAGTGGAACGGAAGATCCGTGTATTCTAATAGGGAAAGCTTGTACAATGAACTGCGTAACAGCAAAATAGATATTGCACTATTATCTGAAACATGGTTCCAACCACAGAAAGATATTAACTTCAAATACTATCAGACATACAGAGACGATAGACCAGACGGAAAAGGAGGAGTTGAAATTTTGGTCCGTCATCATATACCCCACGAACCTGAAAAATTGAATTCCACAAACCTCCCTTTCCAAGTAATATCAATCCGACTACGACTTAAGAACCTAGAATGCTCAATAGTATCTCTGTACTGCCCTCCGCGAACTAGAATTAGTCGAACCGACTGGGATAACCTCTTCAAACAGTTACACCCCCCTTATCTAATAGCGGGCAACTTTAACGCTCATAGTAGAAGCTGGGGCTGTCAGCAAGAAGACTCCTATGGATCTGCCTTAATAGAAATGACAGAAGACCAAAATCTCATTATAATGAACAACGGATCCCCTACATTAATCCCAAGAGTAGGCGGGAACCCATCAGCTGTCGACTTAACTCTTTGCTCCCCAAGTATTGCACCCCTAGTAACGTGGCAAACTCTGAACGACAGTTTAGGATCAGATCACTTACCTATCATACTCACCATAGGTTGTAACATCAACTACGAGTGGAAGGAACACTCCACAAAACACTGGAACATTAACAAAGCGGATTGGGTACTATATAAACAATACTTAGAGAAGGAAGTTAGCAGTATCCCCACTGACAAGTCGGGCACGGAGGCTTACCGACAACTTTCACTTGCAATAACAACAGCAGCAGATAAATAAATTCCGCTCAAAGGACGACCAAAATACGCCAAAAATCCCCCAACAATTTGGTGGATTATGGAGTGCTCCAAAGCAGTGGCGAAAAGAAGATTAGCGCTTAGAAACTATCGAAAGGAACCAACCTTAGAACACTATTTAACCTATAAACAAACATGTGCAAGCACCAAACGAACATTGAGAACACAGAAACGTCTTAGTTGGATAAAATACTGCGAAAACCTAGGGAAAAATACAAATACGAGCTCCATTTGGCAGCAAATAAGATGGTTGAAGAATAGGAAAACTCCCTCAGCAAGCACGAACATAGACAACTCATGTGTAGAGGCTATAGCGAAAAAAATTGCACCAGATAGTGCAAACCACAAAAACTTTAAATATTTTTTGAAACCAGAACAACATTCCGAACACGAACTATGAGTCCCATTCACTGTGAGGGAGGTACAGCAAAACATTAAGCAATTCTCAGACACGACACCAGGTAAAGACAGAATACATTACTCGATGCTATACAACTTGCCTACCTCCGCCTTTCGGCTCCTAACTAAAATTTTTAACGAAATATGAATGAAAGAACAGACCCCCATAGAATGGAGAACGCAGACTATCATACCTATTAAGAAATCGAACAAAGATCCTAATCGCCCTGGATCTTACACACCTATCTCTCTAATGCCGTGCGTTTCCAAAACTTTAGAGCGTATCATAAAGAATCGGCTAGAATGGTGGCTAGAAAGGAACAGCTTATTACCTACATCACAATTTGGATTTAGAAAGGGAAAAAGTACACTCGATAACATAGCATTAATAACCACAGATATTAACATTGAATTTACACGGAAACAATACTTAGGAGCAATATTTCTAGATATCTCATCAGCTTATGACAACGTCGTAATTAGCATTCTAATGCAAAAACTCTCCAACTTGGGAATTCCACATCAGTTTGTAGCAGGGATCCACTCCTTCATATCGGAAAGGATCATATATACCTCAACTCCAGGTGAATTGGTAAGTTCCCGTTGGGTCTACAATGGACTCCCACAAGGAGCGATATTAAGTCCCCTCCTATATATAATATACACGCACGACTTAGATAACATCTTTTATCCCAGAATATTAACCCTTCAATTTGCGGATGATATAGTAATATACACTATATGCTCAACAATAGCAGATGTCTTCGAACAATTGAACGAAGCGATATGGGCGTTCGTTAAGTGGACGTTCCATAATGGACCATACATTTCGAACGACAAATCATCAGTGGTGATATTTTCCAAACGGAAAATTCCCGAATTACCCAGGATACAATTAGGACCCCACTCATTCTCAGTGAATAAACAGAGTCGTTTTCTGATACTAGACTCCCGGCTTACGTGGAGAGAACATATCCGAGATATAATAGCCAAATCGGACAAGCGACTTAACATCTTAAGAGCAGTGGCGATATCAAGATGTGGATCCCATCCTAACGCACTTCTACTTCTATACAAATCAATTATCAGATCCTTAATAGATTACGTCAGCATCTTCTACACTAACGGCACCAACGACGCATTGCAAAAACTGGACTCTTTGCAGTATCGCTGCAACTCTCAGAGAAATTCATAGTGGAAAAACTGAACATCACTACACACCCATTGAAGGAACGGTTAAGTAATCTTAAATACTGGACGCACAAGAACGCAAATAAACATACAGGTGCCCTGAAAAACACCCCCTTACTTAACATATACAACAAGTGGGAGGAAAGGGGAAGCAACATAACGAAGTTCCCCATACACCCGATATTCCAAGCCCCCTACCATCTCCGATTTCTAGAGATACGAGTACAGTGCTTGGAGCACACGACGGAAACCAACGCCAACTATTCTATGAGGGCCCTGCTAGACAACTCGGACACAAACACAATCTACATATATACAGACGGATCCAAAAACAACTCCGGGGATCGAGTAGGCAGCGCTTTATATTGCCCCAAAACACAACACCAAACATTACATTCTTTACCACCGCAAACTCCAATATATTTAGCAGAAGCGGTAGCAATATTAGAAGCAGTAAGATATGGCCGGACCAGGGGACCAAAAGAGGTGGTTATAATAGCCGACTCTTTGAGCGTTATCAAGAGCATTTCAGAACCCAAGTGGAACTATAAGATGGCACCCTTGCTAATAGAAATACTTCACGAAATACACCTCAGCAACAACCTAGGGATCAAAACAAGGTTAATATGGGTACCTTCACACAAAGGGGTCAAATACAATGAATATGTAGGTAGACTTGCCAAAGAAGTCATCTCAAACAGACAAAGAATAGAACTAACACTCCCTCCATCCGCATTTCTGCACGAGATTAAACAGGGAGCGAAGAAAATATGGCAGTCAGGATGGAACAACTCTATGAAACAGAAAGGTGCTTTTTAAGGCCGCATCCAACCAGTCATCCCTTCCAAACCGTGGTTCCACAACTGGAAAGTAAACAGACGCCACTTAACCAACATCATCAGAAGCTGATTTCATCATGGCAACTTTCCCAGCCACTTAAAGCGGATAGGATTGAGAGACAACCCACTATGCGACTGCATTGATCAGGCAGTAGGGGATATAAACCATCTTCTCTTCTCATGCAAAAAATATGCCCACATTCAGGACAGAATGCTAAAAGAACACACAAAATGTAACATTCCTCTCCCAACCAACGCTTCCATCCTGCTCGCCTCAAATAATTACGAAATACTCAAAATCATAATGACCTTCTTTAAGGTGGGAAACATCCAATTATAGATTTTAGACAAGTAGAAAATCCAACAGAAAACGACGGAAACAAAGTTAGTACATTTACAATCGTACACCACTTGAACAGATATATCCTCATACATATCAGCCAGTCATATTACTAGAATTTGAGGCCATAGTGAACGATTAGGGCACCAGTGCTATACATTGATCCAAACAGAATTAAGATATCCCACAAATTGTATAATAAACACTCTACGGCGCAGATAAGAAATATAATAAAGTAAGTGATTACATGTCGACTCATAGTATAACACCAAGAAGTAAACAGATAGATATAGAACTGTAAAAGAATGGAAATGTAAAAGATCATACAATTTAAACTCTTGTGTATAGAACTGTAATGTAATGTAAATTATGTATTTTTAAAAACTGTAAAGGAAATGAAATATAAATTGTTAAACTATGTGAACAGAACTGTAAAGTAATAAAATGTGAATTGTAATAAACGCAAAGAACTTGGCTATGTGGCTGATAAGGTCGAAAGCCATATAAAAAAATAATAATAATAAAAAATAAAAAAAACTGACATCTTATTCAAACTGTGTAATGATTGCAAGAACACTGAGCAAAAACTATTCATCACTTTTGAGATAAATGAGCGTACAGTAACTTGATAGCCATGCATAAAGTATGTGATAGCTATTTGAGAATTTCGTTTTTCTCTTGGATGTATTTCCCGTCGTGGATTGGTAGCACATCAGGGATTACTCTAACACAGTGGTTCCAAAATGGTGTTCCGCGGAACCCTGGGGTTCCATGGAAGGGTCACAAGGGTTCCGTGTTCCGTCCGAGAATTGAATAAAATGTTCGTTAAAAAGGAGTCGTAACTGCCCCGTGAAAAGGGTGGTTCCGCTTCCGTTGGTGACAACTTACCTCTGCGAGGCTGTTTTTTCAGCTTACGCTTATAAAAATGTGGATCCGCCAAAAAATGTATGATCAGTTGGGGTTCCGTGGCCAAAAGGAAATTGGGAAACACTGCTCTCACAGATAGAGCCGCGATAGCCCCGAGCAGCTACAGTACTTCAGGAGGCGGCAAAATAATGCCGCTGCGACCTTTTTTTGAAGTGAAAACTTCTATAAGTGCGCTACGCGATGTTTGGACGGGGGTAAATCTGTGAATTCATGACGTCATATTACCAAGATGTCACCTGTTGCGCGCGTCACCATCACGCCACCTGTTGCGCGTATGATACACGCTTTGGACGCTTTTCGCAAAATCTTTATAGAAACACACAGTTTTTATCCGATTTTGATGGGACTTTGCATATGTATACTTTAAAACAAACAGAAAAACACTGTTTACGGTTGATTTACTGAAACCTAAACCCTCTCCTCCTTTCCCCCTAACTTTAATTTCTGTCAACGTTGTTCATGCAAACCAACAGGTTTTTATCCGATTTTAATAGTAGTTAGCACACGTATACTTCAAAATAAGACGGTGTGGTAGCTCAACGGTTAAGGCGCTAACTTCCGGAATTTTTCTCTTCGGCCGCGGGTTGAAATCCTTTGGTGAGTAGAAATTTTTAGGAGTTTCATTTGATAATATGAGTTACGCCGAGACGTTCTGATTCCACCTTAAACTGCAGATCCCTGAAGAAAGGAATTAGCCTTCTGGCCTCTGTCGCAATAGTTTAGTACATCTCCTTCGGAAAGATTCCACGAACCGTCGGGTTGTGGACTAAGTTAGATTTTTAGTTTTTGAAGTGAAAACTTCTTTGATACGTTGGGCGTTTTTTGAATGGGTAAAATCTTATGAGTTCGTATTACCGACATGGTAATGTTAACAGTATATCTGTTGCTTTCTGATGGCTCAGTGGTTTAGGTGTGTGACTAGCAATCGAAAGGTCCCCGGTACGAATATCTGCCTCGGTAGGGACTTTCAAAGACCATGAACCAGATCTTCATCTCTGGAATAGAATGTGAAGTACGCCAGAACGCTTCCATGGTTCGGATTCCATGTTAAACTGTAGGTCGCTTGTATCTGGTAGCACTACCGGGTAGGTTAAGGTGTCTAAGACAGGGGCGAAAAGCGCTGCCAATAGTAACCCTGTCACCAGTTTATAGTAGCTCCTCAGACCCAACAGATTTTATGAAAATGTTATTTTGAGAATTGTGCATCGCAAGCTGGGAGTTTATTAATTATGGGTTTGTCTATTTTCCGTCTAATTAATTGTGAATTTATGTAAATGAACATTGTTTTATGGCGTAACTCTAAGGTTGATGTGAGCTACGATGTTTGGATGACAATTTTGCGACGTTTTGGACTGGCTTATGTAGATAATTTTTTGTGTAAATACTTGTAAATATCTTTAATTTTCATTTCCGTGTGTTTCATGATGGTTGTGAATGATTTTGTATTAATTGTCATTTTTAAAATCAGAGAAACGTCAATCGGAACTTTTTTTTTAAGAATTCTGGATGTTTCTAAAGTGTCTATTTAAGCGCGCAGAGGTGGCGAGCCGAGAGAGTTGTCAGTCAGCAGTTCTGGTAAGTGTGTGAACATAATCGCTGGAACATTTGTTTATGTTCGTACTTAATATCTTTCGATGGAGTCATTGTCTTGAAAGAAAAATAAACAAAGTGGAAAGTGATTCATCAAGTAATTATTTCATACAAATATCTAATCAATGTCATAACTGCCATACGGAATTATTATTATTTGGTATATCTGTAGCTACAAGTATGACGTGTTGCGCGTACGACATTATTTGTTAGTTTTAAGTTTTCATTTCTGTCGAAGTCCCCTACTGTCCCGGGTGGCGGCACTCGGGAGGCGGTAGAATAATGTTCGAAGGGGCAGCAATATTACAGTTTTCGCCCCGGCTCGGAAGTTCCTAGATCTGTCACTGTTGACACAAAGAATCGCGGACGTTAACGTAGGATTCATATAGAAACTAACGTTCATCATAGTCGCCATTCTTTTATCTCCTTATTGTTATTATTTTAAAATTATTCATGGACATTATCTGCGACATAAACAAGCAGGTTGGGGCTTCAGTTTCTGAGTCGTTGGTCAGCCTGCTATGAAGTAAAGTGGGGGGTGGGGGGAGGACTAAAGCGTCGGCTGTATTCGTTGACTGGCAGCTCTCATGCTGTTCGAGGCTAGTGTCAGCGGCTGGTGGTGCGTTGTTTGTGTGCCTGTGATATTAGTAGGAGTGCAACAGTGAATAAACGCTCCAGTGTATGAGCTCGTTTTAGGCTATCCTGAACAACAGAAAAATGACAGGTATATTGTATAATACAATGCAATATATTTCCAACTAAATTTACTATTTATACAGTGTTGAATACTTACTTGATAGTACGGCGATATTTTGCGTTCACACATTCTTAAATGAGGAGAATGTTTGCTTATATTTACTAATCCTAAAATGTAGGTATTTGCAAACGGAATTGCGAGCCGTAAGGTTAAATAGAGGTCGATTTGAAAGACGACCTTGTATAGTAATTAAATAGTAATTTAAATTCCTTTGAAGGCATGCTTGGTTGCTTCATAGGTTGTGGCTACGATTCGTTATATTAATTTATTGACATGTACTAAAGAATGTTTTACAAGGTGCATTTTTGTTTGAGGATACAAAACTTATTTCGTAGCGTTTTTCTCCTTTATTTCAGCCACAAAGTTATAAAATTAAATCTGTGTAAAATTACTTTTGTTTCGTTTTGACTATACCATTTATAACTCGGTTGGTGCTTCCCTTACCATGTACTTTATTTCCTAAAAACCTTTTTGTTTTTAGTCATCACTGTTTGGGATTCTATGGTTTATCATTTCCTTCTGTTTGATATACAATACATTCATTTTCAATTGATCCCAGTATAAGAGACTGGCTCTGTGGGATGTGGAAAGTTGTCAATTTACAGATACACAGTTCCTAACCACAGAAAGTAAGATCTCGTAGTGCATGGAAGGGAAAAGATGACCATGACCACAAGCTGGCACTCGATTTCAGGCACAAGGGTGTGGGAAGATTCTCCTTTTTAGGTAGGGGTGTCAGGGATTGGAATGAGTTACCAAGAGAAATGATGAATAATTTACCAAAAAACTTTGAAAGAATTTAAAGATAAAATTTGTAGAGGGCAAATGTAGGTAGGTGCAGGATAGGGGGAAGATGGGTGTGTAGGGAAATTGCCACCGGAGCCTGTGCTCCATTGCAATTAAATTAAATCCTTCCTCTTAATGTTTAAAATCAAGTAATATTTAATAGCTGTGCTCTTTTTTCCATTTGTTTATTACTTCTATCTCTTTATTTACTATAAACAGAGGAGTCCTATCCAAAATACATACACACTACACCTATTTCAACTTTAAACCCAGCGACTTTATCGTGTCCGTATCCCAAATTTTTGTGTGGGTTATTTCCTTTGCATCTCCTGCAACTTCTCTGTATTGTAACAATGCCATGGTGTTTCAAAGGTCTGACCAAGATTTTGCATCGTGATTTTCCACTGTCCTGGTACATTCACTCATTGTGCCCCCTCTTATAAGTAGCCTATGGGACCTGGAAACATTTTATTAGTACCTTCCCAGTATTGATCTGGTAATAAGCCATAGTTCCCCAGTTGTCGAAAAATAATTTTATAAATAACTCCATCTACAATGAACTCTTTTGGTGAATTTTATTTTATTCCACAGACGCGTTTTGCCCTTGTGGAGCCACTGATGATGCCCTACACCACGCATGTTTTGCCCTTGTGGTGTAAAGTTACTCCACACTATGTTCCATCAAGCTGATCATGGAATGATGCACCCTGATATTTATATTTTCCAGTTGCATCTAATAATTATATTAAAACTTTTTACCTTACAAGTTTTTAGGTATTGTGTTGAAGCATTAATTTCTTCTGTCTCCAGGTGTAAAATTGGTTCATCCGGAAATACGTAGTATGTTGTTCACTTTTCAGTTTAATTCTAAATGCTGACACCGCAACATGCTGTAGGCCTAAACACTTTCCACCTATACCATTGTCTGTACAGGGAGCGTATAATCCTCTTCCTAGTGGTTGTGGTTAAGTTTAAATGCCGCCTAGACCATGAGGATTTTTTTTATAAAGCGTCAGAAATGTGGCATTTATGTGAAGCAAAATCATTCTATTCCTTGTAGGAAATATTTTGCTGTCATAAATTCCTTGTGCTTTCTTGTAACAGAGAGAAGCTGAAATGTCAAGAATACACTACACTGAAGTTTCAAGAAATCTGTATTTATTTTAAAGCACTGGTGGTGTAGTGGTATCGCCGTCTAGAATTAAATCTGACGTTTCTC
>JARYHS010013630.1:111759564-111787920 GCA_031002005.1 Vandiemenella viatica
TCAGTGTGTTGAGGTCAAGCCCATGATCCAGTGTACCAGCCATCCTGACTGCGATTTTTGGGTGATTTCCCACAACCATCAAGGTGAATGTCAGGATGGTACCCAATCACAAACAAAAAATACACTTATCACACGCAGAACATATTCAGATTTCATGGACAGATGGCAACACTTCACTTCCTCCATCAGTACATAGTACTCATATCACTCCATACTCTCATCCAGTTCAGTTTTTTCCCCACCCTTCAATTCTCATTGAGCACAGCGTCGGTTGTCAATGTGCACTAAGTGGCCACCTCATCCTTCTGCTGAGCAGGGGCCATAAACCCAAAAATTTCAATGCTTGATGTCTGCACTTGTCTATTTGTATCTTGACACCATCTTACTGTCATTTTGGGGTTAACCTGTGGTTATTCTCCTACCCCAGTGTTTGATTTATATAGGGGCCTGTTTATATAATAATTGTGACAAAAAATGTTTGGCACTGAAAATAAATGATGGGAAAAGTAAACCCATTACTCACCATATATGAAAGTAAGAGAACTGCAACAAACACACAAAGATGAATTTAATTTATAATATTTCGATGCAAACTCCTACAACAACGGAGCAGGAAAAAAGGCCATAAGGCAATATTGATACTTATGAAAATAGAAATGTGTGGCAGATATAGCACTAGTGTCCACGGTCAATTCAGACACATGAATTCATTTCAAATTTTCTTATTACATGTGTAACACCTTTTTTGCTTTGTCTGTTGTCGTTTCACTTTCCAAGGCCCAAAATCTATAATCCATTTCCTTTTGCACATTTGTTGCATTTTGAATCCATATTACTTCTTTTCACTAGGAAGTGTTGAAAAATAAACAGTTTTGTATATTTTGTAAGGCCTTCACAGCTACTGTAACAATTATTAGACCAGTCTCCACCGTAATGTAACCTTATAGACATTTCCATACTTCATAGTGTTGCATAGTTCCTGTAACATGGGCTTATGATAGATGAGTATGTATTCAGAATTTCTATAGCCTTTTTTTACGGCTTTACCGCTTGTCAAGGAAAGGACTGCAGGCAAGGAACGGGAAGGAATTCGACCTTGTCCTTTAAAAGGAACCATCCTGGCATTATTCTTGGAGTGATTTAGGAAACTATGGAAAACCCAAATCCAGATGGCCAAACGGGGAATCGAACCCACATCCTCCTGAATGCAAGAGTGATACTGCTCACCTACCACACTTTGTACAGTCTTATCCTGCTCATTCATCCGATCTCTTTGGCGAGATTCTTATACCCCCAGAACTCAACACATGTTGACTCGTGTTGATCATTTACGGTGAAATGAATTGTAGTGACCATTAACCCCTTAATGCCTGAATTAATTTCTAATTTAGGAAAAAAATAAAAAATCACATTTTGAGCTCAGTATTGGTTTTTTAGACCATATAGAATGCCAAATGTAAGAAATGTTTTACGTAATTGGTATAATTAGGTATGAGTCAAATTGAAATTGCCTAAAACAATTTGAGTTTTTGTTCAGGCAAAGGTGAAGATTGCATTTTGAACACATAATAACTGTCTGCCCTTTACAGCTGAGCCTTTTGCATCTCTGCCTTTCTGTTACACAGGGCCAATGACCTACTCCATCAGTACGGGTAGACTTATCGGGGACTGGTTTCGTTGGACCCCGATGCTTCTTACGTTGAATATCCGTCTCCATGCTTACTGAGGGCCTACCTCTCTTCTTTCTTGTCATGTCTTTTCCTTGCCTGCAGAGAGCATCTGCGATTCTGGATTTGAATGCCAGAAGATCATTTTGTTTTTGATGAGGAATTCCCAAAGCATCACAGTCCCTTCGAACCTGAGTGTGTGTTTTTTGTGTTCTGTCCCATCTTTGTATTGCACTAACTGGATGAGCAGATGAAAATGTACTGGCAAGAATCTTACCTCTGTTGTCAAACCATTTTACTGCTCTGACCTCTACCCCTTCCACTGTAGCCTCATATTCTTCAAAAGACCCCCTTCCTCGCTTCTTCAGGTTGCTATCAGTAGAAAACGGACAACGTGTAGAATCTTCTTCAACCGGCACTGGTGCTCGAAAACATTTTTTCTTCCACATATAGGGGTAAAATTGGTATGATGCAAATTTGCGACCATCGGCATTAAGGGATTAAGAAGCTACAGATTTACCTTTTTTATAATCTTCTCCTTTGTATCTGCAGTCCCTTTTTAACCCTGACAAAAATACCTCACCTTCTAGCACAATCTTCTTTGAACAAGACTTAGTCACCAAGTTATCAGATTCAGATATTTTAGTTCTATAGTTTACTAGTAGTCTGATGTCCTCCTTACATTTCTCCTTCCTTATACGAAATCTTTTTTAAAAAAATTTCCATTAACTTCCACTACTTCTTTATCAATCAGTACTTCCTTCGTGTATCTGAAATTCATGCCCCTTTGGTCATTTGAACCCCTCAACAAGATCCTACGACCTAAGAAACACGCTTAACACAATCTTAAGTAGAAGTAGGCTCCTTTAGTATTAGCAAGTTGATGAGATCCCTTTCATTTCTTTTTTAGTCATAGGAATGGCTCATGACTAGTGTGAACTCCCCTATTGGTTCATACTCTCATAAAAGATCCTATACATGCCCCCAATTAACATTTTCATATCAGATTTAACAACTTCAGAGTTGGGTGCAACTTTTGTTGGTCATGATGACTCAAACCCTGCACCAAGTTTAACATGGTATGTTGTCCTGCTTTCACTACCTTCCTTGGACCATCTCGTATACTATAACATACATCCCTGTCTGTACTGTTTCTTATACCTGCCTTTATCACCGACACATTCTTCATGAAACCATCAGATAGATGGATCTTCTGACCAATCATAGCACTAACTGTGAATATGCTTATGACCTGGTTATGTGTACTCGGTATGTAATGCAGGAGGGATCTTACACTTCCTAAATTGCTTCTATCTAGCAGCAAAACTTTTATCTTTATCACGTTTATACCCACTTCTCCTCAACACCTAAAGGTGTATTGCTCAAGGTTCTCCCACCCTCTCGTCTCCCTAAGCCATGGGTAATATGTCTCTCTCTCTCTCTCTCTCTCTCTGCAATTACCAACAGTCTGATCTCATAATTACTCTGCAGCTGGATCCCACATTAACTTTGTTTCCTCCCAGTTGTCATCTGGTTTTACCCTTATTTTACTGGCTGAAGCAGAAGGAATCTGGCTGTATTATCCTAGCATAAAACTTTTATGTTTCTAAATTGACTGTTACAGTACCACTGCAGAGCTTCAGTCACTTTCATTTTTACTCACCAACACATTATAATGTGGAGTATCCCATTGAAATCTGTGATTTATGAGTGTGGAACCCCTCAAAATTTGGCACATCTGCTGCATCGCACTAAATGTCCAGCAAGGTGAACAGTGGAATTGGGGATCATCTACATTTTGTTATTCCTGTGTTTCTTTCTTGGTGGTAATAGACAATCATCTTCCACTGTCTCCTGTCTAGAAAACTTTCCCTGTTCATAATAGATTCCCAGTTCCAGCCTCTTCTCTCTGTCCTGTAGTTGGCCTATCCCTCTTCTTCTTCGCCCCCGCAGGGGCCTGGTACGCAAGTGCCAGGTACGGGTTTGGCGAACCCGCGGTGCCTGAGCTGGAAACTTGTGAGCGCTCCAAGTTTCCCACACCGTAAACTCCTACCATGCTTCAACGACCACCATAGGGCGTGGCGGTGGAACGTTGTGTGCCAAGGAGAACGGGGATCTTGGCTTCACCGCCCGGATCGCGAGGATGGTACAAACCTCTTTAAAAAAAACCTCAACCTCAAGGTGAGTAACGTGCCAAGGAGATGGATGGGTGGTGAGTAAAACCACCCACTACACCTGCCGCACCCCTGTTGTATTGGGCTTGGTGACATGATGTGGGGGCTCCACGTCACTGGATATCCATTCCTCCGAACTCGTGGGACGAAATTACAAAAAAAAACAAAAAAAAAAAAACGCTCTCCCTTGTTCCTGCGGCTTGGGCACCCCGCAGGGCCAATCTAATGGCCAAAGAGTTGGCAAACGGGCGAGGGTTGATAGCCCTCCCCCAGAGGAGAATAATAGTAACAGGTAGGGTTATCTCATTGATAACGCCTTTGTAGTAATGGCTAGAACGGAGGGATCCTTTGAAAAGGTCTCTCTGTTCTGCATACAGAAAGGTTTGCAAGGAATCGCCGGTACACTGAAAAGTGTTAAAGCTGAGGAATGGGACACTGCTTCTAGAGATATCTACCTACAAGCAGGCTGTCTTACTCCTTAAGTGTGAGAAGCTCGGGGAGTTCGCAGTAAAATGCTGAACTCTAGCACGGGAGTGATCACTTGCCTTGATCTCATTGATATAGCGTCCGAGGAACTCCTTAAGGAGTGGGGATCAGAAAATGTGGTCGAGGTTAGGCAGATAACACGAAGGGTGAATGGCAATCTTGAAAAGACTGCCACCTTCGTCCTGATGTTCGACACTCCGACATTGCCAAAGTCCATAAAAGCTGGATACCTAAATCTGAACGTTCGCCCGAATGTTCCCGACCCGATGCGCTGCTTTAAGTGCCAAAGGTTCGGGCATACGACGGCGAACTGTAAAGGCAATGCCACTTGTGGGAAATGCGGAAAATTGGCGCATGAACCGGGTGCAAGTTGCACCCTCCCACAGGTGTGCATTAACTGCTCTGGGTCACATCCAGCCTGGAGCAGGGAGTGTCGAGTGTACCTTGAAGAAAAGAAGGTACAGGAGCTGAAAACGAATCAACGATTATCATATGGCGAGGCGAAGAAACTGTTTAAGGCGCTTGCGCCACTGGTCTTCGCCACTAGTTTTGCCAAAACGTTGTCAGCTCCCATCAGGAAGGAAAGTGTTGCAACGCAGATGTCTGTTGTAGATACGGGTACGAGCACAATGTGCTCGTGTCAGTGCAAATGTGGCGCAATACCCACTAAGGTCCTAACACCAAGGACCGCGGACGTCGGCAGCAACACTTCTGCAGCCACGACCCGTAAGACAGCAGGTACAACACGTCCACCAGCAAAAGAACAGCCATCTGCTACATTAGCTGCAGGTGTGGGTCTTACTGCCGTGGGAGAGGTAGCTCCAGCGGCGGATGCAGCAGAAGCAGAAAAGTCTACGCCATGGCTTCTCCTCCCAGGTCCCCAACTGGGGGAGGGAAGAAGGGGAAAAGGCCTCGGTGGAAGAAAGATCAGCATGACGACGAGGCCTTAGAACAAGAGTCATCTTCGGACCACGAAGATGACGTAATGCTGGTGAACGAACCTGGTTCCATTCCTCAGCAGACACCGGACACTGACCCACCCGACCTGGGGCGGGTGGTTTTAAATAGGTAGGATGGCTCCCATACTTCAGTGGAACGTCAACGGCTTTCAGGCTCACAAAGAGGAAGTCCAACTCTTAGCACGGTATGATCCATTGTGTCTCTGCTTAAAGGAGACACATTTCAGACCATCGTACCAACCAGTGCTAAGAGGATATGACATATACCGAAAGGACGATACCGAGGGTGATCGAGCCAAGGGGGGAGTGGCTGTGTTGGTCCGAAACACCATCCACTCTGAACCCGTTGCTCTCACCTCCTCACTACAAGCAGTTGCAGTGAAAATACACGGTCCAATCCAACTGACCGTATGCTCTGTCTATCTGCCACCCAGTGTGTCATTCGCCTATGACGACCTGGTTAGCATCATACGACAACTCACTCGGCCCTTTCTCCTCTTGGGAGATTTCAACGCCCATTCTGCGTTGTGGGGTTCCTCCACCGATTGCCCCAGGGGCCGAGTGGTTGGTAGATTGATGGAGCAGGAGGAAATTTGTATCCTGAATACAGGGCAAATGACTCATTTCACCACTGCTACTGGTACGTCCTCTGCCATTGACCTTTCGTTGTGCTCCCCCTCAATCGCGGACTCCATGCATTGGGAAGTGGATCACGACCTTCATGGAAGCGACCACTTCCCAATATGGATGCACGTAGAGTTTGAATGCGGAAGAGGCAATAACCGACGCAAATGGAACGTCACCAAAGCCAATTGGCCGTTGTATAGCAGGTCACTATGCTTCCGGCCTCGTAAAGGCATCACAGAGATGATGAATCATTTTACAGCTGTGATTCACCAGGCGGCTGACGTCTCCATGCCTAAATGCTTCGGAACACTGCGTAGAATGCCCGTCCCCTGGTGGAACGATGAATGTCGTTCCGCTATTCAGGGACGCAGGAGGGCGTTGCGTCGATTAAAGATGCAGCCATCTGATGACAACTTAGCAGCGATCCGTATAGCCAGAGCTAAGGCGCGTCGTGTTATTAAGGAGAGCAAGAAACGGTCTTGGCAGAACTTTGTGAGCACCATAAACCGTTCCACACCTTCGTCGAAAGTATGGGAGTCTATTGGCCTTATATCTGGAAGGTACTCCCCCCACCAATATCTGGATTACTGGATCGCGGACGTGTTATTACCGACGAACGAAGCATAGCGCAGCTGTTGGTGGAGAACTTCACCTCCGTCACTTCGTCCGCCAACTTTGACCCTCGGTTTAAGCGACAAAGAGCTGCTGCCGAGAGGCGAGAGCTGTGCTTCAGTTCGTCGAATACAGTGGCCTACAACTCCCCATTTACATCTTGGGAGCTGGAGTCAGCGCTGAACAGCGCAAATGACACTGCTCCAGGGCCTGATTTGATCCAGTACCAGATGCTGAGGCATCTTAGTAAAGATGCTAAGGAGTACCTTTTTGATATTTTTAACCAGATATGGACCGGAGGACACTTCCCTGACTCGTGGAAAGAAGCAACGCTTATCCCTATTTTAAAGCCTGGTAAGGGACAAATTGCTGCCAGGTAGCTATCGTAGCTTCGCTCTTACAAGCTGCGTGGGTAAGACACTGGAGAGGATGGTGTCTTGACTCCCGAAATCTGCTGAGCCGCTTTCAGTGTGGATTCAGGAAGTTCCGTTCCACCTTGGACAACTTGATCCTCCTGGAGGCGGCAATACAGGATGCGTTCATCCGCAGCCAACACCTTGTGGGTGTCTTTTTCAACCTCGAAAAGACTTATGATACTACCTGGCGGCATGTTATTTTAAAACAGTTACATGAATGGGGTTTTAGGGGTAATCTTACCCGTTTTTTTAAAATCATTTTTATCTGGTCATTGCTTCCGGTACCGAGTCGGTAGTGAAGTGTCTCATCCTTTTATTCAGGAAAACGGTGTTCCTCAAGGTTCAGTTTTAAGCGTGACTCTTTTCGCTATTGCGATAAATAGCATTTTAAGTGTTATAAGGAGTCCCATACGGTACTCCTTATATGTGGATGATTTTTTAATTTTTATTGCATCGTCCAGCCTAAGAAGCGCCGAGCGGCAGCTGCAACTCACGCTGAACAGGCTGGATGAATGGTCAGTGCACACCGGTTTTCGTTTCTGTGCCGAGAAAACCCGGTGTGTACTTTTTAGTCGTAGCAGAAGCCTTTTATCAGAGCCCCAACTTACCTTGAGGAGTACTGTTTTAAGTTTTACTGAAACAGTTCGGTTTCTGGGCCTCATTTTAGACAGCAGGTTAACCTGGCTACCTCATCTCAAAGATGTGAATGCCAGGGCCTCAAAAGCTCTTAATATTTTAAAATGCCTGTGTGGCAGGTCGTGGGGTGCTGACCACTCCTGCCTGCTACAGTTTTACAGAGCCTTTGTACGGTCACGGTTGAAATACGGTTGTATCGTGTATGGTTCGGCACGGGACAGCTATCTTCGTATATTGGATATTGTCCACCATGCTGGAATTCGGCTCGCCATGGGTGCTTATCGCACCAGTCCTATTGTCAGCATTTGTGCTGACTCGGGCGAGCCGCCGCTTACCATCTGCCGGCGACTCCTCATGGTGCGACACTACCTGCAGGTTGCCATAACACCTGGCAGTCCCGTGTACGACATAGTTCTACATCCCAACTCCGAGCGGCTCTATACCAACCGGCATAGAGCCATTAAACCGTTCAGCTACCGTACAAAGGCAATTTTAGAACAATACGTCTTCGAGCTTCTCTCTTTTTATCACCAGGGTTGGAGTAAATCTCCTCCCTGGCTTTTAAAGAGGCCCAGAATAATTTTAGAATTGTCCCGGCATAACAAACTGTTAACCGCTGACAGTGTTTTTATTAATATTTTTACTGATATTTTAAACCAATATCACACTTTTACCCCGGTGTATACCGATGTGTATAAGCAGGCCAACAGTGTAGGGTGTTCAGTAGTGTTCCCTCGAGCGACTTACAAATACAAGCTGGATAGCAGGTGCAGTGTTTACACTGCGGAGTGCTATGCCCTGCTAAAATCGCTCCAGCATATGAAGGCACGCCGCGACATGAAGTACCTCATATGCTGTGATTCCCTCAGTTGTATTCAGGCGTTAGCAACTATGTACCCAGCAGACTGTCTAGTCCAGGAAATCCAGTACGCCCTCCTTTCCCTCCAGTTCTATGGAAAGGAGGTCGTATTCTGCTGGTTACCCGGCCATGTGGGAATCAGGGGGAACGAGGCAGCTGATGAAGCTGCCAAGTTAGCCTGCAACAAGGTCAGAACTGACTTTGAACCGGTCCCAAAGTCAGACCTTGCCTCGGCGGCGAAGAGATTTGTTTTTGATGGTTGGCAGAGGCAGTGGCTGGAAGTTGAGCATAACAAACTCCGGCTTGTCAAACCGACCGTTCAGCCGTGGAGCAGCTCCTTCCAGCGGGCGAGAAGGGATGAGGTTCTCCTTACTCGCCTCCGTATATGGCACTGTCCTCTAACTCACAGTTTCATTCTCCGCCGAGAGGACCCTCCGGAATGTGATGCCTGTGGCGTACCTTTGATGGTACACCACATTTTAACCGAATGTGTATTGTTTTTAAATTTAAGGGCAGACATCGGCTTAGCCAACGATCTGTCCCTTATTTTAAACGATGACCGTGACAACGTGGCTAAGGTTTTAAAGTTTTGCAGCTTGGCCGGTCTTGTCCCAAAAATTTTGGCAGAACAGCCTAGGTTTTAGATTGGATTGGTGGCCATTTACAACCACCAATCCAAGAACTGTTTTTACTTTTGACAATGCTTATATGGCTGGCCCTTTTACAGCCAGCCAGCTAATTCGTTTTTTAAACTGGTTGGCCCTTTTACAGCCAACCAGTTAATGTTCGTGTTTCATATTTTATCTGCCATTCAGAGCAATAGTCTCAACGTTGTCGTCTGTGTGGCCGATCTCTTTACAGTCGGCCAAGCAGACGGTATTTTAGTTAGTACGTTAGTATTTTATTGGCTGTCTCTGTGGCCGACCCCTTTACAGTAGGCCACACAGATGGCAATTTTGCCACGTTGTCACGCCTGGCATTAGTTAGGGCGCTAATAACCTCGATGTTGACGCGCCCTAAAGCCCGAAAAACAACAACAACAACTTCTTCGTCTTCCAATGGGTCTTTTGCTCATTATCCTTTTCTCCAAATAATCTTTTTTCTTTTAACATGCTAAAACCATTTAAGTATAGATGACCTAAGTCTTTCTTCCATGGATTCCCTTAACTCTAGGTTTGATCTAATCTTATCATTCTTTATATGATCACGTCTCGTTTTCTGGTGGGTAGTTCTATGAAACTTCATTTCACAGGCTTGGATCTTGTTGAGGTCCTTTGATGTTAGTGTGCATGTTTCCAGAGCATATGTGAGGATGGGAATGAGATATGATTTGTACAATGCAATTTTTGTCCCATGGTAAGCCCCGCACAATACTGTAGAAGTTGACCCCTTTGGTTACTTTATTCATTGTTTCCAACTCACCTCTGCTGGTATTAACAATTATGCTCACCAGGTAACTGAACTGGTCAACAACTTCAACTTGGTGGTCTTGTAATTTTATATGGCAGTCTGTATTCTTTAGGCTTATTTTCAGTGCTACACTTTTTTTGTGTTCAGTTTCATTCCATATTCTTCAAACTTATTATTCCACATGTATTCCTTCTTCGGTTTCATGCCATATTGCCACATCATCCGCAAACACCAATGCCTGTAATATCATGGCAAAATAAAATTTAATTTTTTGTCGTTAATTTCTATTCTGCCATAATTTAATTCGATACACTTCAGTCTCTCTCTTACATATTTTATGTTAGATATTTTTGTTGCTTCTGGTACCAAATTATTATTTTTACGAGGGTGGTCCCAGAAGTACCCGACCTAGCAATGAAAATACAAAAAATTTGGAAAAAAAATGTATTTATTTTTCAGTGTAGTCTCCTTTCAGCTCTATACATTTATTCCAGCGATTTTCAATAGCTTCGATACCACTTTTATAAAAAGAACTGTCTTGCTCCTCAAAATAGCCATTAACTGCCGACATCACTTCTGCGTTGGTCGAAAATCTTTGACCACAGAGCGATTTATTTTTTAGTTTGGTAACATGAAGTAATCCGAGGGAGCTAATTCTGGCAAATAGGGTGCATGAGGTAGCGATTCGAACTTTAATTTATTAATTTTGGCCATTGCAATAACGGATCTGCGAGCTGGAGCAGTCATGATGAAACAACACTTTCTTCTTAGCCAAATGTTTTATCTTGATTTCTTCGCTCAAACATTGCAATAACTTCGAATAATAATCGCCATTGATTGTTTTTTCCTTTTTCAAGATGGTCAATGAGAATTATCCCATGCGCATCCCAAAAAAGACGCCATGACCTTGCCTGCAATTGGAACGGTCTTGGCCTTCTTTGGAGCAGGTTTTCCCTTTTCAGTCCATTGTTTTGATTCTTCTTTTATCTCTGGGGTGAAGTGATGGACCCGTGTTTCATCCATGGTTATGAAACGGCGCAAAAATTCAGCTTTGTTGCGGTAAAACATCGCTAAACACTCAATTGAAACATCTTCACAACACTGTTTTTGCTCGAGTGTGAGCAAACGTGGCGTCCATCTTGCACATAACTTTCTCATGTCCAAATTTTCAGTTAATATGTGATGTACCACACTTTTTGAAATGCCTACTATGTCTGCTAGCTTGCGCACTTTCAGTCGACGATTATCCAGTACCGTTTTGTGGATTTTCTTCACCATTTCTGGAGTCGTCACCTCATTTGGTCGACCACTGCAATGTTCGTCTTGGCAGCTTGTACGGCCTCGTTTAAACTCTGCCACCCAATATTTTACTGTTGTAAACGAAGGTGAAGACTCACCCAGAGTAGAATCTAGTTCAGTTTTTATATCGGTTGGGCTGAGGCCTTTCAAATGAAAGTATTATATCACATAACGATGACCAATTTTCTCAATTTTCACAAATTTACTCACAACGTTCAAGATTAATTGTTGCCAAACAAATACGAAACAATGTAGCATCTTCAAACTTAAAACATGTGCTTCTTAGACTATGTGCTTTGAAATAAAGGGATATTTTTCAAGCAACTACTGCCATCTCTCGGTCAGGCCGGGTACTTCTGGGACCACCCTCCTATCAACAATTGTAATGATTAATTGCAATGGGACATATATCACAGTGGCAATATCTGATTGGGACAAAAGAAAATTTACTCTTTCAGCTGAAATCAAGCACTAGTTTATGGCCATGGTCATCTCTTTCCTTCCATGTAATTCTTCCTCCAACATCCATCCAGGATGCATCACCACTCTCTTCACCTCCTGCCACATGTCTTCCAGTGACTTTCATCCCAGCTCCTTTATCGTATCAATTGCTAATTTTGTTTGTCTGTAAATTCCACTATAGGATCCTTCCTTCATAGCCACTCCAAATCCACTATTTGATATACAAAATGTGGGTCTCTTATTGAAACTAAAATACTGAATTCTATTACCTTCCTGCTTACACTCCTTCAGTTTACTAATAGCAATCTGATAGCAGACATTGGCATATTCTAATTATTACCTTTCACTTCATTATTGTAACACGTTTTATAAACCGAGGGTGGTGGTGTAACGGTTAGCATTCTCGCCTCGCATTCGGGAGGACGGCGGTTCGAATCCCCGTCCGGGCATCCAGATTTGGGTTTTCCATGGTTTCCCCAAATCACTCCAGGCAAATGCCGGGATGCTTCCTTCAAAAAAGGCCATGGCTGAATTCCTTCCCATTCCTTGCCCCCATCCTTGCCCCCCATCCTTTCCCGTCTCTAAAGACCTCGATGTTAAAAAGAGACTTAAAGCAGTTACCAAAAAAAAAAAAAGTTTTATAATTTCATCATCTTTACCTACCTCTCTGGTATTTGATTTCTCCTGCCATATATCTGTAATCAGTATACTTCTTGCCAACCCTTCCCAATAGCCTCTAGCTTTCTCCTTCCTGGTTTTGCAAAGAAGTGAGAAAGTGTCCCATTCTTAATAGGTGTATGTCCACTGGTGAAGCAAAACCTAAATTTGATGTGGGAAAGATAAGTTTTGTGAGGCACTCCGGTGATGCAAGAGGACGGAATTTATAAAGAATTAAAGAGAGATTTTCTGCTTTTAAGCTTACTGAACTCCAAAATTATTATATCGTAATCCAGCTTATCTGCTTCAGTTGTTAAAACTGTCAAAAACTCTTTTCTTACCTATTATATTTTGTAAATAATTTTTTATTATTTTTTTATTTCGGAAAGCACCTTTCAGTGGAAAATGTTACTGTTAACAAAATTTTACTGACAGTCTAAATATTTGAGTAAATTTCTTTTAACTTATTTTCTGTTGTGTGATGGAACAGCTGTTTCACATCTTTAATAAAGAAGGGTAAATTTGGGATCATTGTTTACAATTCTTCAAATAATTCATAAGGCTGGTAATCATTGCTCTTACCCACTCGCAGGACTGTGTATATCTTGGCAGATTGTTTACACTTTGTTGAGTCCTAGAGAAAAACGAAATTTTCAAAATGTTTATGTAAAGAGATAAATCATGGTGTTTAAAAAAAATCGTGTTTTGTACCGGCTTTTGGGAGAATGTATAGGTTAATTGTTGCTTTTGTGATCGAACATTTTTTTTGCTTAATAAATTATCGAGCATTAGATAAGCATTGCTTGAACCGAAATTATCGATATTCTTTGACCCAGTCACAAACTTTACACAAATGTTAAAGGGCAATGCTATGATGTATTTGTACATACTGCCATAATTTTCTTAGGATATTAACACACAATATCAGATACCATAAATGTAATGATATTAAAATTTCTGAATTAAGCATTTTGTTCAAACCAAATCACAATCGCTAAGTGTGTCTGTCTTCAATAAGATTTTTTAAGCTCTCAGTGCATTCAAATGCATCACCAAATTGAAACAAGTACGTCCTACACTGCCTAGAGTCTGCTCTCCCATCTTGTGTCTGATAAAGCTTTATATTAAACTTCAATTTGCTCTTGATTAATTCCCAATGTTTGCTGGTTATTGAAAAAGCAAATAAATTTTCTGAATAAAAGCAAAAAATGTTTTTGCTTCTGCAGAAGAATTAGCTGTGTGTCAACAGAAAATTCCAACTATAATATCTGCACGGTGTAAAAAATGTCCTGAAATTAATATTCAAGTTTTAACACTACTATTTATGCCTACCATATTTGCACCGTTGTTTTATACTTGGCCACCAAATTATTTAATATTTAATCCATTTTGTTTACAAGGTCTTACAGCTTTTCCTTTTAGATATTCTCCACTTGTCTCAGCGATAAGAAGAAATCAGATAAAGTTGTCTTCTATTGTCCCATTAATGTGTCACAAAATCTTATGGTAACTAACTGACTTTTGTGCAACTCGACCCGTCTCTAGTGCAGTCGAGCAAAATACAATTATTTTTGCCTCTTAACCTAAGAATCATTGGTTATAATTTTTACATCAAAATGATGAATTAATTTTTAATGTCGTGGCTTAGGTAGATAATGGTGCGTAAGTTGTTTGCCATTAATGTGTTTCACATGTTCCTGTAATGTGGAGTCTTATGTAGATATCAATGTAAACAAGTGTACGTACTTGCCAGAATCCCAATTGTCATCACCAGTTTTAAGAGATTCTCTGTGACCTCTAAATGCCAGATTACAAGAGGCAAAAAATAAATTATATCGATTAATCCCTCAAACAAATTCTGACCATGTTTTTGAGATCACGAACTGACCTTTCGTTTTTCAGGTATATTGTTTTTTCATGCTTTATTCCTTTTTCTGATGTTATTCATTGGAACAAAGTGCCATATGTTTTTGGTATTCTCATGTCTTTGTAAAATGCTACTTCTCTGTACCATCTGAGTTTGTGAATTTCAAAATAGTCTCCACGGAAAATTTTATTTTGAGATTGAAACTAATCAGGTGGAGTTTCATAATTATATATTCTTCTTGAGAAATAAAAATTTGAAAAAGTGCTTGTGGTGCGCGATGCCCCTCGAACCGCGAGGCCTTAGGCGTTCGCCCACGCCTTTCGCTGCTTCTATGTATGTCATGCCTTGTGAAATCCCACCTAACAGCTCCTTGGAAGATCTTGTGCCTTTCTTAAGCAGTCCTGTCTTCCTGCTTAACAGCTGGATTCAACTGTCAGTGATTGTGGTGACAACAACCCTAATCAGTTCAACCCTGCCAGGCTGAGATCCATTTACAATATTCCTCGGATCACTCCCTGTAGAATAATTCCCATTTATAGCAATACTATTTCTCATGTCCTTAATCTCCTTTGCAAAACATATTCAGAATGATATTGCATCCTGTATTAAATTTTTAAAGTTTTATGATATGGTAGCCTCTGCCTAGTCTATTTTATATAAGTGCATTTATACCATCCCCAGCGAAAGCAACTCCCATATACATCACAACTGAAATCCTGTCTCTAGTACTGACTTAAAGTTGCCATACTGTCCAGCCAGAGTAGAATGTGGGAAGTGATGAAAGAAAAATCAGTAAATAAGGATATAGTGGAAAGAGAGAAGGATATATATGAGGGTAGTAAAAGCTGTGTCAAAGTGGGAATAGGTAAGACTGGTTGGTTTCATTTTAAAAATGGACAAAAACAAGTAAGTGCCCTCTCTGCCCTATTATTTATGGTGATGATTGGTGAAATATTGAAGGTGGTGCAGAGCATTGGGGAAAGAAGAATAAAAGCAATGTTATTTGCTGATGACCTACTAGTTTGGGAAGATGATGAAAGAAGCTGGCTGTTTGGGAGAGGGTAGGTGCAATGTATTGCATTAAGTTCTTCTGAAGAAAGAATAGCAGGACAGATGTAGGCATATCACTGGGAGGAGTGGAATTAAAGAAAGTTGAATGTTTGAAATATTTGGGAAATTGTGGTAACAGAATGGAAATAAATGAAAGATGTGTAGATGGATTTTTTAAAGAGTATTAGAGGTCTGATATGGATATGGAGTATAGATTTGCTGCGAAAGAGTAAGGAAGTAATTTATAAGACCTACTTTGTGCTGATTTTGACATATTGATTGGAAACGTGATGAATGAGAGGGACAAAAGGAGAGTACAAGCTGTGGAAATGAAGTTCCAGAGTAGTGGTGTAGGAGTAATGAGAAGGATCAGAATGAGGAATGAGAGAATTGGGTAGATGATAAAAAGTAAAGAAATCAAGGATACAGTGTGTAACATATAAATGAAATAATTGGCACCAACGGGATGTTGGAAAATGTTCTGAAATGTTTTAAGTTTCAAATAAGAAGTCAAAAGCTGCAGCAAGATAACACACTTTACTCATCTTCAATGTTTGCTGTGACCACCACTTTACAATTTGATTGTGAATTTTATATCGGAGCTTCGTATTTCCAAAGTTCAGGTTCTTGCGTTTAACACTTTCACCAGCTCGATAATGAGTTCGACCACTGACGGTTATTAACTGCGCGAGTTCACACACACTGTTCCTCACAATGAAGTGGCTGCCTTTTCCAGTTTCGCCATCTACTTTCACTGTTATGAACTATTTAATACCCCGCACTAATTAACTCATACTTCGCATTTTGTCGGAACCGCGCCTAACACACGACTCACCTCCCGGCAATCACATCCACTCACTCTCGCTTCCTCCTCCCAACTCCCTCTTCTCGTCATGTGATGCTTCCTTACAAGTGGTTGGGTCGTATGAAGAGGATGGGAGAGAAGTTAACTCGGCAAGATGCTAGACATAGAACTGAAAGGGAAGAGACTCAGAGGAAGACTGAGGGTCAGATTGTAAATGGTGTACACATGTGTTGAGGAAAGAGGTAGATATAGAATGACGGTAGAAGAAGGGACATGATTGATGGATATGAAGTACTGGAGAGGCTTTTGTTCCAAGCGGACCTAGTGAATGGTTGAAAGTTGCTCAGGGTGAATATGAAGGTACCTCCAAAAGATACTTAAGGATGAAAAATAAACTTAATATACATTGAAGTGCCAAAAGTTATGGGATAACTCCTAATATCACATGGGACTCCCTTTTGCCCAGTGAAATGCATCAATCAGGATGGAGCCACTACCTACTTACATAGCACCTCTTGACATCCTTGGTCCACGGTCTTGTGGGATATGTGTCATACTCGAACCCTACCATCAAATCATACAAATTGGAATCACGACTCATCTAACCACACCGAGCATGGTGGGTGAGCAGTTAATGCTCTGGCCTCGCATTTGGGAGGATGCAGGTTCGAAGCCCTATCCGGACATCCAGATTTGGATTTTCCATGGTTTCCCCAAATCACTCCAGGTGAATGCCTGGATGCTTCCTTCAAAAAAGCCATGGCTGAATTGCTTCCCATTCCTTGTCCCAAATCTCATTCTGCTCAAATGACATTGACGAGGTGTAAAGCCATTAGTAAAAAAAGTCTTCTAACCATGTAACTGTTTCCCATTTGTTTGGGGTTCAAACATGTTTATGAGCCCAGGAGAGGCACTGTAGCCAGTGGCATTTTAACAGAGAGACTCACATTGGTCTAATGCTGGCATATCCCATCAATCCAAATTTCACTGCACTGTTCACATGGACATATCTTGATGCAGACATTGCTGGTCAATAAATAAATGTTGTTGACCACTGCATTGTCCATGGTGGAAGGTAATGCATGAAATTACAGATTCATGGCATACTCTTGACACTGTGGATCGAGGAATATTGAATTCACTAACAGTTTCTGATGTGGAATATCCCATCCTTCTAGTGTATATTACCATTCTGCATTCAGTCTGCTAATTAATGTTGTGTGACCATAACCACGCCGGAAAACCTTCCACATGACTCGAGAACACAAATGAAAGCCCTAACACTGCATGGCACATTTATAGTTTCTCTCATGGTGCTACTGACATCTTTTGGCACTTTAAAATCGTTTAACATTGATATATTTAGTGGTTTGAAAATTTCCTTTGCCTAAAATTTATTACAACAATGGGATAAGAATGAACAACTGTATAGCTTATTGCAGTCAAAAAAATTTACAAGTACTTTGCAACTGGTAATTCTCAGAAACTACAGTAAGAAATTATTGTACTCAATGACTCATTGTCTGTAGCATACATATTCTTTAGATAGTGGTAACAATGAAATGAGACAGGATAGTAGAAATAACCCATCACTTACTGCATATGAAGGCAGGAAGATCAGACGAACACAAAAAACACAAACACACTTTATAATATTTTGGTTAATAACCTTTCTCATATAGAAGGCAAGACATATGGTAGAGGGAAAGATGAGAACACATTCAAACCTACCACATAAACCACATATTCTTTAAGTACACAAACAGTACAATTTGTAATGAAGTGAACATGAACTATCGTGCCACCAATAGACCTCACAAAATACAATATTACTGCACACTACAGATTCTTATTTACAACATGCAAGTGCTCTAGTTTTAGAGATCAAACTAGCATTAATGGCTACATTGCAGAAAAATCTCCTAAAATGGCAGGAAAGACCATTTATGACTATTTATGTAAAACTGACCATTGTAGGTAGTTCATTTACCCATTGAACTTCTGTAAGATATGACTCACTAATAATTTTTGAGTATTTGTGCAATGCAACACGTTTTTAGATTTCTTTGTTTTCTGGTGATAGAAAATCAAGATTTCATTAAAGATTGTAATCCATTGTGTTATATATATTGATTATGATATTGTTTGTTACAAAGAATACTGATGCTTTTTTTTGTTGCAGTTGTCAAAATAACATTTTTATTGTATGTTGAAAGAAAATTGTAAGCTTAATAAGAATAATTTTTTTGATGCTTATGTTTTACCATATTTGTGCTATTGTGTGTTAGAAGTAGAGTAAAAGCTGTTTTTATGTAACATATCTTGTCATGTTTGGGTAACATAACATTTCATTAGATTAGTTTCTTGTGCTGTCAGTTACAGCAGCATGTAGTTCTCCCAAGAAACACTTCTTGTTGGCACCCAGCCTGCTTGAGCTTCAAAATAGAACTTCTTGAAAAGCCATGTTGCTTTTCATGGGTCAACATCTTTTGTAATAGTTACAACACAAGGAGCCAAAGTATTCAGTACAATTTTGCATTCCTTACAAAGTATTTTTTTTAACTCTGCCATTATAATTATTCTGTAATTCCTCATTTAAGTATGGTTGATTTTTATTTCCAACACTTCAACTGGAATTTGTACTTTTTTGCTAATAAGCAGTTCTTTATATTTGACTAGACATTTTTTTTTAGAGTGTTTGAATTTCATCCGGGATTTACACATTTTGTAATGGTGATATATAGGGCACAATAAAACATTGATCAAGCACAGTTTAAATGTGCATCAGTATTTTCTTACATCAAGGATTGGAATAAATTACTGTGGCAAGTGGTGAATAATTTATCAAAAAATCTGAAAGAATTTAAAATCGAAATTCACAGTGGGCAAAAGTAGGAAGCTACAAGAAAGAGAAATAAATTGGTGTGTAGAGAAATTCCTACCGGAACTTGCATTCAATTGCAATTACATTAAATTAAATTAATTCATTTTCTTTTGCAGCTACATCATGGGTTACACTTGCAACAAATGATTCATATGCTTTGGGAGCACTTGTTGTTGGACATTCCTTAAGAAATGTTGATACAGTGCATCAGCTGACAGTGCTAGTGACACCTGGGGTCACAAAACCTATGAGGTATACAATTCATCATCTGACTGATATCTTGGTAATGATCTGGAGATATTGATTAGAGATTATCATTACCAAATTGTTTTAGGGAACGCCTCTCAAGTGTGTTCAACTTTGTTAAAGAAGTTAATGTTCTTGACTCTCAAGACAAAGCCAATCTCGCACTATTATCACGACCTGATCTGGGAATTACATTTACGAAACTACATTGCTGGCGACTAACGGAATTCTCAAAAGCAGTATTTTTAGATGCTGATACATTGGTAAGTCTCACATAATTACTCATTCTAATGGGAACATTTATGTACATAGTATTTTGTACATGTTGCTCTATAGCCAGATCAAAATGTTAATGGATGATGGTTGTGGTTTTTGTTCATATTGTTTAGTGTGGCAAAAAACCAATTTGAAGTTTAGAGTATTACTTTTATTCAGCATACTTTAAACTTTTCAGAAATGTGTAGCATCCAACACTGAGCATGGTAGGTGAGTGGTAATTCATTGGCCCCGAAGGACTCTTGTTCGAATCCCTGTCCGGCCATCCAGATTTGGGTTTATCCACGACTTCCCAGGCAAAGGTTGGGATGGTTCCTTTAAAAAGCCATGGTCGGATTCCTGTTCATTGCCCCCCAGTTCCTTCACACCTCTAATGATGTTGATAAGGTGGGAATCCTGAAGCAAAATGAAAAGCAAAGGAAACAAACTCCTCTATTTTTAAAAGTTTTTCTTGATTAGCACAAAAATATTCCAGAAAGTAGTAATTATCTGAAAATTTATAATGTACCTTGTGTAACACTGAACAAAGATGTTCATTTAAAAAGGGGAGGATGTAATAGTGACAAAGAAAATTTGTATTGAATTTAAACAATAAACTTTTAGCTTTTTTCCACAGACTGCGATGTATCCGTATGTTGCAAATAATTGATAAGAGTAGTTAATCATACCACCTGTTCAAAGTTGCTCCGAGATGCCTGCCTATCATTTATTTCGGAAATAGTGCTGAGCGCCATGGATGGGTAGTTCCAGATTTAATTGAAACAATCATCTATAACTGTTTGAAATTATGATAGAAAAATACAACAAAATTTAACTCTTCATAATGGAGGGATGAGGACATACATGAAATGATATCAGTATTCTCAAAGCAATGTACAATGGATTTACTGACATTAAAAACAAAACAAATAGCTCAGATAATATACAAAAAAATTTAAACATCTACCTGATGAAAACTGAAACAAACAATATTTGCAGATCATTTACAAATGTTATTTGGTATAGCTCAGTTAAAAGTTGAGAGCATGAATATGTTCTCATTTTTAACAGACTTCAAAAAAAGGAGGTGATTCTCAGTTCATCTGTATTTTTTCTGTATGTATGTTCAGCAATATCTTTGTCAATTTTGAACTGATTCAAATGAAATTTTTTTACTGGATAGGGTATACCTCCAAAGTGGTCCCATATTAATTTCATTGAGAACCCACCCCTTTACACCCCTTAATTTTTATACAAACTCACATTTTTTATCCGATTTCGATCGAACTTTGGACCTGTATAACAAAAAATAAAGAGAAAAATACTGTCAATTTTTTTTTTGTAAAAACTGAACCCCTATCCACCCCCTTAATTATTTGCCATTTTTTTTATACAAAACTACAGTCGATACAATTTAACTGATCTCCATTAAAGTTGGTATATACATGTAATTTTTCATGGAGAAGGTTTGACCAAAAAAATAAAAAGAAACACCCTTTACACCCCTTAATTTTATACAAACCTACATTTATTATCTGATTTTTATTGAACTTTGCACATGCATACTTTAAAACAAAGAGAAAAATCCTGTCAACATTTGGCCTGCCAAAGCTCAACCCCTCTTCCTTCTTCTACGCCCTTAATTTTTGTCAATCTTCTTTATTAAAAGCTACAGTCGCCACTGTTTGACTGATTAAAATGAAAGTTGGTGCTTATATGTATTTTATGGTTCATGGTTTAATTAATACGATAAATAACCAGTCCACCATAAAGTTCAATTTAAACTTGATTCTATTTTCATAAGCACAACATCAAATATATTGGTTACATGCATACATACAATCCAGTGATTGCAGACAACACTTTTTCCACAGACAATACAGTCCTTGGCTGTCGTAAATTGAGTCTGTAAAAATTCCTACTGTAAAACTGTCTCTCTGTCTTGGATGGTCGGTTTATACTATAAGCTCCATCGAAATTTCTAGAACACTGCAAAAGCTTCCGACAGATATTTTTCGAACATTAACAATACTTAAACAATTAAAACATATTAAAAACAATCAGAGTTAATACATAATCATTTAAAATCATTACAAAATGGTCATAAATGGAAATTAAATATACTTAAACACAAAATTATCCACAGAAATCATTTAAAACTGTAGGAAATTGTCCTTTAGACATCATAACTTGCCTTAATACTTGGAATTACAAAAATTTAAGCAATTCTCTTGCATAATTCTGTCCTTAAACATATGAAATGGCCTCTAAATAATTTCTTTTCATAAAACGAAGTCTGTACACATTGATTTACATTAAATTGCAAAGAAGCATATAATATGCTATTCAACCAAACTCTAGCTTACTTCCAAAGCTCCATAAAATACAATTCCATTTAAGTTTAGGTTTGAGGGCTGTTACAACCCCTCCCCAGGATTCACTTAATTGTACATAGTTAAAATTGATTGAATCCGTCATGAAGTTAAGCAGGTTGTATGTACAGATAATGCCAACATAAGCAGATCACAATGAATCAACTATAATAAGATTTACAATTATACAATGCAGATAAACAATCCTTCATTACATACAACATCTGTGCTTTGCTCATGACACTCATTCTAATTACAATAATTAACTATCTATTTACAGATCAAATCATTTACTGTTTTACATTGCTTTACACATTGGAATTGTTACATCTTAGACATTCTGGATCATTAAATCTACCATCCTAACAGGAGTAAACAAACCAACTATCTATATACATTTATTGACACAATCTTATTTACAAAATCAGATATTTACAGGTAGTGACCCCTCCTCAAAACATGCATTCCAACAACTAATTCTCATAAAAATTAGCAGACATTAGGGCACTCCTCCACAGACTTTGGTAAAGGCCCCTACATCTTACTGTAAAAGTGGGTTCCAGGATTTCCCTGAAAACGCAAAACTATGTAAATTACTTTTTCCGAACCTTCCAGTTTTCTTCTACTTTTGAATAAACATCTAATACTACACTTCTGTATACTCAGAACTTCACTATACATTGCCAGATACACAAACTTTGAATCATCTGAAACAGCAGACTTTGGCATAACCACAGAACAACTGGAAAACCATATGCTTCTGTTTTTGTCCCTTAACAGCAATGTTGCTGACTCAACTGGTAATACAAATTTACAATCATCACTACTGCAGTTCAATCTGTCATTACTTCCAATTCCACTATCCATTGTCTGATTACTACCTATACCTAAAAAACTATCTGAATTAGACTTGCGCATAATAGTTCGCGAAGGGGAGCGCTCAGTTTAGTTCGCAGCTCCCTCGCGAACTAGTTCGCTATTTTAGTTCGTTAGTTCGCGTCTCGAATTCAGAGAATCGGATCGTTTGCTCGCCTTGCTACCGCTACTGCAGGCGCTATTTTGTTTGTTATGTCAGTTTTATTAGGACATAATCATTTTTTTTGTCGTTTCTAAATGGAATTTAATATGACCTTAACAAAAGTTATTGCTTAATAATAGCCCTTTCAAATTACATTAGCATGAACAGCTAGCGCCGATAAACCAAAGTGCTCATTGTCCTTTACACAAATGGGTAAATTGAATAATTGCGCTGTTTACTTTAAACGTATTCATAGAATATTAATTTTTTAAATGGATTTGTTTATTAGTTCATGGAAGAAACATTACTTATAAAAGGCGCTAATGATCCTGCCGTCGACGCGCCCTTAAACCCCAACAACAACACAACATTAATTATAAAATATTATAAACGCGTTTATTTTGATGAATTAAAATACTCGTTTATAAGTAATCGGCTTTTTTATATAAATAAAGTTTTGGAAATCATGGACAAAATATAATTCTACTATTGGCTACAACTTAAGTACTATATGACAGAAATAGTATTACCTATATTATTAAGAAAAATAACATTAATACTTCCTATGTGATATCTAATAATTAGACATATAAAAATAACAGTCACCCTTGAATGAGAAAGTGGTAGCAATAACGAAAGTGCGTAAATTTCCAGTGAATTGGAAGTCATTGAGCTATTATTTTATTAGTGAAGGGGAGGATAATCCAACACACATTCACAATTTTTTGGCGACTAATGAAACTGATGAAGACACAAAAGTTAAAATCTTTTTGAATTTCGCAAGTCATTTCTTTCATCACTTTCACAAAGCTGTTAACCAACAGACTATTATATTATGTCAGCTTTAAAATCAGTGCTAGCAAAATGTAAAAGATACTGTTTCTTTGGTTAAGAAAACAAGAAAAAGCCTTTAGAACCAAATTCTCCACAGAATGTGATAATATAAAAAATAATGCTCTAGTATTCGTTGATAAATGTCTGGAGTATCGTAGTAAATAGTTAGATTTTAATTAAAGCAATTGGCTATACAAAATCCAAAAATTAAATTCAAAACACAGGGTTTCATTTGATGACTGTGAGACAATATTAGAGGTTATAAATTTACGAGAAAAAATGAATATCAAAGTGATCAAACTTTACTCTGAAATATTATACGAAATCCAGGTAAAAGTAAGAGAAGTATTTCATGAATAAAAAATTAGCTTTTGCTCGAAATTAATTTGACAACTGAAAGCGATAAAGCATATGACAATTTTACTGCAGAGAAAAAAGAAATAAAGATGCAAGAAGTGCAAAAAATATAGCTTAAAAAATGAAATAGTAAAAATATACCTTTTATCATTTTCTACTCTTTCGTAAAATATTATATTTTTGATGTGTATCATATTTTTATAGGTTATTCTTTTTAATAAATTACTACCATCAACCGAAAAAATATTGGAAACCCTAGCGGCGAATGGTGCTAGTTCACGAACAGTAGCGCTCAGTTTAGTTCGCGAACGGTACCGCTCAGTTTAGTTCGCGAACAATACCGCTCTCTTTAGTTCGCGACCGGGAGCGCTCTGTTTATTTCGCGAATTAGATCGCTCCAAGACAGTTCGCTCGCTCGCTTTGCTGGCGCTACTGCACATGCTCTCTTGTTTGTTGTGGTTATTGATGGTTGTCTTTTAATTGATAATGGGATCAAAGTGTATTTTATTTTCACATTCCACGTTAAATTTCCGTTTGTGACTTCTCCATTAATTATTAATGTTGAACAATTTATTTTTCTTTTATTTTTATATCTGTGTCTTCAGTGAAATGTGTCCACAAGGAACTGATTTCCTTTTAGATAATAAACTAAAACAAAAGTTGGTCTTCGGGAAAGGATCGAACGAACTAAGGAGCGAGAGATCAGGGAATTAGTTCGCGTAGTATGCCTGTGGGAGCGCTCTTCCAAACTAGTTCTCGAACTACACAAGACTAATCTGAATCAGTACCTACAACTGTCCTAACATCTGGCCCAATGACTTTCTCCAAAACTTGATTGTTTTTATCAGCAACTACTAGTTCACTATTAGCTCCTACATCAGAAAGTGTACAAAACATTGTGTCACCTAAATCCCATTCTGTGCATTTTTCCAAATCAGAAACCGCTAAAGGAAACTTCTTAACCCCACCCTTTTCTTCAATACCATCATCCACATAAAATAAAAAGCTAAACAATGTCACATTCATAGCATTTTTCCAACTTGGAGATTGGTACATAAGCCTTTTCAATCTCTCTCTTTTCAGTAAACAAACATTCTAACTCACAATTCTCCTCCTCATCTTGGTCTTCTATGTTGTTACAAGGTTTGTGACCAAAAAATTCAAAAACCATCCTCTCTCCCCATTAAAATGCTTAATTTTTATACAAACCTACAGTTTTAATCCGGTTTAGATAGAACTTAGCAAATTTATTACTATAAAACAAAGAGAAAAATAATGTCAAGTTTTGGTACGCAAAAACTGAACCACTCTCCCCGTTTCCACCCCCTTGATTTTTGTCAATTTTCTTTTTAAAAAGCTACACTCGACACCATTTGACGGATTTTTATGAAAGTTTTTCACATATATGCATTTTTTTATGGATAAGATTTCTGACCAAAAAATCCAAAAAGTACCCTAGCTCCCCTTTTACAACCCTTAATGTTTGTACAAACCCACATTTTAATCCGATTTGGTGGGACTTCGCATGCGTATACTTTAAAACAAATGGAAAAGGAAAAATACTTTCCACATAATTTTCACAAAAATGTAAACCTTATCCCCGTTTCTACCCCTCTAATTACTGTCAATGTTCTTTATATAAAGCTACCATTTCTATCTGATTTTAAAGAAAGTATTCACATTTATACTTCAAAACAAACAGAAAAATACTGTCTACATTTCGTTTCGAGAAGCCAAACCTCTCTTCCCCCTTTCCACCCCCTTATTCTACACAAAGTTACAGTTTCTATCTGATTCTGAAGGAAATTTACACACGTATACTTAAAAACATACAGAACAATTGTGTTTCAATTAGGTTGCAGAAGCCCAATCCCTCTTCCCTTCTATCCCCATCCCTCCTAATTTACAATGTTTTTTATAGATACCCACAGTTTTTATCAGATTTTGATGGAACACTGCACATGTATACTTAAAAACAAAGAAAACATAGTGTTCACATTCTGTTTACAAAACCCAACCGCTCACTCCCATACCCCATTTAATTTTTGTAAATGTTCTTTACACAAAGCTACAGTTTTTTTCTAGTTTCGATGTAACTTTGCAAATGTATACTTTAAAACAAAGAGAAAAATACTGTCCATACTAGCTTTACAAAAACCAAATTACGCTTCGTCTCCACACCTCTTAATTTTTTTTTTTTTTTTTTTCTCCTCCACATACCTACAGTTTTTATCCAATATCCATAGAAATTTACACACATATACTTTAAATCAATAAGAAAATGCAGTCTACATTTGGTATACAAAAGCCCAATCCCTCTTTCTCTTTACCCACACCCCTTTTAATTTCCAATGTTCTTTACAAAAATCCACAGTTTTAAATCCTGTCAAAATCAATTAAGTTATTTTTAAGTCGTGGCAGATTATTTTTAAAATAAGTATCCTAATGTCTCAACATGTACTTCAGATTTCAACTTCGACCCCAAGCTTTCACATTGTGAAAACCAATTACAAATATTTTCTGTGTTATGTTAGAACAAACAAATATAGTCCAGAGATAAATTTGTGTATGTGGTATGTATGAATGCCCAGGTGTTACATATTTCAATTACTGAGCAGCAGCTTTAACAGATGTTATGATTAGATCGAATCACAGCCTGGAACAAAATGTAAACTGACATTCCTTAATACAGAATCCCATTCACTCCATTCTGTAAGTTGTCGGGATATATAAAAGGCAGATATTTGATACTGCCTTAAAAGCACACTGAAAATTTCAAAATAACTTTATACCTTGTTTAGAAGAAAGTAAATCTAAATGGACAATATTTTACATTACTGTTATTAAATTTTTTACATTAATTATTTTTGGAGTTGGTGGTAGCCAAAGCAAGAAAACAAAAAAGATAAAAAACAATAATGAATAACATTAATGCATAAAAATCATGTTACTACTTACCTACAATTAATTCTAGAAACATGTTTCAACAAAACTGAAACATTCAGATGGTACACCGATATTAGCATTTACTGCATGATGCAGCCTACCAACTGATAATGTAGCGCCAGAGATATGCTGGATGACCAAGACGGCTGAGCTACAGAGTAAAATACTGTTAATTTGTTTCCCTAAGCAGTCTCCCGGAATAACACTATCTGCCTCACAACATGCTTTAAAATATTTGGAATTTTTGTTCATACTCTTCGTTTCGCCTCGAACACCAAATAAAGTTCAGTAATTCGATCTTCAGGATTTGACAGCTGGCACAGACTCTAAAAATAATTAATGTAAAAATTTCGACAGCAGTAATGTAAAATATTGTCCATTTAAATTTACTTTCTTCTAAGCAAGGTATAAAGTTATTTTAAAATTTTTATTGTGCTTTTTTTTAAGGTGGTTTTAATATTCTTTAAAACAATTATTTTGTATTGAGATTAACTGAAGTCTCACCTATGGCTTCAACTAATTCACCACACTGTTGAACATTACTAATCCTGATTACATTTGCAGAGGTGATTGTACTCTTTATTTACCGTATGGTCAGCAGGGTCAACGGGTTGTGAGGTATATCTTTTGAGATGACATTATTAGCAGGCAGTATATCTGCCCTTTCTTCTACAATAATGATTCCAGCATGGTATCCAATGAGTATGATATATCCCTCACAACATGTGAGATATAATGTTGAACTTCACACTTGACTGGTGAATCAGTGACCTAATAACTGAAGAATTTTCACTGTTGCACATAAGAGTCTGAACATCTCACTCCAGTGTCACTTCTCAGCTTGAAGATCCAGGGAGGAAGTAATTTTTACAGCAGTTTCCTCTTACAAAAACTGTGCTCTCCCTCTTCAGTCATCACACCCAATTCCAGCTGAGATTGTGTCTCCCAGGGCCGCATTTAGGCTCTGTGGGCCCCTAGGCTATACATGTGGTGCGGGCCCCCTGTCGGTAGTGGCTGGATTCTTAAATTTCGAAAGTCGACCTAAAAGATTTATGGGCGACCTTTTTTTTTTAGCTCTACTGTCCGGGCGAGGGTTGTGGTGAGGGGCCCCTCTTTTTGTGGTGCGGGCCCCTAGGCTACAGCCTATGTAGCCTATGCTTAAATGCGGCCCTGGTGTCTCCATTTGCCATGAAATTATAAACAACAACCATAAATTCATGTTTTGATTCATTAACCCTTTTATCTGTCTACCCGCACCCAGATATCATTTGTTCATTTGCTATCTCCTACATGTGACCTGTCTTTGCACTCTAGCATCAGGTGACATGCCACAAGCTGTTCACAAGCACACGTGAAATAACCTGTTCCAATTCTGCAGCCCTTTGGAATGGAACTCTGTTAGTCCCCTGTCACTCAAATTTAAGCGCGCTCGGCAACCCCCACCTGTGTCTCCTTACA
>JARYHS010013630.1:111788920-111848819 GCA_031002005.1 Vandiemenella viatica
CGGTGTGTGTGAAAACGCCCTTAGGTTATCTGACTTCTTTTTAAATAAGTTTTATTTTTTATTTTCTATGGAGGGAATTGTGTAGAGTTGCTTTTCTGACCATAAAGTACCCCCAGAAGCTCACAACTCGTGGTGCCTGTGTTCTCCCGCATGGGACCGCATTTGGATCTGCAATTTCTTTCACTTGGTCCAGGCCTCTGCTGTGTACTTTCTTATCGATGTCAGTTGGTCAACTGTTTTTCTCTGGCCCTCATGATAATTTAGGGTTATGGAAAGAGTGTCAACTAGAGGTGCAATGTGTGTCGACTTAGGAGCTTGTCGAATTGAATGTGTGGAGTAAGGAACAAAGATGTTAATATTTTTTTAAAAGTATTTTCCTGCACTCACATTTTGTTTGTACTCACATTTTACCGGCAATCGTTATATATATTGGAACAGAAGCAATCAGGGTGCTGGAAATGACTTTATAATGGAAAATGATTAAATAGTATGGTCACCGGCTTTGAAAATGGAAAAATAACTTTTTAAAGTGTCAACAAAACCCGCTCATACGCTGGAGAGATAGTTTATCGAGTGTCTTGGACAGACTTTGTCCGTCAGTCCTAGCCCCTGGCAATGCTCAGTACATAGTCGCCCACACACTCACAATGACAAGGCCACTCAGTATCCCATCACGGATCAGTCCCACTGGATGTGTGGATTGAAACAGTCAGTATTACAGTACGCTGGCTGACTCTCTTAGGATTTCAGCAAGTCGACGAGTCCTGACTGGCGGTTCGAAGGGCATCGGTTAGTTATGAGCTCAGTGTGCAGCTAGTTATACTTTATCGCGAAAAATGGAAGATTTCAGTCACAGGCCAATATTATTTAAATTATAATTTAATTGCTATGATGGAAATTTTCTTGTCTCCTGTGTATCCCTTTCTTATTATTATTGTTTTATTTTATTTGAGTGTAAGTTCCTCCACCTATCTACTTTTTCCCTTTAGGAATTTAAATGTTAAATTCTTTTACTGTTTCTGGAAAAATTATTTAGCATTTCCCCATGGTAATTAATTGCATTGATAAATTCCTGTGTTGTAGACCTTGCTTAATACGCATGCGCGTGTAAAAGATAGTTGTCAAAGTTAAAAAGTAAAATGAGTATATGCAAAATGTGTGGAGAATTTGTATCAAATGTTCAGATTTTACCCAATATCCGAGCAGTTTGTACGAGTTAATTCAAAATAAAATTAGAACACAAAACAAGTTTAGTTTTGCAGAAAGAATGGTAATGAAAAATGGAAAATTTCAGTCACTGGCCTCTTACGCTAGATTTAAGGCGCATCAAACAGAAATTGGATGAGACATTTTTTACCACATTACAAAAGTCACTTAAACTTCGATTCTCAAAGCATAGTACAATATATTCCTGTATGTTGAAACACTAATGATAATGATACAGTAAAATTTATGGGTATAATAATTTATTTATGTCAATATTATTTACATAGTAATATTATATTATTTAATTTATATTCCTCTCTTTCTTCAATATTTTAATTTTGGTTTTCTGTTCTCTCTTCATCCTTTTATCAGCAACCGAATCCCAAAGTACCACCAAGTTGGATCACATGAATCTATTGTTTCTTTTCCGTTTGTTTTGATTCACTTCCACTTATTACGCAAAATCTGAATTATTGTTTTGAAAAACCTCAAGTCTGCATTCGGGATATTTGGTTTAAGAAATGTATTGATACGCTTCAATCTAAATTTTTATTCAGTATACTGCGCCTTTTAATTTTAATAATTTTAAATCCCTGATATATTTTTATAAAATAACTTTGAACATCTTTACCATTTTAGCTGAAAATGTGTAAATCGAAGACAGTCTGTAGGACTGTGTGTTAGTGGGGAGTGAGGGGTCCTGTCTGTCCCTGGCTCACACACAGACGTCCTCTGAAGACAGTCAGTTATCTCGCCAGTGTATGGGTTGCTAATATAACCATGAATTAGACTTATATTAACTCGAATTAACTAGTCTCCGTCCATCTTTATGCCTGCCTGTGTATCAGTTTGAGCAAATTCTGTCGAATAGCTTGTTATGAAAGTACATATTCAAGTTTCGGACCTGAATATCTCAATTCTATCCATTTTTGATAGAGATCTGCCAACCGGAAGTGGCAGATTAGTGATGTCACTTTTACCTAAGTTATTTTATGAAGATTTTTCAACTGAGAAATCTGAAGAAAACGTTATTTACCAATGTTAAATAAACGAGTTATAATCAACAACTTTTATTTCTAAATTTTTTCGATAAAACTTAATTATTTTTATTACTCTTATTTCATTACTACTATTTTGTACATCGTTTCCGTGGTTGGGTGTTAACTTAATTTAAAAATACATTTAAAATTTGTATTTATACATTTTAAATGAATAATAAATGTTTTTTACAGTTTACTTGTTGGTCGCAAAATATTCATGAAATAATGAACACAAATTTCAATTTACTTAATTCAAATTGTAAAAGTAAATCTATTTAATGGAATAATGTGATGGTGGTCATATCAAAATTATTTTTACTGTCACAGATGTCACATTCAAAGAAAAAATGTAGACAGTGCAATGTCGAATACTTGAAATATGGTTTTATTGAGGCACCCTCATACAAGACATTACCAATGTGCCTGATTTGCCAGAGCGTTTTCTCAAATGAAGCTATGAAACCATCACGTTTAGAAGAACATTTAACCAAAATACACCCTGACAGAAAAGATAAAAGTTTATCTTACTTTCAAAGAACAATATTCAAGACGTCCATCATTAGCTGGTATGTTTTCAGCGGCATCCAAACAAGACACAGATGGCCTTCGGGCCTCTTACATTTCCTTGCTTATTGCTAAATCGGGAAAACCGCACACGATTGGGGGGAGAATTGATACTGCCATCTGTGAGTGAGTTTCTGCATACTGTACGGCACAAGCCTGCGTCTGATATTATTAAGAGAACCCCACTTGGCAATAACACAGTACAGAGGCGAATAGAAAAAATGTCCGAGGACGTGGAGAGTTCTCTGACTGATTTTTTGAAGACTGCCGAATTTTCTTTACAGCTTGATGAATCTACTTTACCAAACAATGATTCATTACTTCTTGAGTACGTTCGCTTCATTAAATGTGAAAAAAGTTGTCAAGAACTACTGTTCGCAAAAAAATTAGAAACCTGATACTAAAGGAAAATCTAAATTTCAAGTTTTGGAACACTATTTTGAAGAAAAAAGTATTCCTCTGAATAATATCGTGTCCATTGCTACTGATGGTGCTCCGGCAATGGTTGGATGATACCGAGGGCTGATTTCATATTTTTTTTTTAATGGCATTCGGCTACTGAGGCCATACAGCCAGCTCAATGTGATTTGTTGCTATCAAGTATTGACACATGGACACTACAACACGGAAACGACATCAACACACACAACACTTAAACACCCATGCCCTCGGCCGGACTCAAACCGGCGACCTTCGGCACGTGGAGCTAGCACTCTAGCCCCTACGCTACCGAGGCTGTCGATTGCATATTTGAAAAAGGCAGTACCAAATGTAGTCGCCGTGCATTGTGTAATTCACAGACACCATTTGGTTGCCAAAAACCTAGGTGATCGCTTTCACTACTCACTGCAGTATGTAATTACCGCTGTTAACAAGATCAGAAGCAATGCTCTCAATAGTAAGATTTTATGACGTTTTTGACTCCATTATAACGTTATTTTTTTTTAAAAAAAGGATGATTCATTAAGAGAGAATTTATTGAAATATAGGAATGATATAGCTTATTTAACTGATCTATATCATAAATTTAATGAAACAAACCTACCGCTGCAAGGAGATAATTTGAATTTGATCAAAGCAAAGTCAGTTATTTGTGCGTTCATGTCAAAACTTGCCTTGTACAAACAGAATGTGGGTCGAAGACAATTCTATCAGTTTCCAAATCTTTCCTCTGTGGAAACAAATGATGAAGATATTTTAGTATTTTGTCAACATTTGGAAGCACTTAAAGAAGATTTTAAAAACGGATTTCAGGATATTCTTAACATAACCATTCCAGTTTGCTTATTAGAACCTTTCTCAAACCTACAAACAGCAGATTTATCGTTACAGGAAGAGTTGATGGAACTGTCAGCAAATGAAGAATTAAAATTAAAATTAAAAAATGGATATCAAGAATTTTGTCTACAGAGGCAAATTCCAGATTTGTATCCGGCTTTGTGGGTTACAGCAAAAAAGTTTTTTATTGCATTACCGTCGTCATATTTTGCCGAAAGGAGATTTAGTGTAGTAAACAATTTACTAACAAAGAAAAGAAACAGATTGTCAGTAGTGGAACGCGGCGATTTAAGACTCCTGCTGACAAATATAGCACCAAATGTTAAAAATTAGTATCATTACATGAAGCTCAGACCTCTCACTGATAATTTTACAATAATTTTCAATATATGTTTTTAATAAAATTTTATAAAAGGCACCAATATTGTTAATATTCTTTAATAAAGTAATTTTGAAAATCTATCCTTGTTTTTCAACATTTATTATTGTCCAGTTCACCTAAGAGGGGTGCCATCAAATCACTGTTTGAAGAAGTGGGCAACAAGCCAATTAAATTGAAGTGCTATGGATGAAACAACATTGATTACAACAACAAAAGACGTCGGTGCTGTTTTTTTTTTTTAAACTGGGGGGCGGGAGTAATTTTTTTTTTCGAAAAGGGGGCGGTAGGTCAAAAAAGGTTGGGAACCTATGATCTAGACAGTCCTCCACCATCATTTTCTGTTTAAAATTTGAAGTCAAAGCTAATGGCATTAAATCTGTTTTAGATCGAGGGTTATCAATAGATCTTTTAAAAAATACCTTCAAATTTCACTAATCCTGTAAACCTATAGTTTTCAAGTTGTCAATCATGTGTGGTGTAGCTTAAATACCTGTGACATTCAGGGTAATATGAAGCGAATATTGCAGGCAAGTGGTGTGAATGTTGGATTTCAGATCTGCAGACCGATATTCAATGCCATATGCTGCTTATTTTCCTTCCCCACAATATTTTCATAATATGAATATTTTATTCACAAAATATAAGTATGTTATTAATTTCCCTTAAAAACTGAATAACAATATGCAGATTTGATGTTTAGTTTTTATATACATATCTCGAAAATATATAGATCACGTAGCATGGTTGTAGTTCATTATTGTTACTCACACTGATTTTGGTGGAGCCTGTCGTAAAAGTATGAAAAGCACAGAACCTCTGGCACTATGTGCAACCTATGGAGAAAACTTTACTGCATGCACACTTTTTTGTAATAGTGATTGTGGAAAGCAAAGTTGGTTTATGGTGATGAAGATTAATCTAATATTAATTTGGATACATACAACACAATAAAAAGCCCTGAAAAAACAGTACAGGCAACTGACTACAGATGAAGGCATGGATGTTTAGAGCATCTGCCCAATTTTCCCCTTCACGACTCCACATTATTCTGAATTTTCAAAAAGAAATTCTTAACTCGACAACAACTGTAGACATCACATGACTGGCAAAGAGGGAGAAATTTCAGGGGTGTGAAGGTTGAGGAACACAATTAAGATATTTAAGTAGAAGAAGTTTTACTAACTAGTTTACCAAAGCAGGCCCAAGTCACCATGACCTGTTTCAGAAAGTGAACAAAGACGAGAAGAGTGTAGACTTAGTTCAGAATAAGATCTTTAAATTTTTTGATTCTAAACAACCATGAGACTTCACCTTATTTTTAAAAGGATTGTTTTTTGGGATTCATTTTGTAAACTGATCACTTAATCAAATATAATAATTTCATTTGAAAATCCATCTATGTCGGCATTTCACAATTCAGGTCTTATCAATATAGATGTGTCTGATTCCAACAATATGCATGCTCTTTGCAAACAACAGATTATGTCCTGGGTAAGCAATGCTGATTGCTATAGATTTAATTTCCAGTAACTTCCAGACTAAGAGTAAGATCAAAGTAAAATTTAATGTGTTAGTTAAGATTGCTGATCTCTTTTCATAACAGAAATTTGAGGGATATAGTGTCATTCAGAGCAAAGCAATTAATATAGAAATATATGTTGAAATGTTTCATGTTTGGTGTTGCCATTAGATACATAGGGGGTAAAGTCACTAATATTGAACTTTTATTATGATTCGGGGGTGAAAACAAATATCTGTACCAAATTACCTGCTTGCTGGGCCACGGAAATAACTGGGCAGTTATCACATCGCGTCGTAGTCAGTTAAAAACTTTGAATTTCACTTTTCCAAAGTAAGGAAAAGAATGAAATAAAATTTAACACCCTAGTTAACCTTAATGAGCTGCATTTCTAATAAAAATTGGTGGAATATAAAGCTATTAGAAGATAAAGTGATTTCACGTTTTGGGTAGATAAGAAGTAAATATATGAAAATATACCAATTCAGAAATTTTCATACGATTTGGGGTAAAACTATATCTGTGTACAAAATTTCAGCTTTCTACAGTATTTTAGAGTTCTGATGATCATGATTCATGGTTTAGTGTTGCCTGATATCGCTTATGCATTCGACTCGGTGTGGCATACCAGTCTGCTCTGCAAATTGTGCGAATGGGGTTTGCCTGGAAACTACGTGAAACTGATCCACAGCTACCTGTCGAGGTGCACCTTCTGCGTCAGGGTTAGTGATGCCATCTCGGCGAATGTGAAACTGCCGCTGACAAACACAACAGACAATTAGTCCCAATGGAGTGAAAAGAATAATAATCAATAATACGCCAACAAGACGACCAACCGAAAGTAAAGACATACCAAATCAGAAGAATATCGAGGGAGATCAAGGGAGGAAATGTCTCAGGACACGAATGCCCAACCAACCAGGTTTAATGCCGAGACTGACGAAGATGATGATGCATATGAATAACTTCAAAACTAAGAACGGGAAAGAAACAAAATTTAACGCATTTGTTAAACTTACTTGTATATGCAAGGTAGAAATCTGAGATATGTAGTACCATACAGACCATAAATATTAAGGTACAAAAATTATTTGAATCATTTTGTTGATAATTGTACATGGTTGACTTGACTTAGCGGACACATTGCTGTGCACCCGGATACCACAGAAATGTATTCATAAAATATGGTGCTCTCCAGATTATGGCACAAAAGAAAAGCAGGCAAGACATGAAGAATCAGGACTTATGACAACTCCCACACAATAAGGCCAGTGGAGACATTAAGTCATAAAAAGATTAACGGGGTACAGTAGTTGGTTAAGATTAAAAGTTATGCGGATTTAATAGAAGTTGGATATTCCAATAACCAAAGGAGATTGCATTCTTACAGAGGCCAGTGGCTGCTGAATCCAAATCAATAGGCAAAGAGGAGGCTGGTGTGAATGACAAATCTATCCTTCTTTTATACAAGTCATGTAAATTTTGCTAGATAATTTTTAACTATGTGTGAAACCTAGGCATATCACTTTACCTCAGAATGAAAAGATTCATTAATGTGGTCAAACATGCCAGTCTTCCCATTACAAAGAGGGTAAAAGCTGCTCCTTCCTGCTGAATAAGTTATGGTATTTGTTTTTGGGGATTCTGAGGATATACTATTTCTAGATTTTCTTAAAAGGATGAAACCATTATGACAGTATATTATACTAACCTTGTGAAATATGAAGCAACTGTGAGCAGTTATTAAGAAAGAGAAAACAAATTCTCAACAACAAAAGCTGTCGTTTCATCAGGGTAATATATTACCAATCAAAAGTCTCCAACTAGAACGGCTGCTATTTATTAGCACGAGTTTCATTTGGTGCCAAAAACTCTATATTCACACAATTTGCCTTCTGTAGACTTACATTCATTTCTCAACACTAAATTTCCAGTCTCCCACCCATTTCAAGTTAAAGAGATTATTTTTGACTATGTTAAGATATCCTTTTCTGCAGATGGCATAAAAGCACTGGGATATCACAGATGGGGAAAATATTGACAGATTTAAGAACCAAGTTTTTCATAATGTTTATATGAATGAAAAGTTCTGATTTCTTGTTAAGGTAATTTTCTGTGTAGAAACAATGTTCCAGTGATCATGAACTCTGTAGCCATGCTGAGATAAACTTCCTTGTCTATAGTACTGTAATGCATTTGCTTTGTCATCTTATTGACTGTTATATTTATACTCTCATACCCAACTAATTTCTACCCTATTTAAAAGACCAAGTAATGTGAGGATTACAGATACTTAAACTACTTTCCATTTGTTGAGTCCATAAATAGGCAGCAGTTGACTGAAACATGCTTTAAAAACAATTTTATGCACAACTGTTAGGCACATGTTACACTTGCCCAATTTATTCATCTGTGTACTCAAATTATTTTTCATTCCTTGTTAATGTAAAAAGACATTTATCAGTCAAACATTGTGTTACATAAAACAAAACAGATATGACAAAGTAGATATGCATAAATGTAAAAATATAAGTTGTAATAATGTAGCGGTGGAAATAATAATAAAAAAATACAATAAATAAATTTAGAACAATTTTATTAAAATTATTAATAAATAAACAATAAGTGATAGGTTTATTGGTACAGTATTATCAGTGATATAGGCCAGGCGGACGTCTTGTAATATATCTATGATCTCACCAAAACTGATTGGAAGTGGATCTATCCCATAGCAGCTATACCGCATGTAACTTTCATAAGCATTTTCTTACTAATAGAGCACTTTTCAGCTCAAATTCTAACAAATATTGTAAAGAAACAGAAAAATCTAATAGTTAAAATTTTATGATTAATGCCATTTGTTCCCTCTATTGAGCTTAAAATTACGAACATTTTGAGGTGTAGGGAGATATTTCAATTTCAAGCTTGTATTTCTATGCCACGTGCTCGGGTAGTGGGCACAAAGGAAAAAACATTAAATCTAAAATTGTCAATTAATGAAGAGCTATTCCAAATGAAGTCTTCACGGGTGGACCGCCAGATATTGTTTTGAAAACACGATATTTTGACAACTAGCTCTGTCGTCTTCATCAGGTGTCGAGACATCTGCACAGGTCGGCTGACCGTCGGATACTGAGACAGCCCAGCTGCCGCACCTCCTTATATAGGCCAACGGCTCTCCGACCCCTGCGCCCGGCGGCTGGGAGTGAGTGGGCAAGGTTACAGTTCTTTGCTGGCTGAGTAAGTTAATATTGGGCCATTTGTGGAAGCTGCTGAACATGCGTGCCACGCTCTCTGCGTAGAGTTTCCAAAACTTGTTTCCATGCCTCACTAAGACATAGCCCACTATCTCTGTTGTAGGTATCAGCCAATCGAATTTCAATTGCTTTTTTGACTATTGGCAGTATCTTGGCCTCATAGCCCAGTTTTCATCAGTCTTCCATCACAACTGGACTTGTGTGTCACCCTACAGGTGATATAATAGGGCAGAAAGGATAGGTTTTGAGACTTAGAGAAATTTTTTACCAAGAAGTAACTTCAGCTTTAACATACATCAGTCAGTAGTAAACTTCATTAAATTTATCATGACTTGAAAGACTTTGTTCTTACACTTTCACTAACTTGAGGGGGAAGCTGTGAAATATTCCTGAAGTGAGTTGGTCGTGGTGACCTGCTATCTTCATAAAAGATTACGTATGTCTGATGCCTTATGTAGGTTTGCTACTGATATCAATTCATTATTACGAAACATTTTCAGAATATACTATTTTCATCTAAAGTAACTTATTTTGTGCAACCTAATACTTGTTGGCTATTACAGGATAAATTTAGTAGCTAGGCAGCTGACTTTCAAGAAACCATGCATCTTCAGTATCAGATTAACGCAACATTCATGAACTTTATCAGTAACAGTCTGAGCTAATGACCAATCTGTATTCACTTCCAAGCAACATTATGTCATTACAGTCCGATATCCACAATAATTTGGCAAGCAAGTTCCCATCTCTGAAGTTAACATGGTGATCAGATTGCACCTTGTATACCAGAATATTCTGGCTACAATTCATCTTACTGTCACCAGTATGATCCTACCAATAAATCCATCACTTATTAATAAATTTACAATAATTTCTTAAAAATTCAAATTTATTGTTGTTTTTCCATTATTTATTTCCTCTGTTCCATTAATACAATTTACACTTCTACATTTATAAATATATACTTTAACATTTCATGACCACCGACACATATATGAATAAAATTCGTGGCTTTTTCCTGAAAATTACCAATAGTCCACTTTACAGTAGTTTACCCCAACTGTTCTCCACTGCCTAGCTAATCATGTGGTAATGTGTGACATGCTCACAATTCCTTTCCGAATGACTCACTCGTACCAACATCAGTAAGATTTAAAACCGAACTATTGTAAAGTGTGTTTGTGTTCTACTTGTCCTCCTGCCTTCATCAGTCGTAACTGACAGATGATTGTCCTAAGTTCTCCCATTTTTCATTGCCTAACTGTACCTTCATTGTCACCAATATCCAAAAAAGGTATATGTATGTCATGTCCACCTTGATCAGCTGCCAGACAACCTTGAAATAGAGCATGGGTTTGATTTTGAAGAAAAAGAAATGCTTGCTTGCATGGACAAATAGTTACGGAATCACTATCATTCCAGAAAGTGTTAAAAATGCTCTTTCAGATCATTCAATAAATTTGCATCGTATTCAAACAAAGTGATGTCTGGAACTCAGACACTTAAATTATACACAAGATTAATGTGATGAACAAACATTTGAATACATTTTGCATTCACTTATTAACCATTTGTAAAATCTAAAAATGCTTTATTGTTATATGGCTTGAAAAATTAAAAACAAGATACAGGTCACTGATCACAGCATAATTTTTGTATGTAATTCTTGAAAGGGAGTAAAATGGCATTTCATACATTTACTCTGTGATCTTTTATAGGAGGATAAAATTATACTGGAGATGTAACAATTTACACTGGCAGAAATACAAAGTGTTACTCCCAGATAGAGTTGTCATAAATCTATGAAATTTGGCTCAAGTATAATCATAAGAAGAGTACTGAATGATTAAAAATTGAAAGTCGTACATGTAATAGTATGACAATTAAGTGGCTATTTACTATGCAAAATTGCCATGTTGTCTAGTGTATAAGTGGTGATTGCACTTTTTTGTCCACAACTTCTTGGTGACAAAGCTTGCCAAAGTGAAGAGTACCCTGTACACCCAAATGTCTGTCTTTGAGAGAGGTTGAATAATTGGCATGTTTGAAATTGGTGCACGATTTCACGAAATTTCCGATAGTACAATGTCAGTATAGATAATTTTTACACAGTGGAATCAAGAAGGCTGTAGTACTCAGAGCTGGCACCAATCAACACAGAGGAATAATGGCATGTAAAGACCGTCAAATTGTGCAGATGGCTATTGCTACGTCAGCAGCCCACATATGAACAATAGTCACAGAGAGAGTCACCCCAAAGAAAATTTCAAACTGATTGCTTGACTCTACACAATGTTTGCCATTAAAACAATTTCACTGCTAATAACATCTAATCTGGAGTACTGCAAAACATGACTGGACACATGAATGGCATACTGTTGTGTTTAATGACAAGTCCTGATTCTATATGTAGCAAAGTGATAATGAAGAATATGCATGCCAGCTTAGTGGAGAAAGGGCCCACCATGCTGTGATTTCATGTCACACAGGTCCAATCCCTTGTTTCAAGATTGGGGGGCAATCAGCTATAACAGCAGGACTGAGTTGGTTGTTGCTGAATTCACAATGACAGCCCATCAGTATGTGGAATGGGTTGTGATAACCTTCATGTCCATCATCCTAAATGGTATCTTCCAACATAATGTAATGTGCATGTCCTCATTCTGCGGCTGTCACAATGCAAACCTTGCAAGGGGTTGTGTCCAGGGATTGGCCAGAAAGGTGCCCAGATTTATCTTCAATAGAGGATGTCTAGGATGCCATGTGTAGATAGATTAAGTCAGATGGTCACCCATCACAAACTGTCCAATAATTGACTGCAGGCATGGGGGGACATATCTCACGAAGACGTCCGAACACTTATTGATTCAAAGCCAGCATATATCCATGAATGTATAGGTGCTCAAGGTGGCACTTCTTACTAATTCATGTACGTAAAGTGAATAAACTTGGGCTTATCTATTTCAATTTTTTATAATTTCTTTTAATAATGACCCTGGATATATCTACATAGGTTCTTAAAATTCCACCATTTCAGTGTGGGGGTAATTATTTCCATTCCCACCAGTGTATATTGTTTGTAAGATGCACAAAATTTATCAAGTCATATTTAAATAAAAATTGAATAAGGAACCTCTGCAGACAATGGAAGAACACAGTTTCACAAAATCATGAATCCACTCAGAGCAATAGAATTTTTGAATATAAGCCTCTCTGGGCAATAAAGACTTTCACTACACTGTCACTTCCTACTTTTATCCCATCATAACTACAGTTACCATATTTGAACTTAAAGGAGAATTTTGCTCATGCACCCAATACGAGGAGACTATAAAACGACATATCAAACTATTACTCATTGTGCTGTGAAAATACTGGCTTAAGGAACAAATAGTCTTAAACAAGTGATTATAAATGCACAAAGGGATCAATAATTGTACTTTCAGCTGAATGTGACTTGTTAGGTTAAAGCAATTGAGTAAAAGAAAAACTGTTAGGCACAAAAAAAAAAATATTTTGTGCATCACAGTTTTCTTTTGTTGCATTCTCAGTAGATATTAATATGCTAACAGAAAATATTGTTTTCCTTGGATAGTTTCATCACTAATATTATTTCTGTTCTTAACTTTTTTTATCCATTGAAACTGTTTCTTCATTAAATTAAACTTCAGTTTTATATCACATGATCATAACAGAAATATTGTTAGCAGATACATTAATGGAAAGTGTAAAATAAGGGCTCAGAAAGAAAAGTCTACAGGACAATGTGTTGTATGTAAAATTGATGATAAATTACTCACTCAAATATAAAAAAGAAATGTCGTATTAGAAACCATGGCGAGCTGAGGGATAACTTCAATTTTTTAGACATCATCATTTATGCAGTCATATTAGTTTTTACAGGCATACATCTCAAACAAAATGATGCAAATAAGCTGTGAACACTTTAAAATAAAATATTTTTTATTAAATAAAAAATATGTAAAAACATTGTTTCAGTTTTAAAACAATTAAGTTGAAAACTATACACTCAGACAACACAACATGCAACATCTTTAAACATTTTATGTAATAGTGCATTAAAGTCTTTTCTTCATGAATTTGCTAGAGATTATTGTAAAAAAATTAATATATTTCTGTTATACAGATCAAGTGCAGCCATTCAACAAAAATAATGTATGCAGAAAAGAAGAGGACAGAGAAAGAATAACAAGTAAGTACATGCAACATAGCCTTCATGGATATTATGCCAGATATCCTTTGTATCACTGCTATACTTATTTCAGGTATACTTCTACACCCGATTAAGACAGCAGAGGCAGCTGTTAAAACGTGTTTTGAGAAACTAGTTGTCTGAACATCCTTGAAGAATATGTTGCAGCAGTATGGTGGGAAAGACTCCACTCTCACAAGCAAATACTTCACTAGAGTCCTAATTCATAACAGTGTCTATAAAATAAGTAATGCAACTTCCAAGGATAATAAACCACATAAAGCAAATTACAGTTTCCTTGAAAATAGATATTTGAGTATCAGAAGTTAATTTAAACAGGCTAAATTAAACAAAAATAATTTAGTATTACAGAACTCATGTTGTTAGTATAAATTAGAAAATAACCTTCATCTATAAATATTTGTTTCATCCCTAAACACAATTTCAAATTTTTATCTTGAAATATTAAGATAATTCATTTTCATACAAGTTACATACAAGAGAGGTTTTAAGCCAGAAAAGGAAGGAATCTTCAGTATTCAAATGAACATGATGAAACTGACACTATCTGAACATGAATGTAAAATTTAGTTGGAAAGTTTTGTTAAAAAAATAACAGCTCTTTAAAAATTTCTTATTAGACACTTGCACCAGTCTTAAACTTCACTTTTAATTCTATCCAAATGTGACTGAACTGTTTATAATTTGACAGAGTGCTTACTTTTAAGAAAATTGTATACAAATTGTAATGCAAGTTTTTTTTAGCATAACCTCTTAATACACCTTTATAAACCCTTTCAGACCATTTAATGGTGTTAATTTATTTGGCTATGTATTGATTTGTGTATTAATTTTGAAGTTATCAGTTCCAAAGGAGTCAGTATATCTATTTGCACAACTAATAACAAGCTTCATTGTATTATTAATTAACTGTATTAATGTAATAAAATAATAAGATATAAATTTCTTAAAGCTCTACACAACCAGCATATTTATTTAGACAATGTGACAACATTTTAAAAGTTTGTTCGCAATAAAGCAGGTAATTAATGCTGTTCCTTTCAATATATTAAAACTTTTTAGTTATTATTTTTCTGCCCAGCATTGTGTGTTTCAACCATGTGATTATTTTAGTACACTTTAGAGCAGTCTGGTGGCTCAGCGGTTAAGGTATTTGACTGAATTTCGCAAGGTTCCCAGACCAAAATGCAGTGTTGGTTGGGATTTTTAAGGGCACTTAACGCATCCCTCATCTCTGGAAAAGCTTACTTTGAATATGTTCGGATGCCACGTTAAACAGTTGGTTCCCACTACCAGGAAAAATCAGATGGTTGGGTTATGGTGACACAATGGAAGAATATTGTGCAACCAGAAACTCCGTATCAGATCATGAAAATATATAACTTATTTTATTATTAACGTGGAAAAGAAAGGGAAAATACACCCAACACTCACCAAAGTTGAAGGGAGGAGGGCAGCAGCAACACAAAACAAAGAAAAAACAATATTTTGGGTGGAAATGGGATTTTCACCCGAAATATTGTTTTTTTTTCTTTGTTGGTGTGTTGTTTTGTGTTGCTGCTGCCCTCCTCCCTTCAACTTTGGCGAGCGTTGTATTAGGATGTAGGCTATACTAGGGGCTGAAGTATAGGCCTAGTACCTCAACTAAATATTTACTTGAAGTAAAAAGTTCTCTAAAACTGCATCAATAATTTTAAATGACCATGTAGCCTGCCTGGAAACTCAACTGAAATGCTTGACGGCCACCACAAAGCTTTTTTAACCCAAAGCTGAGAAAGGATTTCAGTCTACTACGAAATCACAAAAATCCACTTGAATTAAAATTTTAAGTTTATTTTCAACGTCACATTTCAGAAAATAGCTGTTACAGTTGAGTAGGCAATCGAACAAACGTGTCCAAAAAATTACAAACTATAGAGAGGAAGAGCACCGACGAACCCCCTTCTAGAAAAGTTAATAGTTCAAAGTCATTACTAGTCACTCGTCAAAAAATCTTAGCATGGTGGTCCTTCAAGCCATGCGGTCCCTCAAAGTTCCACTATTTCCAGTTATAGCTTGGCCTAACCGACAAACACGCACCATACCTAGCGCAGATTACTTTCACACAACGTTCCCGGAGTAAAGACAGCCCCCTCTCGTGTTCTATAAAAATTTCTGATTTCAGTGGCGTAAATTTTATTAATATCGGTGGTGTAATAGCAAAGTTATTAGTTTGTGAAGATTAGGTTTGAAATGTTTCAGAAGTTAGCTCTGTTTATGTTTAATAATTATCCTTCTGCTACTTATATCGAAAAAGTGGAGTTATCTGAATTTTCTTTGAATTTAGTTACACGTTTCAACAGTCGTTTTATTTAAGAAAGTAGCTTGGTTTAATCGTAATTTAATTTTGAAATTACCAGGTTGTGATAGATGATGAAATGACTAAAATGTATATAAAATCTGTTCTACAGCATGAAATGTTCTAAAATTTTAATATATTATACCAGATTTTTAGTTCTTTCAGGGAATCTACTTTTTAGTGCAAGAAATTATCGAAAACATATGATAAAAAAAGTTGAAAGTGAAAGTGTTCCAAGAGGTGTTTAAAGTTTTATTTAGCTATTTAAACAGCTCGAAACTACGGAATTTTAGTGACTATCTTTCTTTTGAATTATTATTATTTTTTAAATTATTTTACTGCACCAAACGTGTCGAGAATTAGTGAAATGATCATGTAGCAAAAATCCATTGTTTACAAGTTGGATAATAATAGATTACCATATTCCAGGTTAGTTTAAAGATTATGTACTATTAAAAATGTTTATTTAGTGCTTATATTAAGTGTTGTGGGTCTTTACTGCTTTTAAAATGGTCTATTTATTGAATTGGCTTGCTGTTTCGACTTCTGCTTGAAACGTTTCCTCATATCCTACACTGGCAATATAAATTTTATGTTTGCTGGGAAGCTTACTCCCTCCCTTATGCTTTAAGCTAAGCAAACTAGAATTTACTCAAATTCTAAGGTGCTTACAGTTGGGTGTATTTTCCCTTTCTTTTCCATGTAAATATTGCCTAGCGGCATTTCTTTCCTTTCATTGTTACCTACATTATTTTATTATTATTGTAGTAAGATTTTATTTTATTTTTTCAATTTGAATCAGAAATCTTTTGACTGGTGGCATCAACTCCCTATCCTAGGCAAGCACTCATGTCGTCACATAGTTCAGATTGTGTGCTGGAACTAGGGTGCTCAAAATGGGAATGGCTGCTACAACTTATGGTTTATACTGGGTTGGCCACCTCATATTGAAACCAACTATTATATGTGGCTTCATAATGTATAAACAATTTACTGAGTTCTCTGATTGTTCAGTGGTTAAGGTGCTTGCTTTCTAAGTCTGGGGTCCTAGGTTCAAATCCTGTTAGGTCCAGGAATTTTTATGATTTGTGTTTGATCATATGAGCTATGTCATGGTTCAGATTCCACATCAAACTGTAGTAACAGCCATGACAGAGGAGGAATTCAGGAATGCATGGCATATTAAAACTCTGTCAACAGGCTGCAAGATGACACAAATTTACTGATTTATTAAAGTCACAGTGACAGATATAAATCATGCCCACAAAAGCAGGCATAATGTTTTTCAAGAAATGAGTGAAAATATATTAAGTTTTTATCATGTTATGAACATACAAGAAGCTTAATAATTCGGTACAGAATAAAATGCTATCCAGAATTCTGAAGATCCCTTGAACACATTGCTTGTACAATCACATACATATTTTTCTAGGTATACATTTTTTTTTGAAAGAACATTATCAGTGTTATTAAAACTACAAAACATATTAAAAGAAAAATGCAGTCTTTAAATAAATCATTGAAGACTGATTAGAACCACCGAGATAGCTTTAGAGCACATTTTTCACTATCCTACACTTCATTACAGCAGGTAAGAGTTATATTGTAAGGATACGAAAGTCACATTTTGAGCCAAAGAAAATAACTCAAAAGATTCCTTTAGAATACTGTATACTCAGTGCACTATTATAACTAATCATGTCATTTGTGAATTTTAATTACAAATTATTAATTCTAATTTTTCATCTTACCATGAAAATAAAAATTGGGAATTATATATGAGGCAGACTTTAAGGACAGAGTGATATAAATGAATGTCATGACAGCAATTTTCATGGGAATCAAGTAGAAAAATGAGCTGGATAGTAATGAGAATGGCAATAATTAACACAGAATGTTTGAAAATAATCTCTCAGAATTTTCATACTTTAAGGAAAAAAGGAAATGTGTGCTGTGCTTATCATGAAGCTTTATGAGAAAATCAATGCCATCCCAACAAAGTCAAATAAAACAGGTAATTTGATCTTGTGCAAGTATTTCGCCAATAAACATAAACCAACCATTTGTTTCATTTGATCCAGTGTGATACCCACAAAACTTAGACAAGAAAAACACGAACCTTCAACTGTGACACAATGTATTTACGAGAAAGATAACATAAGAAGTTAATGAATTAATAGACAGTAGTGCAAGATTTATTGAGAGGGAAAAAATAATCTTTAAATAAAGGAGATTCAGTCTTTAGTGTCTCGACACTACTTTAACAGCTACTCTTTTTTAATGTGAAGCAATCACAGACAATTTGGCAATTATCAAAAGCATTCTACCATATTAAAAATATATCACTATATTGTAACAACCTTTTAAGTGCCTCAACAGTCACAGAAGCGTTAGGTAAAATGCATATATAAAATCTAATATTAGGAAGCAGAAATTATTGTACTCAAAGATCCTTCTCTTACAAAACATTTGAAATTGTTAACAAAAATCTTTTCCTACCATAAGAGAAAACAAGATGCATTAGGGCAAGTCCAATTTTAATTTGTTACAATGCAAAAGTTTTCTTTTTAATGGAGAAGGAAGAAAAGCATCACATATTTTAAACTACCAGTACATTTTTATGGTATAAATAAAAAAAAAAAAAGACACACACACAAAAATACACAAAATTAAGATTCAAGATTATTACGAATCAGTTGAAGTTATGACCTGACCTTTACTTTCAGGTTTCTCAGCCAAAGTTTCACTTATCTTGTTCCAGATTTTATCAAAAGCATCAACACCCATATAATCAAATTTGCCTTCCTCCCACGCTTGGCGGCGTATGTGTTCATCCACAGCAATCTGTTCAGCTGTACGAGGAACTCCCAGTGTTAACTGTGCAAACGCACCAGCAAGGCCAGTCTGAAAATCAAGTGAATCCATTAGTGCTGATAAAAATGTTGCCAAATAAAGAAGACAAATAATAAACTACCATATTATTTATGGCTACAAATCCATCAACATTTTATGCTTCAGAGAAAAAGTATCAAGGTTTAAACCTGAAGACAGTAGGAATGGGCGAAAATTGCAACAACAAACGGCAAAGCAGTCATAACTATCTGCAATAATTTCAATAGTAGGGAAATTGAGAGTGGGAGTAGACATTACGACAATTATATACAAGACTGAGGCAGTTACTAGGCATTTGAAAAATGTTATGTAACTAGTTTCATGAAACTAGTCATGAGAGTCTTGCAGAGATAGAGAAGAATGAGAGCAGGAGCTTTTTCACATCAGTAGAAATGAGCAGAATAGGGAATTCAAAAGATTCTGATTATTTCACACTATTAAAAAATTGTAAAATTGTTGTCATTGATAATATTACCTACCACAGATGGGTTAATGATAGGTGCACATAACTTCATAAAATATTATTTAGACTGAGCTATGATACTTGCCACATACCAGAGGATTGGGAAAATGCCATAGTACTACTGGGTCACAAAAGAGAGAGGACAAAGTTGAGTGTTGTAGAGCAATTTCTTTGAAATCAGAGTTGATGCAGAGCTCAACATCCCACCACATAAGAAATGTATGTAAGGAAAATGGTTTGTAAAACAGTACCACAGCTCTAGGAAAGGCTATCATTGTAAATTTCAATTAGTGGCCTACGTACAAGCTATCTTAGACAGCATGGTCCGTGCATCCTGTAGGTATGTCTAAAGAGTACGACAGAATAAAATACTTGTTAAAAAAACAAAAACCGCCTTCAAAAAAAGCACACTAAAAATTTTATACCTTGCTTAGAAGAAAGTAATTCCAAATGGACAATATTTTACATTACTGTTGTTGAAATTTTCCATTAATTAGTTATTTTTGGAGTCGGTGCTAGCAAAAGCAAGAACAAAAAGACCAAATTACTGAACATTATTTGGTGTTTGAGGCAAAACGGGAAGAACGTATAAAAGTTCCAAATATTTTACAGCATGTAGTGAGGCAGATGTTACTGCAGGAGACAGTTTAGGGAAACAAATTAGACAGTATTTTAATCTGTGGCTCGGCCTTCTTGGTCATCCAGCAAATCTCTGGCGCTACAGTATAGGCTGCATCATGCAGTAAATGCTTTACAGTTAGTATAATATCGGCGTATCATCTGTATGTTCCAGTTTTGTGAAACGTTTTTCTAACATTAATTGTAGGTAAGTAGTAACATGACTTATGTATTATTGTTATTATCTTTTTGTTCTTCTTGCTTTTGCTGGCACAGACTCCAAAAATAACTAATTAATGTAAAAATTTCAATAACAGTAATGTAAAATATTTTCCATTTAGAATTACTTTCTTCTAAGCAAGGTATAAAATTATTTTAAAATTTTTAGTGTGCTTTTTTTGAAGGCGGTTTTTATGCTTTTTAATCAATTGTGTTATTTTTAAATTTTTAGTGGTATTATAGTTTGTTTTGTATTTTAAACATGCCGCAGCAGTTCTCATTTTGTGAACTCAGTGGTTGAAGTGCTTGCTTTCAAAAAATCTTACTTTATATTCCCCAAAAAATTCCAGAACGAAGTGAATTGGATGCTGTGTTAAGATATATCTGGTTAGATTTTGGTCCAGGCTGTATTTTGACCTAATCATAACATCAGTTTAAGCTGCTACCCGATAATCAGAAAAATAACATCTGGGCATTAATCTGTCTCTGGAATATACCCGTTTGTTCCGGCATCACACAGAAAATATAGATTTTTAATTGGGGCCCAAGTTGAAATCCGAGGTACATATTGAGACATTAGGACACATTTATTTTATGAATATTCTGCAATGACTTAATTAATTTTGACAAGATTTAAAACTGTGGATTTTTGTAAAGACCATTGGAAATTAAAAGGGTGGGGGTAAAGAGGAAGAGGGATTGGACTTTTGTATACCAAATGTAGACAGACTATTCTAATTGATTTAAAGTTTACGTGTTTAAATTTCTATTGATAACAGATAAAAACCATACGTATGTATAAAAAAACAACTAAGGGGTGTAGAGGCGAAGAGTAGTTTGGCTTTTTATAAAACTAGCGTGGACAACATTTTCCTCTTTTTGGTTTAAAGTATACATGTGCAGTGTTCAATTGAAATCTGATAAAAACTGTGGGTATCTATAAAGAACATTGAAAATTAGGAGGGGTTGGGCCTCTGCAAGCAAATTTACACGCAATTATTCTGTATATTTTGAAGTATATGTGTGCAAATTTCCTTCAGAATCGGATATAAAAAAACTGTAGCTCTGTGTAGATTAAGGGGATGGAAAGGGGGAGAGGGTTTTGACATTTCTAAACCAAATATAGAAAGTATTTTTCTGCTTGTTTTGAAGTATACATTTGAATACTTCCTTCAAAATCAGATAGAAACTGTAGCATTATATAAAGAACATTGACAGTAATTAGAGGGGTAGAAAGGGGGATAGGGTTTGCGTTTTTGTGAAAGTAATGTGGAAAGTATTTTTCATTTTCTCTCTTTTTTTAAAGGATACCCATGTGAATCAGATTAAAATATATGGTTGTACAAAAATTATGGTGTAAAAGGGGAGCTAGGGTATTTTTTTGTTGTTGATATTTTGGTCAGAAATCTTATTCATAAAAAATTACATGTATTGCAACTTTCATAATGATTAGTCAAAAGGTGTCGACTGTAGCTTATTAAAAAGAAAATGGACAAAAATCAAGAGGGTGAAAATGGGGAGAGGGGGTTCAGTTTTTGCAGACTACAAGTTAACATTATTTTTCTCTTTGTTTTATAATAAAAGTGTGTTATTTTTTTACCTAAACTGGATAAATGCTATGAGTTTGTATGAAAAGCAAGTGGTTTAGTGAGGAGAGGGGGTGGTTTTTGGATATTTGGTCAAAAACCATCGTGAAAAAATACATGTAAGCACCAACGTTCATGGTAATCAGTCAAACGGTGTCGACTGTAGCTTTTTATACAGAACGTTGACAAAAATTAAGGGGGTGGAAGGAGGTAGAGGGGTTGGGCTCTGGCAGACCAAATGTTGACAGGATTTCTCTATTTTAAAGTATACTTGTGCAAAGTTCAATCAAAATCAAATAAGAAATGTAGGTTTGTATAAAATTATGGGTTGTAAAGGGGGAGTGGGGAGGTTTTTGAACAAAAATTTGACAGTATTTTTCCTCTTTATTTTTGTCTATACATGTCCAAAATTTCATCGAAATCGGATAAAAAATGTTGTTTTGTATACAAATTAAGGGGTGTAAGGGGTAGAAGGGGTGGTTTCTCAATGAAATTCATATGGGACCACTTTAGAGGTATACCCTACCCACTGAAAAAAAATTTCATTTAAATCGGTTCACAATTGGCGAAGATATCGCTGAACATACATACAAAAAAAAATACAGACAAATTGAGAACCACCTCTTAGTAAATCATAGAATGGTGATGAATTGGACTAAAATAATTGGGATGTCTGGGTAGGATAAAGATAAGGGAGCAAAGAGAAAAGGTACAAAAGCTAATATCAGATGAGATGGAACTGGGATCAGGAGTTGCGATTGTAATTTATTAGAACCATTGCTGCTCATTATCCTAATAAATGATTTGTTTGTTGGTTTATTTGCAGATGTATAACAGATTTTTTTTTTTGATAGGGACAGTGAAGACCTGTAAAAGCATCTAGACAGATGTGTAGTTTTGTATATCAACATGGAGTGAACATTAACCTAAAGAAGACTCAGCTCCTTAGGTACAAAAAATAAAAATAACTGCTTGCCAAACCACCTGGTTAACACTCGATTAAATAGGACATACAGGTGACGCGTAGAGAACAATTTCAGAGTTGTGCATCTATTAGATAAGATGATTATGGAAAGTAACAGGGAAGTAGATTAAACTAATTTACTTGAGAGGAGAATTAGCCCATTACACCCCGTGACAATTTCTGCACTCAATGTTGCATTTCATGATTTTTTATTTTGAGTTATTTCAGTGATTAAAGCAAATTGTTTAAACTTTCATACATAAATTATTCCAGTCCTCAACTCTATCTCCAAAACAAAATTTTCCCTCTTATGCCTAAAATCAAGTGCTCCTCTACTTTATGGTCATACTCCTAAACCCTACACACTCCCAGAACTTTTCTCATATCTTGTGTCTTCCAGTGATTAACAATAAAGCTACTTTATAATAACAGTTATTGTGTTCCACATCAATTTCTGCACACAAAACTAGCTGCCCTCCTTTTCACTACTCTGATTTCTGAATCTTATACTAGTAATGAGAGTCCTGTTGTACCCAACCATACTCTAGCAATGGTCTGATTAAGGGTTTTTGTATCAAAATTTCTTCCTTCTCCTTATCACCATAACCAGTAAATGTAAGCTTTTTAAACTTCTCGCAACTACACAATGTGTCCTGTCAAATTGAGTTTATTATTAAATTAAAAGCACATTCATACCCTACAATTTCAACAAACAATTTCTCCTCTTTCTCCTCATACAATCATAAATTATCTTTCTATCTAACAAACTTTTTTTGGCATTTATCTTCATTTTAGGTTGAGCTATCCAGCCAAATATCCTGCCAGCTCAAAATCTTCTCACACTTTAAACCTGTTTTATAACATTGAGTTATCTGGAAGTAACCTAGCTTCTGATTACAAACCAACAACGGTTTCAAAACAATATCCTTTAGCAATCCTAGTTTCACTTCTACATTTCCTACTGAATTTCCAAGCCCAGTTCTTTGCTACCTATCTCTAAAAAACTTCTCCACTCAACAAGTATTTCATCTACTGCACCATTTTTGGCTCAGTCTGTCAGAAGGCTTTGAGAGATTCCATGTCCACTTCATCCAAAATATGAAGATCAAGATTTACATGAATGAGCTCTCCTAAACTAGATTTACAAACCAGTCTCTTTCTTCCTGAAGTTGCTGCATATTAAAATCTCTGTCTACCTATCACCGAGTTCAAACTAAATGACCTGTAATTGACTTCCTTTAAGAAACTGTACTATGGCACTTTTCTAGTCCTCTGGTATGCAGCAAGGGTGCAGATTAAAACAATATTTCCAGGTTTAGTAAAAATGTGAATCTCATACCTCTGTAGCACTATTTAACTTGTTTAACTAAACCAGTTCCCTTATAACATCAGAATCTACAACTAATTTGGTAGCCTGCTCATTTCTGCTTATGTGGTGAAGCCCTTTTTTTATTTTCTGCTCTGGTGAGACCTAACAATCTAATCAAAATAATTACCTAATATCTCTGCCTTCTTAATAACTTTGTAACTTTTCCCTGCCCTTATTATTTCTTTCAGTTTTCTAAGATTTCTTGCTGCATTATCCAGTGATCCTTCTCCAGCTACAAGATTTTTTCTGAGCACATTTAGCTTTCCTCTGTGCTGCTATTTGCTCCGTGTTCAATTCCTTAAAGTACTCCCTACTGTCTTGCAATTTTCTAACCGAATTATCTTCCTACAATCTCTTCAGTTTTCTCACCTCCCCATAATATATGTACATTCTGTTCTTTTTATTATTATTATTTTTGTATCGGCATAAAAATTTCTTTCCCCTTCTTCCTTCCCACTTTTTCTATCCTATACTTATACCCTCCTTTCACCTAATGAACCTTTACCTGAAATATTTCTTCAGTTCCAAATTATGAGCTTTTTTTAATCTTACTTATAAATACCTCCAAATTTCTCCTGCATTTAATGATTGCTATTATAACCACTACAACGACTTTATGATATCTTACTCCTTCTGTAACCTGAGATCTCAAAGCTGTCATCAGGCTTTATTAGGAAGATGTTAAACACGTTTTGTCACATTGTGTTCTGTTCTACCACTTGTTTGCTCACTCACTATTCTGAAATCTCTACTCCCTTGTGTTATTAAACTTATTTCCAGTCTATACATGGTAAATTTAAGTCCTCACCAATAATTACATCATTTTTGAAAACTCAATATGAATCTGATAATGGTTCCCCAGCTTACAGTAAAGAAAATTAATAAAGAAACTTTAGAAGTCACATTAAAAATGAAAGACTAGATTGTCAGATGTTGTAATGAACCACGTACATCTACAACGCAATATACCTCCAATGCAAATATTTCGCATCATGTCCAATTGTCACATACATTTCTTTCAGTATCACCAGATGCCTGTATCGGTATGTGTGAGATCAACAATATGTGAACAGAGGCTTTATCAGTGTGTTAATGGAATGTAGTTTTCTTGTGTTTGTCACTAATACCGCAAGACCAACAGATATTTAAATTCTATACCAACATTCATCCAGACAAAATAAAAATATAGGATTAGCAATAACTAAAACTTAATATAAACGTATTTTCAGGCATGCATATGCTCAAAGTAATAATTTTACTTACTTCCGCATCTGATTTTTCAGGTGCATCGTCACACGAAGATTCCACATGACTATGTTCAGCCAGTCTTGCTATGCTACCACACACAGAACTAACATGGATTTCTTCATTAGTTTCAGCTTCTAACTGGGAGCTAGATACTACAGAGGTATTAGGATCATATAGGAAGCTACTGTCCTGGCTCTGAGCATGCAGTATGTCACTTCCTGACACTCTACATTCTGCTTGATAATTTTCATAAGAAAGTATTCTGACCGACTGAATCGTCGCATCACTGGAAGTCACCTCTGGTAAACAGTCACCGTGCAGGATTTCCGACTCTCTGAAATGATTAACAATCGTGTTTCCTGAGAAACTGTTACTCTCCACGACCTCCGAGTAATGATTATTTGATTCATTAATATCTGACTGACAAGAAAAACCAACACTGCCTTCAATATTTGAAATAACAGCTACACTTCCATTTTCACCATCTGGATAGACTGACTGATCCTGTCGATTTAATCTGTGAACTGAAGCATCAACTCCACTAACAAAATCATTAGAGTTACCCACAAAACATTCAGCTCCTACAACATCAGTTTTCTGATCAGAGTTACTTGACTGATGCTGTGTCTCCGTCATCTCACAATAATTCTCCCACGGATCAGTGAAGTCACAGTTCACTTCCTGTACACTGAAGCTAAAATTTTGTTCGGGAATATAATTCCCATCACAATAAATATTTTGCTTACTAGAGAAGACAGGTTGAAAGCTATTACCAGCATTTACAGGTGAAGAAGAAACATCAATATGTGCAGAATGAAGTGGTGCCATATGAGAACTGCGATGTGTCTATCAGTGCAAATCATGCAAAACAAAGAAGAAATAAAATGTTAGTGCAACAAAATAGGAAGCAGTAACTAGATTAAGAGCACTGCACAGGCAAAAGTCACCATTCTGCTAGGGAGTTAACTGCTAAAGATTATGTAGCTATGTTTTATCTCTCTTTCTTTCTTTTATCATTTTATAACATACACTTTAATTGAATTTGTATGAATACATAAAACTTGTGTGAAGATGATTGTTTACTTAGTTACATTAGAAAAAAAATATTCCAAGTTCATTCTAGAGTTTTGCACTGGAACATAGATCTGTAACTGCTACTGATTTCAACCAAATTTTATTTATTTTGAATAGTGATATTAGCTCCCAAACTGTTAAGTGGAATAATGCACCAGAATTATAGCTACAAGATTCTCAGGTGCAAATTTACAAAATAATCTATATATGAAGTTTTTCTAAAAGAATTCTATACTTGAACCAAAGATGATTATGTCGTTAGGAAAATAGGAAACTGGAAAATATCGTGGTCATCACAAATAAATGTAAGTTTCTTACAACACCCTGTAAATTTATTACAACATTGGACAAACTAAAGAATGACACAGCTGAGGTCAAGAACCTGTGCCAACCTGATAGTAAGTGAATATTTTTTTTTAGGACTGAATGCTGCATACAAGGCACTGGATATCTTCTTCAAAATCTCTTGTATCAACATATAATATATTGGGCTTAAGGTTTTGAGAGAAACTACATCAGTCTCTAGAAAGAAGGAAGGAGGAGTGAGAATTAGTCCAGGGCACCCTGTAACACTTATGACTGGAAATTGCACAGAATCTCACAGACCCCTTAAGACCTGTAGTGGCAATAGTTTCTTCTTAACCTTGAGTCTTCCTGTTCACTTTTTAAACGGGTTTTATAGTGGCTTAAAAGCTTGCCGATTATGTCACTTAAGCCTTTCATGTATCGCAAAGCTGCTACTTTTCATTCCTGAGCAATGGATTTTTTGGAAGCCAAGTTGTTTGTAGTATTGTGGCTGTGTGCAGGGCCCATTTGATAAGGTTATGATATCCACTGGAACTGAAGGAGCATTGTAGAACCTCCAACTCCGCAGGAAAATTTCAGTATCTTACACTTTCATCGCTTGGATGCACAGGGTCAAATCATTTTTGGTCACTGGATGGTCATGCAACGTGGCATGTAAATACCTGTTTGTATTACTGGTAAACAGAGTGTTCCACATCTTTTTTGACACATCAAGGGATGGCGGTTGTCCTTGTTCCTTCATTTCCATAGTTAATTTGATTTCAAGATGTGCTATATTTATATAATCAAGTAAGTCTCCAAAAGCATTACATTAATGGGACCAAACAATGAAGGTTTCATTCTCATAAACGAGCCACAAACGTGGTTTGAGAAGTGCATTGTCCGAAACTTCCATCTCCATGAAGATTGTAATGTATCTATAAGCTAACCCCAGTAGAAACGCGATTTATAAGTTGATTTTAAGGATATCTGATTTGTTTCCAATTGTCAAACCATGTGCTTGGTAAGGACTGAAACCTAATAACTTGGAATCGCGAATAGTTACAGCTTATCTTCCATTGTCAGTCACAGTCAGCATCATCTAGAATATTTTGAATATAAAGTCAAGCAAATAGGCACGGTATAATTAGGAGTATTAATTAAGAAAAAATTGAAATTTTGATTGTGAATCTTCGTTGGTGAAGTAGTCCGATCGCCTTAGTAAAACCTGGTACCGAATTTTGTAAGGCAAATACTTTGTGGAAGAATATACACCTTTAGTGACTCTTAACCGTTTTCTATGAACCTATTTCAAGCTTACCCTTCACATTTGGGGTTTAAAAAATGTGTGGTGAGTGTGTTTAAAGATTACAGGTACCAGAAAGGCATCCGGTCATAAACAGTAATGATTGCTAATGAACGGTTGGAACATTGTGCTTTAGCTATAACCCCAGACAAAGCATAAGTTCTACAAGATGTTGGCAGCTGATGGTGAAATTGGTGAGCCCTTGGCTGCTCCTTCCACTTGGGTGTAAAACTTCCTGTTATATTAGGAAGTGTCCTTGACGAGTTTCTTGATTATATAAATAAAGCAAATCCGAAAATCAAATTTACTACGAACACAGAGGATGTCACATTTTGTGTCCTACTTCATGTCGTATTTTGTATATTTATGTCGTCTTAGCTCGTATTTCTACTTATTTATTTCGTCTTTGTAGTAAAGATATCTGTTTGATTATTTAATGTAATTTCTTCTGAAGTTTTCTAGCTTCGCCAATAACCAATGAACTTATATGCTTTGATTCCTTTTTATTTATAAAGTCATAACATCTTTAACCATCCGAAGTTACACAGGTTCTTTTACGCGAACAACTTTAAATTCAAAACGAACACGACAAGTTCTCACCAAGTTCGCCGATCCTGAGCTATCTTTCATCTGTTTATCCCAACGTTACCCTTAACTACCAATTTTCTCTAAGAGTAATTATTATAGTTATTCATCTCTGTTATACCACAAGGAACAAGGACAGCTGCCAATAGCAACCCGGGACTCTCAGTTTATGCCATGCTGCAACAGCATTTAGCGACAATAAGAGGTGCCCTTGTGACCCCTGAGCAGTGGAAGAGTGTGGGATTGAAAGTTTTCCTACAGAGATGGAGACATTACAATGCACTTTCGGGTCCAATGGATAACACAAACTTTTTATCAAATAGGCCTTACATACAATCATGCCACAGAGTGTCAGTAATGCTGCGAATGACTCAGTCCCCACCAATTCATAGCTTAGGAATATAAAGTAGACGTTCAACTTATAGTATGACAACTTGTAGAAATGACAGCCTGTTAACAAAAGTTAATATAAAATCTGTTTACAACATGCAAAGTGAGATCAGTGAAATGTTACTCAAGGTTAAGGAGAAATTGTCCCCACTACAGGTTGCCAAGGTCTATGAGATTCTGCGCAGTGGAGAGATCTAATAACATGGAGAAGTCAGCCATTGCACAGCATGTACATGCAGCCACTCATGCCTTTAATTTTGAAAATGCTGACTCCTATTGCAAGAGGATCAGTGGTAGCCAAAAAGGGTACAGCAAGGAATCGGAGGTCTTCAATGCCCAGAAAATGTGAATGAGGATAGCGGGCTTAGGCTCTAGAGTGCATGACATTCTCTGGTGTGGACGGAGTAGGTCATGTGCCTCCTTCTATCATGCTATAGGTATAAAACAGCACATAAAACCAGCATTGGCTTTATACACAATGATGCGAAGTCACCCAGACAGCAAAGAGATAACAAAAACTTAAGAAGGGGAGAGGAAAAGCTAATAATCATCAACAATGGAAATGAGGTAGTAGGAGCAGGAAAAGAAAAGGCAACTTTGGTCTATGGGAAATGTGCAGTGGAGAGAAGTTGTAGCGAGAACATGGAAAGTACTTCAGAAGAACTGCTGGAAGAGATGGAAGTAAACAATGGAAGAATGGAGGTAAGTATCAAAGAAGAGATGAAACGAAAACTCTAAAAAAGGGGTGGGGGGGTGGGGATGAATTTAACCTGCTGGAGCCATTGAACGAATTACCAAACAAGAAATCACCAGGAATGATAAAAACAGCAGCAGTAGTGGGAAGGCAAAGGTTGCATTGAATTATACAGACAGTACAGGAAATTCCAGAGAGCTAGAGGAAGGATGTCACAGTACAAATTCATAAAAAAAAGGTGCAAATCAAAATGTGGGACCTAAAGGGGTTACTGCCTGAAAATACATGAAGAACTTTCCCTATATCAAATCAAATGGGGAATGGATTGAAAATTTAGAAACAAAGAGTATGGATTCAGAATGGAAGATAAAAAGTACACATTTTTATGCTCTGACAGCTCATATAGATAAAGGCAGGAATAAATAAAGGATAATGTAACAACTTCCATATTTATGGAAAATGGCTCTGATAAAGCACAAATGGAAAGATTGGTTTAAAGTCATTTTAGATGAAGTTATTGCTGAAGTCCTGGTTTAAGGAAACCCGAAAGCATTAAAGATACATATAAAGACGACAAGGATCTTGGAGGAAAAAGAACTGGAAAAATGGGTAATTCAATTAAAAACAGTGTGATAAACTAAAGTGATGAAGGTTTCAAGAAACACTAATTGTATGAGGTGGCACTCTAGAGAAAGAAATATGGGAAGTAACCTAGAAAGTAATCAATGCAAAGAGTTAGAATTAAATGGAGCAGAGAATATGAAACAGCTGAAAGTTTTGTCATCTGATTAAGATAAGATGAAACAAAGCAAAAGAATTCAAAATTCTGCAGCTACCAACCAATATTGTCATATTGCTTTGAAACGTGAATATGGATGAAGAACGACTTAAGGAGACTTTAGTTGCCATAGATCAGGTACCTGGGGTGAATAGAAAACTTAAGGATATATATCAGTAGAAATGGGATGATCAGATACAGCTCAGAAGAAGAAATGCTATAGAAGAAAAGGTTGAAGTGATTGGTGGCATTTCATGAGAAATGAGCAGGGAAGAATGCTGTAGTCACCACTTGAGCATTGGGAGAAGACGGAGGTTTATCAGAAGACCAAGAGCAAGATCGTTGATAAACAGATGCCAAGGAAGAGTGCTGGAGACAAATATTAAATGAAACAAGAAAATTTCAGACTGGTTTCAAGCAGAACAGTTCCATGATTCATCACAATATTTTGGTGATCCAGTTAAATTAACAACATGAAATGCAAGTTTACCTCGCAACCATGAACAATAACCTATCTCACGTCAAAATATTTAAATTTATAGCCTAAAAAAAGGTCATCTCATTTAACTCAACAATCCTCATCTAAACCACAGTTTTATTTTTGTCTGAAATTAAGTACTATCACTGTTCTTTATATGTACCTAAATGGTCTTTTTTTTGTTGTAATTTTCTCACTATAAATCATCTTCATACCTTTAAATAAACTGCATTACTGTAAAGAAGTAATCTAGCAGAATGGTGCTTACATACATTCAAAGAATCGTTTACTTTCAAAAATTTATCATAGATTAAATACTATTTAATTACTTGTGTTTATAGGACAAAGAATTTCATGCAAGATCAAGTGCTGCTTGTCATTATCAGTGCAATATTAAAACTCTGAATGGTAGGATTTAAATTTGAATGAATCTTTATAACATTTAACCATCTGACTAATGGTCCTAAAATTTTAGTGTTTATGCAACCCAACAAAAAAACACTCCCTACCCCAGCCATCTTTGTTGTAGAATATAGAAGGAAACTCTAGTTTCTCTGCAATTATAAAGTACATTAGAGGACTTACTTGGTGATATTCAATACCGTAATAAGTTTACTGCAGACAATAGTTAAACTGTATAATGTAAATGTGAAAATGAAATTAATAACAGTAAAAAGAAAAACAAAAAATGGGGGGAAAAGTATGCTCATGAACTAAATTTACAAACTGTAGAAACAATTATTGTCTCCATAACGTGAAGAAAAATAAAGGATTATGGAGTAAAGAGTTATCATCCACTTACAACTGAAGATTTCATTACTATTAGTTTATTATAAACTGCTAATGTTACATTCATTGTTCTTGAAAATTTACTCTGAGGGTGGATCAAATATAAATGGGCTCTTTTAATCGAGCACGCAATAATACTCTGAATGCTCACGCGCTCTAAATGTGTTTGTTCGGGATATTGGAAGTGGGGAGAGAGTATTGGCCTTATCACGTGCAATCAGTAGTACAGCTAACAATGTCAGAGCAAGCTGTGCACCCCTCAATTGCGCAACGTGTAATTATTAAATTTCTCACTTGTGAAGGTGAGAAACCAACCAAAATTCTGTGGAGATTAAAGGCACAGTATGGGGATTGTACGCTGTGAAGGACATGTATATTTGCCTGGCATAAGGAATTGGTGAAAGGCCGTGAAGAGGTAAAAAATGAGTGCCATGACCGTCATCCATGGACGTGTACTAAAGAGCAGAACATTTGCACAACGTGTGACTATTTTTCCCATTGATATTTGCATGAATGTCACACCATCAATGCTGCATACCACTGCAACCTTTTGGTCGAAGTTAAGCTTGTTTATCACTGAAAAAGACATGATTAGCTGATAAGAGATGCAATTATTCCCCATGACAGCACACTGCAGCTCTCACTCAAGAAAAGTGGAGGAAATGAACTGGACATCATTTGATCATCCTCCTCATCGCCCTGTGATTTTCATCTCTTTGGACCACTGAAAGAAGCACTGGAAGGCCGACGATTTGAAGACAATGCAGTGGAGGGCTTTTTGCGCAAATGACTACTAACACAACCCCCCACCCCCTTTGTATATGATGACAGCATCAAAAAGCTTCCGTTACACTGGGAAAAATGTATTTCTGAAGCAGGAGAGTATGTTAAGAAATAATATGTTCTTGGTTTATATATATATATATATATATATAAGGAAGGATAGGGAAATATGACCCAACACTTACCACAGATGAAGGCGGCTGGGACGACGAACAAAAAAACAAACGCAAGAGAAGCGCTATATTTCCTTCATCTGTGGTAAGTGTTGGGTCATATTTCCCTATCCTTCCTTAGATTTATTGCCTTAAAGCTTTTTCCTGCTCATTGTTATTATATATATATATATATATATATTTTAAAAAATAAGCCCCATTTATATTTATTTGATCCACCCTCGTATGACATAGTTATTGTACATCCCTCAAACTTCACTTTTTAAACTGCTCGCTTGATTGCTTTTTTTATACTTTGATGAAATGCTGTTAAGGATAGAAAAAAAGGACAGCACCTGCCACAGAAGTTGGTGCAATGGCAGAGACAACACGCACAAAACATCATCTGAGTAAAAATATAGCCATAACACTATACGATCCTAGTTTTCATACCTGGTTTAGCTTTGTCACATGATTTGAACTCTGTAAGTAGGAACAGTAAATATTTCCTAAACAGTAAACATGTTTTATTTTTCAGATTGTCAATGGGAGAGGTTCAGTTACTACCCCAAACTGACAACAAATTGCACAAGCAATTGAATAACCTCATAATATTTAACATGTTTATTTCGAACACACCATTCTGACACTGCCAATACCCTATGTCCCTTACATTAAAAGTCGGATACCAAACAGCATTAAAAATTTCTGACTGGGGGAAATTTTTGGTATAATTTTTGAAGGCTCTTTAATGAAACTCAGCTATTGGAACCATCATTAGTTCAGCAATATTTTTTAAAAGGCATAGAAAATTGCTTCACTACTTCTATACAATCTGTTCTGTATTTGGCTGCCAGACTTTTGTTTCTCTTGTACTTCATCATAATCCTTTTGCTTTCTTTTTATGTGGTTCAAACTTCTCCCCCACATTTTGTCCATTCCATTGAATAATTTCCTAAACAGTTAATTGTCTGTAATTAAAAAATATTGCCAGCAAATCTATGTTGGTAATTTAATACACCTTGAGTTTACGGTTCACATTTAATTTTAGCATCACTGCTGTAATTACCATCTTCAACAAAATAATAACAGAGGATAAACTTACATGTGCTCTTTTTAGCTGGCTCATAACTCCTATTATCCTAAATATTTATTCCACAATCATTCCACATACATTATCATAATTCTATCTATTTTAGACCAAACTTATTTTAATTTTTCTATTTAATCCTTCTTGTCACCATCAAAACAGACTACTTGCAGAAAAAAAAGTTCATTCCCTTAACTCCTAATTTATATATCTTTAAGGCATTGTAATGCTACAATTCCTTCATTAGTACCATTGTTCTTTCCTGGAATACAACTTAGTCTTTTAAAGATAAATAATTTTATATCTGACTCCACTATAGTAGAAGGGTACAATAATTTTCACATTTTTCAACTTCTGCAATCTTTGAAAGAGTGCAATGAAAATTCTAGGAAACCTGTTCTCTCCTCTCATATTCTGGACCATTTGGATATCAGTTTGTACAGGCACAAATAGCCTGCTGCTGTGAATTCCACATTGTATCATTCACCCCTGTGATTCTGATTTTACCACTTTCCCACTGTTGCTCAAATCTTACAAAATTTTGATATGCAATAGATATATTACTCTGAATATTTTCTGCTATAACACCATTTTTTAAAATACTGTATCATAAAACTCCACACCGGTCCATTTTTCTCGATTCAGATTAAAAAGGGCACCTTAAGGCCTTGTTGCATGACACTATCAATTTGGTTTACTTTCTCAATCCTTATCTACACTAATCACAGCAATTGTACTTCTTTAATTGGTAAATCTCCAGTTTAACCTAATTAAAAATATTCAAAGCATACCAACAACACATTCTTATTTTCTGTGATTACTTACAATCCACAGCTATTGGTTCCAGTGAACTTATGGAAAAAGAATTTTGGAGAAAATATCTTACAAATGCAGTATTCATCTATTGAAGTATGAAATGATAATACTTTAGTACTATCTTCTGCTATATCATTTTACTTCCAAACCTGCCATTTCCTCATTTACAAGTATTTTTTAACACATTTATAATATTCCACAGGGTTTTCACGAGGGAAACAGTAGACTGACATTCAGTAAGGCAAGAAAAACAATCAACAAGGATGATGGAGGTTTGGTAACAATGGAAAGAAAAAACTGCTGAGAGGCAATATTTATATGGAAAGGATAGATAAAATACACCCAACACTCACCAAAGTTGAAGGGAGGAGGTCGGCAGCTACACGAAATAATACACAAACACAGAAAAAAACAATATTTCAGGGTATAACCCTTTGTCAAGCAAAAGAAGTGGCTGAGCCCGCGCAAGTCTTGCGGTCAACACAGCCACTCATTGAATCTACAAGGTTACCTTTCTGACAAACGCGTCTATTTAGGTGGTATTTACTTTTAATGTGCAAGTAATTTTCAGTTAGAAAAACAACTCTTTTCAGTTTGCAAAAACATCCAATTTCCTTTTTGAAGTCTTCTTCACTTATGTTTCAAATGTTTGAAATTCACTTATTATCCAAAAAGTTGTGAAGCCTTCAAAAACAAAACAAAAACATTGATGTTTTGGTGGAGTTTTGAAAAAATAAAATGAATATGCGATGCAGCCAACAGCAACTGGTATCCAAATAAAGCATCCATAGAAAACAAATAAAATTTATTCCGAAGCGAGGACCGAACCCGAGGACCCTAACCTTACTCTTACTTGCTTTAAACAATGTATTACATTTAGCTCTATGAAATTACAATGTAAATGAGCTTAACAAAAAATGACAAATGACTGTCACAATATAGTATGGGTTTCTCTTAGTAAGTTGTAGCATCTTTTTCCGTATTTCATCTATTGTGGGAATACTTTACAGTTTTTGAGAGTTTTTATTGTTTTTATTGTTATGATTGTAGATTTGTGCACTACACACTATTTATAAACCTGTTTCAAACAATTTATCCATAAATTCAAAGAAACGAACCAGAGCGTTTGCTGGCACGTGACGTCACGAGTGTCATTGGCTATCACAAGGCAGCAAAGGAGCGTATTGGAGGGTTTTTAAATACTCTAAATTTAAACACTGAATTCGATATAAAATAAGCTCGTTCATTAAAAAATAAAAAGTACCAAGTGAATAACATGTTTAAAAAAACAATTTAAAACCATTTTCAAAAAAACAAATAGCCTAATAAAAAACTGCATCATTTTGATGAGCATTTTGTAAAAATTATTGTATCATGTTAAGTGAATTTCTTTAAGTTGGCGAATCACACAAACTGGGGTGTTTTTTTACATTTAGCTAAGTTGTTCCAAACATTTTTCAATGGTTGTATGTGATACATAAAGCTTTTTTTCTTTACAATTTCAAGCATTTTGCTACAGTTTGCATCAATTATTGAAAGAAAAAAAATCAAATTTGATACTTTTTTTTAAGGCTTTGTATCCATACACACCACATATTATCTTTATGTGAAATTGCAATGGGATTTTTCCTTCCTGAAAGGAAAACAGTAAATATGATGAAAATTCAGTTTGAATTTCCCATTCTTCAGCCAATGGAGCATAAACCAAAACAACCAAACAAACTTTAAAAAAAAAAAAAAAAAAATAGACATTTGACATTGAAATATACATATAAATTTAACAAAAGTTGTCGATCAGTGAAATCCACAATTACCTACCTGCAAACCCAGTATTTGAGATAAAATGTAAGTTTAAAAAGTAGTGATCCCCATATTTTTTTAAAAAAAATGTTTACATGTTCAAATTATATAAAAAAAAATGAAGTAAGATACAATATAAAAGAAAGTAAAAACAAAAAGCTGTTAAGAGATAATATTTATTGACTAGACTATCACTTTAACTAATCAGTTGCAGAAAAGTTTGTACACCATTCTGAAGAAGTTTTAGAAAAATAATGACAATTCATTTCAACACAGCATGAAGCAAATTATATTCACGTTGGTAGTGTTTAACACACATTTGTATCAGTAAAGATACAAGCTCTCAACAAATACTGCATAAAATGACACAGATGAAACACAGCACTATGCACACACTAATGCCTATATCAGAGTAATATGTTCTGCCTGTGGTATGCCAAATATCTAAATCTACAATAGTTTCCTATAATCTTCCCTTTCTCCTGCACTTTTCTCTGTTTGTCAGAGGAACTACAAACATAAATCATGGTTTTACATAAATCGTTTGCTCCCATCAGTACACAACCAACCAGTGCCCTTTCTTGCTCTAAACATTAAAAGCATTTGAACTTTATTTTATTGCATTCCTTGCATAAAACAACAACAAAAAATCTAAATGGATGATACAATCTGACAAAACTATGGATAACTGCCAAAAAGAAAATCTAAATAAACATAAAAAAAGAAATTTTGTACTTCAATTTTTAATTGTGTACTTAAGAATTTAGATAAAATGTAACACACAACTCGGAAAATTTCCGTACATCGATGACCTTTCACTTACCTCTTTTTCTTCAATGTCCAGCTTGGAAACAAAAGTAATTACTCTCTTAGAAAACTTTTAAATTCCAAGTAAAATATAAATCTAAATTGTCATATAGAAAATAAGTTTGTTATTTTGGAGCATATTATTCAAAGCGTTAAAATTTTTAGTGTGGGGAAAACAATAATGACAATCTGTAGCAATGAAAAACTCCTACCATATCAGCTGTAAGACCAGGATGAACACGATTGCAGAAAATGTCCCACCACAGTTGCAAAAGTGTTTGTAAATGTTCTGATCCTGGTGGTGCTTTTACCCTTTTCGTCTCTGGATCAAAATGTTGCATCCAGGGTTTACATGCTCCAATAAAGTGGACAATTTTTACTTTCTCACCATATCTGTAACACACGAATAAATAAATATGTAGATGGGAAAGATCAAAATTTATAAATTGCTATAATGAAACTTTTCACCATTTTCACCAAAAACTCTCTCTCTCTCAGTTTATCTTGATTAAACATTTCTGCATGATGTAGTGTTATAAAATACCAGTTACCAATATTTAGTTAACTTATTCACATTTCATGGCTTAATCAACAGAGTATCAACACTGATCGGGATCACCATGCGACTACTTTTTTTCCACTTTTTAATATATGTATATTACAGACACACACACACACACACACACACACACACACACACACACACACACACACAAGGGTCATTCAATAAGTAATGCCCCATTTTTTCTCTCTCTCTCAGAAACTATTTATTCAAAAGTATAAAATTTGGTGGCAATATAGCTACATGTTTCTTCTATGTGTACTATTTTTCAACATAGTCTTCATTAACTTGTACAGTCTTACGCCAGTGTGAAACAAGTGACTGTATTCCCTGCCGGTACCAACTCTGGTCCTGTGCGCGAAGCCATGTTTTCACCGCTTGAATTATGCTCTCATCATCATCGAAGTGTCTTTCACGCAAACCGTCTATAAGAGGCCCAAAGAGATGGAAGTCTGATGGTGCCAGATTCGGGCTGTATGGTGGATGGGGCAATGTTGTCCAACCCAATTTGGTGAGGTGTTCCCGGGTTCTGAGACTTGTATGCGAGTGTGCATTATCGTGCAGATTAAGATTTCAGCCAGATTCTTGTCATGCCCAATACGCCAGAAATACTTCTTGAGTCTGTCCCGCATATTCAAGTATGCTTCGGAATTAATGGTTGTTCCTCGGCATCACATCAACAAGAATGACCCCTTCACTGTCCCAAAAAACAGTAACCATGACTTTTCCAGCAGAGGGAGTTGTCTTGAATTTTTTTTTCTTAGTGACTGAGGATGGTGCCATTCCATTGACAGTCTTTTGGATTCTGGCTCAAAGTGGTGCACCCAGGTTTCATCACCAATCACAATCCAGGACAGAAAGGCTTCCCCCCCCCCCCTCCCCAGCATCAAACCTCTTCAAAACAAATCATATGAAATGGTTGTTCTTTGCATCCTGTGTTCTGCTGTGAAACTTCCTGGGGCCCATTTCGCGCAAACTTTTGAATAACAGAGAGTCTCGATCATTGCACATACACTTCCACTGCTTACCAACAGCTGTGAGGCCAATTGTTGCACTGTGATGCAGCGGTCCGCACGAATAATGACATCCACATGCATCACCATGTCTGGAGTGGTGGCACTGACAGGACACCCGGAACATGGCAGATCTTGGAGTTCAGTTGTTGAACTTTCTGACACCTTAACTCACTTTGCCCACCTCCCTGCTCCTATCGACTGCACAATCTCCATACACTGCACAAACGTTTATGGATAATTCCGACAGTTTCTTTCTCTGCAATCAAAAACTCAATCACTGCTCGCTGTTAGTAACATGGATCAGAAACAGATGCAATTTTGAAAATTCACTACAGCTCTGCCATCTATTGGAATGATTTCAAACTTCGTCCACCTCGAGGAGAAACACTGAACTTGAAGTACCTAGAAGTAAAACTTTCAGTTTTTGCTCATTGTGGAGAAAAAAAATATGGGGCATTACTTATTAAACGACCCCACATTTATGTAGAATTCACAGATACCATTTTCTCTCATACTAGGTCATAACTTATTTAAACCTGTTTAGTCAATTCCCCTAATAATATAGCCATCAAGCTTGTGACACTTATTCCCCTATAATTTTTGCAGCTTTGTCTTCACCCCTTTTTGTATATGGAACTAATAATTCCTTTTCCATTCATCTGGCAGGTTTTCACCTCTTAAGCACTCAAATACAGTTTTTTGCTAGCACATCTCTCATCAATTTATCAGAGGTTCACAGTTTGTGTATTCTGTATTATTTTGAGAGAAATCATGAATTAAAACTTCAAAATAATTGTTTATGTTCCAAACAAGAAAAAGCAATGGATAAAGTGGCTAAAACTAAAATGATGGCTCCCAGCAAATTTATCTAAAAAACTTCAATTTATTTTTATGAGCAACTAGAGTGTTCCTACAGCTCCTTCTTACATAATAAATTTTATTTCTTACAAGCAGTACCAGCTTATTATTGGCATTTTATTTAATAATGCTTTATATCACCAAATTATAAGTATGATACTAAGTAAAAAGGAAATGACTTTTAGGCAATAGAAATGACAAAGGAAAGGGAAAATGACTCATCACTCATCAAAGTTGAAGGATGCGAAAGGTGACTTGTCGCAGCCTTCAACGAGTCATTTTCCCTTTCCTTTGTCATTTAAATTATAAGTATGAAGATTTGAGCCACATCTGTTCAGTTTCCAGCTTAGAAATCCATGGCACTGAACACAAGACTAATGCATTAGCTGAGTACTGCTTTACCACACAACAAAGCAGAACTTTAGATAAATTTTGAGGCACACTTTAATACTGCACCACAATATAACCCTTGTAATTTGCTATACACCTTAAAATATGAGATAAATCCAAGTATCTGGTAGATTCCTTGTCAGTTCTTTCTGAATGTGTATAAATATTTTGATACAGTTGCTAACGATTTGTCATACAAGTGAGTGTATGTTGTATCTACACATGAAACCAGAAAGTTTTCCAACAAAACTAAAGTGCCAACTATTTAGAAGAATAAAAACATCTACCATTACTTACAAAACCCATGTTTGGGGGGGGAAAAAACGATGAGAATTGAAGGTGTAAAAATAAGTTAGAAAAAAAATCAATAGTTTAAAAAAGAAGTTCAGTGAGGACAACTAATGAATAACTTAAAACCAGAAGAAAACTACACCTAGGCACTAACTGTAGGGAAGCAAATCTGGTGTCTGCTAAGGATTGCACACACACACTAAATGGTTAAATGGTGTTTGGTAACAAGTGATTAATGGCTGTTTTTTTATGCATTTATTTTATTAAAAATAATGCATTTTTAACACTGATAGCACAAAAGAAGTAGATTTTTGCTATCTTTATAATTTACTATCTCTCTCTCTCTCTGTGTGTGTGTTTGTGTTCTGACTGTTAAGTGTTTGTTTGCTATTTTACAAGGAAAATTAAAGACTCACATACTTTTCCTAGATAATAATTGAAAAAAGCTAAAAACATTATCAGAATGGATGTTATGCAAGCTTGATGTTGAACCTGAAAAGTTATACCTTCCAGCATCCAGCATAACAGATTTTAAATATGTACATCCACACTTTTCAGTGCTATGAAATGCGAGTCATTCATATTTACCAGTAATGCCATAGTACAATATGCATTAATGACAAATGACCAAATGTTGTAAGTAGATATTCAATTAAACAATTTGAGAATTATTAGTAAGGACTGTTGATAAATGTAGCATTATAAAACAGATGTGTGTTCGTAAGTTTTCCAGGCGGAACTGTTGCTGGAAGATTTCTCGGACGTGCAGCCCGAGAAATCTTCCAGCATTATAAAACAGATTTTAGCTACATGCTTATGCCTTCCCATCATAAAAAACTACATGTAACATTAAAAGTAATATGTAATGTATAAAATTATGTGGTTTATATACTTACTGTTTCAAGGCAGGTAAATAAGAATAGACAGCTGTCGAAACCATATTGTATATGAAGGGTAGATGTCTACTTATATCTTTTGTGGCCCAGTCAGAAAAATACAGATTAAGTAGTCCTTGATCTCCGCCTGTTTTAAAAATCAGTCACAAAACATATTAATCACAAAGAAGTTAATACAGCAGTAAATCATATAGGAAAAAAAATACACATTTTCAATTGCAAGAAATTATGAGATAAAATAATTTTGATGAATGGTATATTATGTAAGTAAACAAATACACAATTTTATTTACATCACAGAAACTATAATTCATGCCTGAATTTAAAAACTGAATAACAATATAGTAAATAAATCTGAAAAAAAAAAAAATACAAAATGAAATTATAAGTACAAGAACACTATTAACACTATGATTCTTGGCTGTCCGGGTGGCGCCGCGTCATGTTCACGCAGTTCTGCCCTGGAAGAAGACCCCAGAATGAGGGTCGAAACGTCGGTTTCAAGAAACATGACGCGGCGCCACCCGGACAGCCAAGAATCAACTGACTCTGGCCGCGGAAGCCTACGATTACACTATTAACACTATGTTTATTGATTTAATGGAATACCTGGTAACTTTTTTGATTAAATATGATTCAAAGGTACAACTGATTTCAGATTCTAGGCATCTCTTACATTTCCAAGTTCTTAAGACTGCCTACTTCCTTTCTTCCATTTGATATTGACCTGGCTCAAGGAGGCATAGGCTGTGAGCATACAGCTTCAAGTGAACTTATATTCAGTTAAAGACTTTTTTTTTTTTTTTTTTTTTTTTTTTTTTGTAACTGCTTAACATCTCTTAACAGCAAGGTCTTTAGAGACGGCAGTTAGAGACCTTTGTAGGTTTAATGTCAGGGTTTACATTCTGTTAGGCAGAAAGACCCATTTTAAAGCACTAGGCATTTATCATAGAGCTGTTTGTGGAATGTTGCCTAGGAGTAACTGGTAGGTGGTGGTGTATTATAGGTGACTAACAATTTTATTTATCATGGATTGTGGAAATAGTTACTATCATTAACCATAATCATATTGTCCCCGATATTTTCAGTGCTAATAAATTATTTATGCAACATTCTTAAAATTCTTCTACTGATCAGTTATTACCATGGGAACAAATTAGAAAATAGTCTATTCACAAAAGAAGTTAAACTATTTTTTTTTTCACCAAGTTTATTTTGCAAAGTTCCCACTGATATCAGAAATCAACACAAACTAGAATATGAATGTTGATCAGACTTCAAATCCAAAATGAAAATGGAGGTTAACTCAAGACAAATTCACAATGATTACAGCATTCAGTCATTCATGTTTAATACTGAAGTACTCCCAAAATATTCTTGATAAAACCTGTTAACAATAGTTTATGGAGTGATGGAACAACTAAAGCTTGAAATGGTTAGCAGTAATGAATCAAAGGGGCTACCGCTTGAAGTTTACCAATGAAAAGTTTTCAAGTTCAGTTCATTACCAAAAATATTCTATCACCTGCAAATGTTTTCTTAAGATATATTATAAGTTTCGCATAGCATCACACAGATTGACACAGGGTACACCAAAACTGCCAAAAATCTGATTACCAATTGCCACACAGGCAGATTTCCCATCCCATTTTTATACCTTTTAGCTGTGACAAACTTTCACCATTTCCTATTAGTTTTGCAGTTATTAATATTATTCCGAATAACCCTTTTGGAGGGTACGATAAATCAATTAATTATTTGTCAGAGAATGTTCCAGTTGACCAACTGCAATTTTTCTATATATATAAAAAAAAATACTTTAAAGTCATACTACAGTTCTGAAATATCTAAAAACGATTTTCCAAAAGAAAATTTTTTTTTCCGAGTTATGGGCCTTTGAAATTTGGCTAAATCCATGCATTTTAAAATCTTGCAATACCTAATGTGTGAAATTGTATATAACTAAAAAAACTGTGTAAGAGCTAGAGAGCTAAACTTACTTTTGGTTTGAAACTATGGACATAGCCTTCAAGAATTAAACAAAAATTAATTAAAAATAAGCCAAACAATTGAGACAATTAATGGGGAAAAATTGTGTTTTTTTTTTAATTTTAAGAAAACATTTTCTCATACAAAAAGAAGCTGTATCATCTTGTTAACAATGACAATTTAACCCCTCATAGGGTAGGCATACTCAAATTTATAGCTCATGATGAATATGGCTAATTCAATAGCTCACTAAAAATATCAAAAAATGCAAAAATTTCTCATTTTCAAGAAGCCATTACTCAAAAACCTCATCAAAAAATTTAAAATCTGGTAAAATAATATCCTAAGTGTATAATAGAGTCATGAAGCCAGGTTTGTGGTTTTTGGTTTGTGTAATTATTACAATTTAAAAAAAAAAAAAAAATGGAATAATTTTCAGTACTTAGAAGTCTTTATTGCATCAAATTATTATAAATTTAAAAATAAAATACTAATTTTGAACAGTCACAGTGACTTAATGGATTTAAATAAGCATTTCTGCCATATTTAAGTCTTCCAGGTAATCATCATGGGAAGGGATATTTCTCCTTTAACAAAACAATTTTTATTTCCTCTCATTATTTTTTTACCCAGATTCTTCTGGCAACCGAAATCCTTTTGCTGGACCATGAAAGTGCATAAATGATACTGTGATCAGCAGTACATCTTTGGAAGAGAAAAAAGTACCTTCCAATTTGAAAATTGCCAAGGTAATTCCTATTTTCAACAAAGAAGATCAGAGAGACCCAGGAATTATCAACCCATATCTTTAACATCTGTTTGCCGTAGAATTCTGGAGCATGTTATTTGCTCTAACAGTATGAAATTTCTAGATGAAAACGAGTTACTTATAGTGAGCCAACATAAATTTCAGAAGAACAGATCATGTGAAATGCAGTTGGCCCTTTTTACTCATGACTAATGATAGGTATTGATGCAGATTCACAAGTTGATGTATTTTCTTGGATTTTCAGAAATATTTTGACTCTGTGCCACAAAAATGAATTTTAGTGAAGATTCGAGCATCCAGTATATCTTATCAGATTTGTGAATAGATAGAGATTTTTTAACTAGTTGGTCACTGTATGACGTTGACGGGGAAGCCTCTCCTAATCTATATGTTACTTCAGGCTTACCTCTAGGCAGTGTAACAGGACCACTTCTTTTCTTAATTTTTATAAACTATCTTGGTGACAACGTTGTGACTGTTTGCTGATGATGCAGTTATCTGTAGGGAGGTAAGGTGTTCTGATGGTTGCTTAGAAATTTAGCACATTCTGGATGTTATTTTAGACTGGTGTTATAAATGGTGAACTCACACTAAACTGCAAAAAATGCACATAACTAACAAAAAGCATCAATTTGCTCACTAGTACAAAGAAAACAGCTCAATTGTGGACATGGTTGATTCTGTGAAGTATTTGGGCATATTAGTACAAAGCAACATGAAATGGAACATGCAAATAACTTCCGTTGTGGGTAAAGCTAATTCTAGGTTAAGATTTGTCGGTCATATTTTGAAGAACTGCAATGCTCATACAAAGGAAATAGTTTATAAAACTCTCATGCATCCACATTTGGGTTACTGTTGTGGAGTTTGGGATCCTTATCAGAAGGCATTGATTGTCACACGAGAGAAATTACAGGAGTGAGCTACTTGAGTCGTGACTGCTTGCTACAGCCCATATGAAAGTGTCACAGGTATGATACATATGTTAGGATGGGCTCGCCTGGCAGGCAATATTAGTTACATCAGAATTTATTGGTGAATATACGAAATTCTTCTTTCACATACAAGTGCACTGAACTACTTCGTCCACCATCATATTTAGATCACAATGACAGGAGAGATATGATTTAAAATGCCATACTGATGCCGACATATTCTTTCTTTCCTTGGGCTATTCGAGATTGGAATGCCTAGAGTTAGTTTTGGTGCAAAGCACCCTCAGCCAACCACAATATTTATGAATTGCAGAGTATGGATTAGAGGTGTCCACTTAGAAAGTACATCGATGTTTTTATTCGATGTAAAACATTGGAACCCTGCATCGATGTTTTTCAATACATCGCTTAAAAACATCGATGTTTTTTCAACATCAAATACTTTTATGTTTTTTTTTAGCTCAACAAATACAAACCAACAATAATCATGAGCGAATGTCGTTTCATTTATCTTTTACCTGTTCCTTTAAAATCGACAAGAGAAAATTCCATTTACAGTTGAACGCTGATAGTTCATTGTCTTTCGTTTGTTCCGTGTGAACACAGTGTAACACTATACCAGCAGTGTAATGCTGTAGCTGTAATGTATTTAATTTTAGACTTTTTTGTTTATGGCTTTATGCCTCGTCGACGTTGGGGTCATTAGAGGCGGGAAAGGACAGGGGGCAAGGAATGGGAAGGAATTCGGCCATGGCCCTTTTAAAGCATTCACCTGGAGTGGTTTGGGGAAACCATGGAAAACCCAAATCTGGATGCCCGGACAAGGATTCAAACCCGCGTCCTCCCAAATGCGAAGCCAGAGTGTTCCCTTAATTTTATGATCTTGTGTGTTGGTTAAGTAGAGTTGTATTAGTGAAGTATAGCTTTGTGAGTGAAACAGAAACTACAAATTAAAAGAAATATTTTATTACGTTACCAGACCATTACTATAAAAAAACCAGACATTGAATACTAAAGTCTAAATCTGCATAGAAATATTAATTTTAAGTCTTTTAACCTCTTAACACCAACGGTGTTTAGGAAAACTTAGCAGAAACAAAAATACACTCAATCGTCTTCCTTTCATTCTGTTCCTTTGGTGACTGACTATTTGAACAGAATTCTAAAATAAACGTTTGGACGCAACAGAAGTCGCAACAATATTCAATCGATGTTGCCCCAACCCGGCTTATATTTAAATATTGAGTAGTATCACGTAACACTTAGTTGTTTTAGAGTAATATCATCTTATTTCGATTCACAGCAAACAGTAGGAGTGAACCTGAGAAATTGATTTTATTCATTCTCTCATATGGACAGGATAGCCAACCGCAAGAAAAATTCATCTTCACAGTTGTTATGTTCCGCTAATTGCTCACAGGTGTCGCCACCGGTTAATGACAATTACTTTAAATTGAAATAATTTGATTTAATCTTGAATAAATTTAGTAATCTTAATATTTATTTATTTATATTATTTTTGTCATTATTAGCTAGAGTTAGTTTTTTTTTATTAATTCGATGTTTTTATTAAAAACATTGATGCATCAAATAGAAAAATTCTTCGTCAAGACATCGAATCAACCTGATGTATCGTATGGTAAACATCGAATGGATACGATGCATCGATGTTCAGTGAATATCCCTAGTATGGATGTAGATGTAATTACATGTTTTATACTAGCTCATTCTTTTTCTATAAAAGATTGAACAGCTTGAACATTTTCAGTTTTAAGCAGTAACAGCTTGGTAGTTTTTAATATATTAAAAATGGTGTTAACAAATGAAGCTTCATTTCTGTTAGGCAGAGCTGGTTCTTTCTAAAGGTTGAATTTTGTGGCATCGTGTTTGCAAAATCCACCCACACCATGACATTCACTCTTCCTACATCTAGTTGCTGCGTAAAACCATTTTATCTTTTACTTCACTTACACGTCATACCTCACTTTCTCAGAACTATGAAGCCCTGACATTATCATCACAAAAATTTGAAAGAGACAAAATTTTCGCTCTTCTCACTTCAAAAGACAAAAGCAGACTAATCTAATCCTGTCAAGGGATGGGGGGGGGGGGGGAGCACAGGTGTTCATTGGACAAGCACTCTTTCCTTCCTCCTTAACAACAGCAAGAAACCAAATGACATGTTTAGGTATGTCTCAACATATTGCTATTTATATCCTGGGTAAAGTAGTTTTATTGCAAGAAAGCACTAGGAATATTCATTATTGGATACAATTAAATTAAGTACGAAAAGGTTGATGCTTTTACAACAGCTACTTATTTAATATTACTATCTAGTATAAATATTACTAAAATGTGATTGATTTTACTAATTATAATCTCTAAATAAATAAAATATTGCAATTCTAAAAATAGAATATTAAAGCTAAAGATTGCTTCTTTAGGGATTCTTAAGGGATTTTATTGTAAATATATACAGGGGTGTAGCTACTATGGGGCTAGGCGGTGCATTGCACCGGGGCCCTCACGCTCAGGGGGCCCCCACAGGGGCATACCTCAAAGGGCCCCAAAGCGTACCTCTGGGGGCCCTCAAGCCAAGTTTAGAGGGCCCACGAGCCTTCACGGCAATCTGGCGACCGTCTCTAAGGGCCCCCCTGAGACACAGGAAGCTACTCACTAAGGGCCCCTCGCTGCTCAGGGGGGCCCTCAACCACAACTTAAGAGGCCCCTAAGCACAACTCAAGGGGACCCTACCAGCACACAAAGCAAAACAAAGATCACCCGACTGGCCTGAGGGCCCAAAATAAATTTTTTGCACCGGGGCCCTTGTTGACCTAGCTACGCCACTGAATATATATATATAAACTTGAATAATTTTACCTTCAATAAATTATGGAAAATACTATTAATAATTTCTGGTTTTATTTGAGATACTGTTTAGAACTATCTTTATTTCTCTTTAAGAGTTATTCGATCAAATGTGTTTCTATGTTTCATGTTGTGTTTAGTTATTATAGTTTGAAATTAAACATTTTCTTATTTATTCCTGTATTTAAAAGGGGTTTTCACTTTTCTTACTGGAATTTTATTTAGTATCCCATCTTCAAAATCTCTCTAAATAAAAATCATTTAGATTTGTCCTACAGTGCAGCATCTAAATTTCGCTTTTTCATTGTGTGAACTATTATTTGTTTATTTGCTCTTATTTTATCATTTTATATCAAATTCTCTTTCATTAGAATCTGAATTTATTTTATTTATCATTTTTACTACACACTCATATATATTCAATTGTTAATATCTATTGTTTAGTTGATCTTTTAACTGAAATTTTGAATCAATGTCTGTTTAGGTACTGAGAATGCACCAACTTGTTTAAATTTCTTTTTATTTATTTATAGGCTGTTTTACCATTCTGTCTGGAATCATTTGTTTAACTCAACTTGGCATACTTGCTAATGTCACATACTATTATAGTACCTCATGCGTTAGAACTTTTTAAAACCGAATTATGGACTCATATCAATTTTTTCTGCACATGTAAAACTAATATCAAAATGATTGTCTTTATTTTTAGAACTCAGGTGAACATTTGTGGCTTTAAGCTTCATGTGTCAACTGATACCAATCCAATTTTAGTTCGGAAACTACTTAAATAACAAAACTTTAAGCAATTTATCTGATAGGCTATATATAAACTTTACATGCTACATTTTCCCAAGTGGCAGAAGGCTTTCATTAAGTTCTGTCACATGGTTTTCTGGTATTTGATGATGTGTGTAATACTGCCTTAAGTGCACATCTCGGATACCTCATGGGGACCGATTCTAGCTTGCTCGCACATGAGCTCGTGATAATGGATGTGGTTATGCGATTGTTAGGCTTGCAGGTTTGACATGTTGCAGAAATAAATTCACAGTTCACTCTGGATTTATTCACACAACACATACATGTTATCCACCACTACGAGTAATTAGAATCTTTGCTTTGACAGTGGATAAGGCTTATCATACTCCTTCTCCTCCGACTTCAGGTTCTGACCACACTTCAGTCTAGCTAATTTACACACTGCATTCTGACCTTGAAATACTACCATCTCATCGTTCTTCATGAAACACTAGTCGTAAAAAGTTAACGGACTGCATCATATTGCTTCTTTGTCCACACAGTATTTAACTAAAGGAAGCATGGCTCACTTTTCAACTACACAAGCCATGCTATAACTTTTCATCCGTCTCCTGTGGCGGCCAGCTTTAGAGTCCCTTAAGAATTACCTTATTACGCTGCGAAACTCTGCGCTCAACAACAATTCGTGTAAATGATTTAGCCTTTACAAATATTTAATTTTATTTACTTCTCTAATCATCTTATGCTTTCGCAAATGTTTAATTAATCCTCAATATTAATAAAGTCCATTTAATGTACGATTGCCTATCCACTCTTTCTATGCTTAACTTATCTCGCTACAACCTTGTAACGATACCATCGAACTAACACAGATCGAGAGGAGTATCTGTGAGTGGGGATATCTTTGACGGAGTCTAAACAATATGGCGACAGTCTACAGTACGCGGCAATACCGTGTGGACCTAATGGCGGGAGTTGCCGACTGTTGAGGACAATACCGCGGGAACAATAATCTAAAAGTGTCTGTAACGGTGCAACTAACGTGTACTGTAATTTCAAGTATTATTCGGAGTGTTCAGTGTACGTGGACGAGGACAGTGCTCCGAACTTTCTAATTATTGTGATAGCGCACCGAATAATATTTTCGCCTACTCGGTTCGAATCCTGCAAGCTTTGGTGATAGAAGTTCGATTACACGGGTCACTGTAACTGGTGGATACTTCGGCGGTGTATCTTCGTGTTTCTCCAGATAATAAAGTTGTATGTTGAATGCAAACTTTTGTGATTTGTGTGGTAGTAATTCCTACTCATTTTAGTAGTATAGCTGCCACCACGTGCTGCTTCAAGTGATTAGTTTTGTGAATAACTTTAATTCTTAGTATTAGTTGTGGAATCCCCACTGGCGACCGGACAAAATTGAACCTGTAGTAATAGGAACATTTAATCACGAACTTAAACATGCCGCATTGAATTGTTCCACCAGGACTCAGAATTATCGCCAATATGCGAGGTGCCTTGCATGGCTTTGCCGCGACAGGACAGTATAAGTGGAAACGGAGGTAGTAAATGACACTGGTCAACACCGAAGTGGATTTTATGCTGTAAAAAACCGAGTAGGAAAATCGACAACGGACGACAATCGGAACAGCAGACCGCACCATATCCAGTAAGCTGTAAGGTATCCCTCGTTCTATTTTTCATATTTCGTTAGAATCCGGTCAAGTTTAGGGTTAGTTGGAGTACACGATACCACACGTAGAATCAAGTTAACAGCATTTCTAGGATAATAAAGTGAATAAATAACACATACACAGCATAAATAAACTATAAATTGCCATAAAGACATGATAGTTCAGCAGGAAATAGGTTATTTCACATAGGAGTAAATTTTTAATAACAGATACTAACATTGGTTGGCGAGATATTTTGAACCGATTTAAACGAAGTAAATGTTGAATAATTGCAAATAATAGGCATAAATAAACCTTTTATCATGTCTAAGACACATTATTTCAGAGATAAATAAGTAATTTCAGCAAAGGAAAAATCTAACCCATAAATTTTGGCATATTCCAGTTTTAGTATTTCCGAAGAGATTCAGTACAGTAAAGACAATAAAGAACCTATATTACATAGGCCTAGACTCACTATAACCATAACTTCAGAAATAAATATAGTTAAGTAGGATTTTTAAAGAAATAAACTGGAGGATAAAATAACAGTCTGAAACAGAATGAAAATAACTCATTGTAATGAAACTTGACCATCTTAAAGCTCCAAAAACAGCAATAATAATCCCTGAGACAGCCTAGTAGATAAATTAATAGATTTCTGATAGTTTTAAAGCATCTAATAACCACAAGAAGTAATTATATTGGATTTTTAATACTCATTTGCTTAAACAGTTCACTTATATAATTGGAGGTCTTTTAAGTAGTTTCAGGATTTAAAAAGTAGAAAAACAAGCAGTAAATAAAATAATCTTTCAATTTTAATAGGTTTTAAATAGTTTGTCTGTAGAATATGAAATATCAGTGAGTAAATAGACGCCGGTAAATCGATCAATTTGGTCAACCTTTCGGAATTAATTCTAACACTTTTAAGCCATTTCAAAAGCGCTAAGAGCATGTAAATACCAGTTAACACCCATAATTAATTTTCTAGACACATTTTAAGACATTTTACTAACCTGTTGTATGGTAATCCAATTTTTGAAGCAACTTTCTACAGACACTGCACACATAAAATGCTTCCACACGGATTGTAAACATTGCCACGCGATATAAAGTAGCTAATAAATTAAAATAGCCATAGAGAGAATCAAATTCATCTAAATCAGATAATTTCCAACCTTCTGAGTATTTTTAAACATAATATGAACACGTAAAAAATTGAACACCCAACTTTGGCATTTTATTATTCAAAAGCCTACTTGAATTCCGGGTTATAAAATAGTTTGCCGACAATCATTCTTTAGCTTCACACATATTAATTCACGCAATTTAAAGCCATAGTACCGATGTTATGATTTTCCTAAAAACACTCGACATAAAACACACGTGTAAATCACTAAATAATTTATTGTGTCTCAGAAATAACAGCTACAAAGATAAAATAAACTTCAGAATACGCAGTTTAATTCAGGCTACACTTTGATAATTTTTCCGGCTTGATATTCCATAAACTTTCGGAGTTATAAATAAAAACATAAATTATAGTTACACTTGATTGTTAGAATTACTCGGTTTACCTTATCTCAACAGATTTAAACAAAGTTCATATGTAGAGACAGTCTAAAATCAGGAATAATATTTTAACATAATTTCAAGTTAATTACTAAAGCCGATTTTAAATAAGAAGATAACAGATCACTGACTTAGGTGGTAGGCAATATAACACATCCATATTTGGTAATTTGTTGAAGCAAGATGTACCACGTGACCCCCAAGCTAATATAAGGCAGCTTAGAGGTGGGGATTTGGTCGGTTGTCTTCAGTCTCATTTGTAACTCGGTGGCGAACGCACGTCTTGTGTGGGATTAGCGCGGGCTGGCGGAACGGGCGGAAACGAACCAAACCGGTCGAAGGAACGCTACACAGCAGCCATGTTGTAATTTTCTGGTGAACAGTTCTTAACCATGGAATTTGTCCGTTAGTTCAGTTTTGGGGTTTTTTCTCGCGGTTATGCTCTGGAATCTCAACTTGTAATTTTTGGAGAAGATTTAAATCCGATTGCCTTGTTAACAGTGACTTATAACATTTATGTGGAAATTTTTGGAGAATATATGACTTTTGATTTCGACTTGAGACTTTCATTTAGTAAAATAATACCTTTCTTGCAGAAGGTTAAGCCTGCAAGTGGCGACTGTGGTCAATATTAACTGTTAGCAATAAGTAATTTCAGCACGGTTTCAGAACTTTCTTATGGACTTATAATATATTTTGGACAACATCTGGTTCAGGTGACTTAGGCGATATGCAACCCCACATACGCCTTCGTTCCTGACACAATCAGGATTTAGGGAACAGCATAGCACGGAGACTGCAATTCAGTTGGTTGTAGAAAATTGGTTAGATGCAATTGATAAGGGAGAGGAGTAATAGCAGTATTTTTGGACTTTAGGCGAGCATTTGAAACTGTAAACAGGGAACTGCTGTTAAAAAAATTAAAAAATATGTATAATATCACTGGGGAGGTTTATGCATGGTTAGAAAATTATTTAACAAAGAGGTATCAGAGGGTTAGATTCAATAAGGTTCTATCAGAAGAAAGAGAAGTGAAACATGGAGTCCCCCAGGGTAGTAAACTTGGTCCCCTATTATTTATACTGTATATAAATGATCTGGCAGAAATACTGAAGTATTGTAAAATTCACATGTTTGCAGATGACACACTAATTTATTATTATGGAAATAATCTAGAAAAAATGATACAGGTAATTAATAAAGAGTTAAAATTAGTTAATGAATGGCTGAATAAAAATTTGTTAAGTCTGAATGTGGCAAAAACAACATGTATGGTGATGGGGAAAAAGTTGTTTAGGGAACAGGCAGAAGCACAGCATTCTGTTGTGATTAATGGAACTAAAATTAAGTGGGTTCAAAATTATAAATACCTTGGTGTAGTCATTGATAATAAGCTTAAGTTTATAGATCATGTAGATTATATAAATAAAAAAGTAGCAAAAAAGGTAAATTTAATATACAAATTAAGAAAAGTGTTATCTAAACCAGGTAAACAGCTATTGTTTAAAGCAATTGTGCTGCCTCACATAAGATACTGCTCCACAGTATTAATCATGGCAAGCAAAAGAGAAATTATGAAACTGCAAAATACTTTTAATAAGGGAATGAGGGCTGTTCTAAATAAAAGACGAACAGAAAATGTCAGATATGCTTAAGGACCTAGGATATTTACATATTGAAAAGGAAATTATTAGAGATGTAATGACTTTTGTATATAGATTGGAAAGTAGTTTATTACCAAGATATGTGACTAGATTAGTACAAAAGAATAATGATGTACATAATTATAAGACAAGGCAGGCTAATCATTTCCATTCGACTTATAATAAAGTAGTAAAGCACAGAAAACAGTGTTGCACAAAGGTTTAAAAATATTTAACAAATTACCTGATGAAATAAAAAGGAACAAAACTGTTGCAAGTTTAGAGAAAAGCTGGGTAAATGGTTAGAGGAAAGAGATTGTGATATTTTCTCATGAAGGAGTTCATTGAAAATAACAGTCTGTTTATATTTGTTTTTTTTCTGTTTTATGTTTAATATGATGTATGAATTGTAATTGTTTGTATATATATTAGCCGTAGGCTATTTGAAAATAAATAAATAAAGTTGTAAGAAACTGTGAAGATTTTGGATCAAGTTTGTATCGCATGATGCATGATTGGTATAGATGCATGATGACATTGACATGCGATTCAGGGAATGTATAAATTCGCGTGTGAATGAAGCTTTGATTTTCTACCAGCTATATTGGCGAAGTTTGTTGTTATGCTGAAACGCAACCTGGACCAAATTGACAACTGAAACTTTTTGCTACATCACAAGGGACGAGAAATTACAGCATAGTGAGCTTTATTTTATAAAATTTCTATCTAGGTAAACAACCAAAATGAAATCAATTGCCAGCACAGTCCGTTAAACCCGTCATTTTTGACGGGTTTTTTGGCTAGTTTAAAATAAAAAGCCAAATTAAATTAACATTTAAATCGCATCAACACCGAAATATATCTTATTTTATTTTTCAGGTTCACATACAACTGTATCCTTGAGCAGAGTATCGCAGACAAACTCAGTTGACTTGAAAAGTTCTACTGACCATGGAGGTATATCCTTCCTCCATGCTACTGACCCTAAAAATGATACAATGAGTGTTTTGAGATAAAAAAAAAATTGAACAGGAGGACATAGTTTTCCGAAATGTTTTGAAGACGCAAAGGAATTTGCCGAGAAATTTGCGATAGAAATTTAATGCCCCAGAACAGTGTCGAGATAAATACATAGAGCCAATAACTTACCTGTTCAATCAGTATTTCCATATGGCCGTATACATCCTAATTCGAGATTCTATAATAAATGACCTACAATACCACCTGTCTCCTGAATTACTTTATTTCAACTAGTCGTTCTTATTCCGAAAGTCAATTATACCTATGAAGACACTGAAACAGTTAAAGAAAAACAATTAATAATTCCCATTTAACAGCTATAAGCAGGTAATAGTCAACACTACAGTATCAGTAATTATAAGCGACTATTTTTTTTATTAACTGCTTAACGTCTCTTAACAGCGAGGTCTTTAAAGACGGGAAAGGATGGGGGACAAGGAATGGGAAGGAATTCGGCCATGGCCTCTTCAAGGAAGCATCCAGGCATTTGCCTGGAGTGATTTGGGAAACCATGGAAAACCCAAATCTGGATACCCGGACGGGGATTCGAACCGCCACCCTCCCGAATGCGAGGCCAGAACGCTAACCGTTACAACACCACTCTCCGTAAGCGACTATTGGCTGTGGATAGTATAATTGCAACGGAATCAGAATATTCCGCAATCGATTTCTAATCTAATGGAAAAATGTAATGCTAAAATGTATCCCAACGTAAACAAGTATTTGTGTAATCTTGCTACCATGGAGCAAAGAAAAGAGAGGAGACCACGTAGGGGACCTTCTCCATACAACGACATGACGCCGAGAGGAGAGTGTTGGAGTGGGGAAGTCGCCATATTGGTAGGGTCAAGAAACACAACGAATGTATACGGAACGGAAGAATTTCTTCGATTTTAATCATCGCATTACTAAAAATGAAGTTTTATGGGGTCCCATATATAAATACCCTAATTGATATAACCCACAAACATTAGAATCTAAGAAAAACAACTGCCAAATAATTTTTGATAGGAATTTTGTATGCAGAAATAAAACTTCCTTCGTCTGCCTACAACCGTAAAAAAAAAAAAAAAAAAAAAAAAACAGGGTCATATTGCTATTTTGAAATCATTGAATAAATCCCTAGTACTCTTAAGGACTGACAAAAAATGTTCACGTTCTAGACATTTAATTCTAAATGTATCTTGTTATGGGAACTTACTTGGTGCGAATCAGTGTAGTGGGTGAACGGTTTTCCTTCTGGCCTCACATTCGGGGGATGTGGGTTGGAATCACCGTGCAGCTACCTAGATTTGGGTTTTTTACAGTTGCCCCAAATCACTTCCAAGTGAATGCCTGGATGGTTCTGTCAAAAGAGCATGGTCGATTTCCTTCCCATTCCTTGACACCTGCCTTTTCCTGCCTCTAATGACCCGAACGTCGACGTGATGTAAAGCCATAAGAAAAAAAGTTTTACCTAAATCACTCCTGGTGAATTCCTGGATGGTTCTGTCAAACGATCATGGCCGAATTCCTTCCCAGCTATCCTTATCCGCCTCTAATGACCTCAACGTCGACGAGACGTTTAGCCAGAGGGGAAAAAGTTTTCCCCAAATCACTCCAGGTGAATGCCGGGATGGTTCCGTCAGTAGGTCATGGCCGAATTCATTCCCCCCATTATTTTCCCACTTCTAATGGCCTAGACCCAAGAAAAGGGTTGATTGTTGAAGGCTTCAATGTTAATATCTTAACCTAACATTTTATAACAATCGCAACTGGGAAAAACACATTGGGAATATGGTAGGAAAATTTTGCAAAAGGGTGATAAGATGATATTACAGAGAAGTTGTGGAATTTGATTATGAAACTCTGGTCACACCATTGCTTGAATATGGTGGTGTAGTTTGGGATCCACATTCTAGGTATCAAACAGAGGATTTGGAGGGCATGCAAAGAGCAGCTGAATTTGTTAGTGCAAATTATTGCAGGAGTCAAGATCCAATATGATAAAAGCACTGTATTGGGAGGAATTTAAAATTACAATTCGTCAATTGCAGAAGTATATGCAGTAGTATTAAGTATATTAGATAATTAAAAAAATAATAAGAGGGTAATTAGATTAGTAGCGGAATTGTGACTAGATCATGTGTTCCACTTCAACTTAAAATTATTTTTAAAAACAGGAATAGTCAATTTTTGTTGGTTTAATTCTTTAGAACTCATCATAAAAGAGCACAATTACCTCTTATATTTGCAACAATTCAAAGATCTCAACTACATCAATAAGTGTGCATTTCAAATATTAACCAAAAATGATTTGTATTTATTTTGAAAGAGGTTCAAATACAATACAATACAATCAATTTCCATTGATCCCAATATAAGAGACTGGTTCTGTGGGATTTCGAAAGTTGTCAATTTACAGATAAACAATTGCATATTAAAAAATACACACACCAGAAGATGTATAGGCATAGCATACATAGTACATTAAACAACTGCATTGCAAAATAACACATTTACCAGAAGCTGTACACTCATAGCATACATGGTACGTCAATTATATCACCTACATTTACACAAACTACTGGCAGTTTATTGAAAATGTATGTAGAAAATGCTCCTCATTCAGTAATCAAAATTGATAAAATTCTTAAAGAAAGAATTTATTTACTTTTAAACAAAGTCAATCTTGTATATTTATTCCTAATGGAATCTCCTTTCTTGACATAGTTCTTGCCCCAGTAGTTAAACCTAAGTGATAAATAATTTCTTATAACTGCCCTTATAAGCAGGGCTGTGTGGTTCTGTAACACACCTTGGTCTAGGGAGTGCTCATTGAGCAGACTGAATATATTTTCACTCAGTAACATTCGTACAACTACAGTTTCTGTTTTCAAAATATTTACTTCATTTTAAAAAAATTAACAGACATTAGTGCGAACACTTCTATGGAACACTTTTTCAGAAAAAAAATTTGGTACTGCATTTACTCTCAGTCCTGTTGATGACAGTGATGTTCTATCCATTTGATCTTCTGAAAAATGAGTTGAACATAAAAAACTGAAATTAGTTGGCATCCAATTTTGCCTCCTGCAATGCGGTTCTCTTATATTGGGATCAATGGAAAACGAATGTATTGTATTATATTGTTGGCAGTGTATGCAAGTGGTCAAATTTCTCACTGTTTTTCAAAAGAGACTTTGGTGTTGCAAAAATGATTATTAGGAAACACGACCGGGTCTATGCATACGAAGAAAATCACAGCTTAATCAGTTATTCGAGATCAAAATTTAAAATACAAAATAATAAATAATGAACATGTATTGAACTATAGAACTGGTGGCGGAATCCACTACATAAGGGGGCGTTCATTAATAACGTAAGGTGTTTCTACGGAATTCTGGACCTCCACCCCTCTTACGACGACGTGAGATCTTGAGGGGAAACACCCCCTCCCCCCTCCCCCATGCTGACCGACCTCGTAAATTTTGAGACCTTTTATTTTAACTCTCCTGCTTCCTAGGGTGGTTATAAATAACCCCCCCCCTCCCCCAAGTCGATATCGGCTATTTTTTTAGCTATACTGTTCAAGAAATTAAAAACATGACATGAGATTTCCGTCAACCCCCCCCCCCCCCGCCCTCCTTGGTAAAATTTCGCCGGACCCCTCCCCCCTATTTTAACTCACGTAATTAATGGACGCAACCTAAAAAAGTGCGGTGTCAGCTCAGAAGCACAAATACCTAGAAATAAGAAAATTTAATTCCAGATTTCTCAACATTGTCATTTTGAATATTGTGTAACCAAGCATAAACTGCGGTAGTTTCAAAATATATTGATAGCCTTCTAAATGCCAGTTTCTATTGCTCATAATAACACTTCCCGATACCGGTACTTAAGCCTAAGTAGGGGGAGAAGGCCGAAATGAGCTAGTAGGCTACGCTGGACAAAAAGAGCCATGCCCCCTCTATTGTTATGCAAATGAGGCAAGGCGAATTCGGTTACCTAGTTGGACCCCCCTCCCCCTTCCCACGAAGGTGTTGACAGCTTTGATGGATAACAGCCATGTCCCATCGCCCAATTCGGCTGCCTAGTTAAGATAGTACAGGAGACCCCAATTTGGCTACCTAGTTGACATTAATCTCTCTTTGAGCTCTATTATCATATTACTAACCTATATTTCACTAAAAGTTTGTTAACCTACTAGTTGGCGCCCACGATTTTGTGTTTGTAAGGAATTTCGATTGGCAGCTACCGATATGTGACCGCCATATTGCGTGATGCGAAACTCAAGGCTAATATCACACACAAACATCACTGATCTGCGCAGGGTATTTATGGCTGAAAGAGAATATAGGGACACACATCTTTGATTGATATTGGAAAACCCCCTCCGTAGACCAATTTCAACCATTGTATCTCCACACTTCATAGCTACCAACATGACACCACTATGGTGCACATTGGGAGACCTGAGGTTAATGCCACACACAATCACGATTGGACTGCGCTAGGTAGTTTTGGCTGTGGAGTGAAATATAGGGATGCATGTCTATTTTTATATCAGGTCCACCACTTTCAATAACCATATCTACCACATCCCCACTGCCACTGACATGTATAAACCATAGTGCATGGAGAAAAACTCCAATCTACTACCACACGGAGATGCCTGTGGTCTGCATTTGGTAGTTCTGGCTGCAAGTTGAAATATAGACACACAAGTCTGTGGTAGAAATAGGAAAATGCCCTCCATCGATCAATTTCAACCACCATATCTCCCACACCTCCATAGCTACCGACATGACACCACCATGGTGCACGGTGGAAGACTTGAGATTAATACCACACACAATCACCAGTGGACTGCACTGGGTAGTTTTGGCTGTGGAGTGAAATGTAGGAAAAACTATGTTTATTTTTTTATCAGGTCCACCAGTTTTAACCACCATATCTACACACCCCCACAGCTACCGACCTGCAATCACCATAGTACACATTGGAAGACTTCAGGCTACTACCACAAACCAAAGCCCATGGTCTGCGCTTGGAAGTTCTGGCTGCAATGTGAAATATAGGGACACACACATCTTTGATAGAAACAGGAAAATACCCTACATCGACCACTTTCAACCACAATATCTCCCACACTCCCATAGCTACCGACATCTAACCAACATAGTGCACGATGGAAGACTTGAGGCTTCTACCACACACAATCACCAGTGGTCTGCGCTATGTAGTTGAGGCGACAAAGTGAAATATACGGACAAACATGACTTTGGTTGAAATACGAAAATATCCTTGATCGACCACTTTCAACCATCATATCTCCCACACCAGATAGCTATCGACATCTAACCACCATAGTGCTCGATGCGATGGTACTACTACACACAAAGACCAGTATAGTTGTGGCAACAAAGTGAAATATACGGACACACAAGTCTTTTTTATATATGAAAATGCCCTGTATCAATCACTTTTAACCACCATATCTCCCACAGCTATCGGCATTCGGCTAACGTTGTGTATGACACGAAACTCCATTCTACTACCACACACAAGCACCAGTGATCTGTGCTAGGTAGTGGTGGCTGAAAAATGAAATATATGGAAACACATGTCTATTTATATACTGTATATATAAAATTAATGATGATTGGCACAGT